>WBMW01000233.1:0-29199 GCA_013396635.1 Penelope pileata
ACAGCCCCTCCTCTGCCCCCAGCCGCCCGCCCCCTCTGCCCCAGAAGAAGACAGTGAGCAGAACGGTGTCCTCCCCAGATGGCTTTTTTGGGGGACAGGCGTCTTCAGGCATAGCAGCTGGCACTGCTAGCCCCAGGTTGAACGTCAGCCATTCCGAGACCAACGTCTGCCTCCGTGAGGAGCCCCCCTTCCTGCACCCGGCCAGCCTCAGAGGCCACCCTGGCATCTTCTCCTCCTCAGAGTCCCTGGAGAAAGGCTCCAAAGGAAATGGCTACTGGGGCTCAGCCACCAGCAAGAGCACGGGGACCTGCGTCCCCAGCAGAAACCTCCAGTCCCGTTCCTCCTCACAGCTCAGTGTGTCCAGCCAGGTATCATCGAGCTCCAGCCTCCAGCTCCACAACCTTCTGAGCAACATCGACAGCAAGGAGGGGGTGTACGCCAAGCTGGGGGCCCTCTATGCCGAGTCCTTGCGCCGCCTGGTCGCCAAGTGTGAGGACTGCTTCATGCGGGAGCAGAAGAATGAGCTGCACTTCAGCGAGAACAACTGGTCGCTCTTCAAGCTGGCGTGCAACAAGCCCTGCTGTGACTCGGGGGATGCCATCTATTACTGTGCCACCTGCTCCAAGGACCCTTCTACCACCTACGCCGTGAAGGTAAGCCCGTGCCCAGGATAAGCCTGGGCAAAAAGCCGTGCACTGAACCTCTGGGCCCCTTTCCACCCTGCTGTCTGTTGTATGGCCATTGAATGGCAGAGTGGGAAGTAGACTTAGTAATACAGCTTTGACAAGCACCACCAGCGTTCCCTGGCCTGTTTTCCCTGGGCTCATCATTCTCACAGCTGAAGTTCGGCAAGGGAAACCCCCTTCCAAAATTGCTAGTCATCTTCCGCACCTTGAAAAGTTAATGTGGAGATGCAGGCTTTTGTTGTGACAGATGTCAGCCAGGTGCTTACTGCTGCAGACTATTAGGGTCTACAACCCAACCAGTTTCTCTATAAAAACCTTTGTGCAAATACTGTATTGTAAAGTCAGCGTCATTCACCGCTGACAACAGAAGCTGCTTAAAAGCTATCAAAGAAATCCTTTCTTCCTCTGCCTGCCTTTTAAGTGGAAGGTCTGACCCAGAAACCATGTGAGTGCTTGTATGATCTTGAAACTACAGGCTCTAAGATATCGCAGATCTCAATTAAACAGTGTAAGGCTGACCTGGACATGCTGTGTAAGGTCACGTCTGAAATACGTATATTCCTATAACTGTATAGAACCTATGTTTGAAATGGAAACTTGAGGTGCTCAGCTCTCTGAAACCCAGATCAATAAGCTTAGGCAATCTGTTTCATGCACATCTCATGGATTTGGGGTTCTTGACACAAGGTGCTGCTTGAACACTGTGTCTTTAATTTCTGTTTGGACTTCACCCTAGTGAAGCTCATTGCTGCTTCCTCTTCATGTTGTTCTCCAAACCTAAAATAATTCCCCAAAAAGCACTGCTAGAGATGCATTAAGCAAAAAAAATAAAAATAAAAATTCTGCTGAATTGTTTCCACCATTACAACCCCCAAGGGGATGCTTTAGCCAAGCGGTAGCTTTAAAGCCAGGTTTTTTTTTAAAGGAAGTAGAGACAACCCAACAGGAGGACTGTGAATGAGCAGAGCAGAGTTGGATAAGGGCTTGCCTCCAGTCTAGCACTCAGAGCAGCAGCTTCTCTTGCATGTTACACCTAAATCCAGGTAAAGTTTCCTCCAGAAACCTGTGAACTGGATGGTGAACTGGTTTGTGGTTCCCTGTGTGAACTTGTCCTCTTGCCTGTTGTGTTTGGTGGGGTTCAGAGGCTCAGCTCTGCTGCTGTAGTGGATGAATTATTGCCAAGGCAGA
The DNA here is from genome assembly GCA_013396635.1 of Penelope pileata. Taxonomy (NCBI): domain Eukaryota; kingdom Metazoa; phylum Chordata; class Aves; order Galliformes; family Cracidae; genus Penelope; species Penelope pileata. The sequence goes on from WBMW01000233.1 coordinate 1,875, forward strand.
GACACCACATTTTAGTCTCTTAATGGGGCTGCACTTGTGTCTCTGTGTGCTTATTCTGTGCTCTTGGTACACTGCAGAGCACTGTAATAAGGCCAAAACTGGTCCAACAAGGCCGTACTCCGGAACAGCACAAAGGGAAGCCACATGTGCTCATGCACGTGCACTCACACATCTGCAATGTTCCAGGGTGCCATCCTTTTTTCAGTAGCTGAAATAGAGAATACTTGCAAAGCTTTACAATTGGCTGATTTCTAGTTCCCCCCTCCTTGCTTGTGGTACAGATTTTTGGACAGGCAAGAAATCGCAGACCTGGAGTTAAAATTAGGCTTAGAGAACTTGAGATGGGCAGAGGACCTGACCTGAGCCAGATGAGCAGCCAGAGCCAGAGCTTTGGCTGTGCACAGGCAGACACTGATAAAATAAAATAGCTAGAAGGAGCCAGGGTTCCATGAGATGTCTTTAGAGGAATTGAGCCAAGATATGCTCCACTCCTTGGCTTCTTTATCTGCTTAAAGATGCGTGACTAAGCCAGCCTCACGCTCCTACTTGGTTTTGCTGCATGGAGGATGCCTCTGATGCAGGCCAAAGTCACAAAGAACTGTTGGTTGCTGAAGGCCTCTCCGACTCTACCTGTTCGCATTTATTCTTCTGAGCACTCCTTTTTCCCTTGACCTAAGCCTTACGTGTCTTCCCCATGTGGGGAGGCACAAGCAAGCCTGTGCAGCAGAGGAGTGGAAGGTTTCCTTTGCCTTTGGAGACCTTTGGGCTCCCTGTGACCCACTGTGATCATCTGTAGTCCGTCCAGCTCTCCACAGATTGTTTCCACAAAATAAGCACGCAGCAGCAGCAGGGTATTTTTGTTTAGAAGAGAAAGGACAACAGGGATTTGAAATGCTCCATCTGCACACCATCATCTCATCTGAGTGAATTACCTGCAAGCGCCTGGATTCAAAGCACTGCTGGTGGAATACAAAAGCAGCCTGCTTCTCCAGCTTCTCTCTATTCTTGCATTTATTTTAACTCAGAGGCAAAATTGATTTCTTGTCCGATTTTGCATGCATGCCGTGACTGGCAGTGGCACGCTCCAGGGTCTGAAACCTTTTATGCTGTGTTTCAGCCTGTTGTTGATTCCTGTGGGTAAGATATAAATACATCCCTAAATAAAAGGGGAAAAAAAGTATAATAGAAATGCCAGGAGGCCCCATAAGCTAATGGATACTTCTATAATAAAACTGGTTTGGAGTTTGCTTAGTGTTTAAAGCAGTCATAATGCTGAAAGACAGAACAGAATGAAGACAAAGTCACATGAGTTTAAAAAAAATCTAGACTACAAAATGTTTGGTTTTTTTTCCCTTGAGTTTGCAGCACTATCACTTATCTCTAAAGCTGTTGTTAGCTCCCACTTTCTCTGGAGTTCTTCTTGCCTGTGCTGATGAGTACAGTTTGTTGCTCGTTTCCCTCAGCTGTTGATCAGGGGTTTGAGAGAAGTTAGTGATGCAAGGAAGCGGAATGTTTGACAAGGATGTGAAAGGAGCTCCAGGGCTTAGGACTACAGAAGGGTGAGGTGGGAAGAAACTGCTGACAGAAGACTTTTCTTTTGGTCTCTCCTTACAGATATGTAAAAGCCAAGAGTCCAAGGTGGCTGCTTCTTACTGCAGCCCCCCAGTGCCGGTCCACTTCAACATACAGCAGGACTGCGGGCATTTTGTGGCTTCTGTCCCCTCCAGCATGCTGCTGGCCTCAGATGTGGGGAAGAGCATGTCTGGGGATGGCCTCCGTCCCTCCCGTGCCACCAGCGAGCACGACTGTGTGGTGGTCATCACCCGTGAGGTGCCAAGCCAGACCACCGCCGACTTCGTGAGGGACTCAGTGACACTGCACCAAGCCAAGCCTGAGATGTATGAACGTCGGGTTTGCTTCTTGCTCCTCCAGCTCTGCAACGGCCTGGAGCATCTCAAAGAGCACGGCATCATCCATCGGGACCTGTGCCTGGAGAACCTGCTGCTCGTCCCCTGCAAGCCCCCCATGAGCTGTGTGAAAGCCAAAGATGACAAACACCTACCCCGCCTCATCATCAGCAATTTTTTGAAAGCCAAACAGAAACCAGGATCTGGAGACTCCAAACTGAAGAAGAGTCAGGCCCGGCTGGCCCCGGAGATTGTGTCAGCTTCTCAGTACAAGAAGTTTGATGAGTTTCAGACCGGAATTCTCATCTACGAGCTACTGCACCAGCCCAACCCCTTTGAGGAGAAGGTGCACCTCAAGGAGCAGGAGTACAGCCCGGAGGACCTCCCTGCTCTGCCCAGCCTGTCTATCTACTCCCGGGGGCTGCAGCAGCTGGCCCACCTGCTCCTGGAGGCAGATCCCATCAAGCGCGTGCGGATCACCGAGGCCAAGCGGATGCTGCAGTGCCTGCTGTGGGGGCCGCGGAAGGACCTGACCGAACAGCCCCTCGGCCACGAGGAAGCCCTCCACCGGGTGCTTCAGAACTGGGTGGACATGAAGCGTGCCCTGCTGATGATGAAGTTCGCGGAGAGGGCTGTGGACACGGAGCGGAGCGTTGAACTGGAGGACTGGTTGTGCTGCCAGTACTTGGCGTCTGCTGAGCCTGTCTCCCTCTCACACACATTGAAACTGCTGCAGCTGCTCTGACCTCGGACACATCTTGGAGGCAGCTGAGGGCTCCTGACTGCCTTGCAGCAGAAGGTACACAGCCCCATTACTATGTGAGAGGCTTGAATCTTGGCTGTGAACATGTGTTCATCTCCTGTCCTGCACTCTGATCAATGTAAGATGTGGTTAGTACCCCGAGCACTAATTTGTGAGCAAGCAGAACCAGGAACATACTCCTCTCGAGGAGGATTTTTTATTTTTTTTTGGTATGGTAAGTCTGTGGACTAATAAACCCCTGCCCATGTGTGTGCATGTTTCTAATGAACAAAATGTACCTGAGTTGATTTCTGCACCTGTGGGACAGTCCTTTGATCTCCACTAAAGCATCAGAGCCCCTTTGCCTGGAACCACCAGTGCTCACTAGAGTGAGCGGGTTGGCTTATTTTCCTTGGGAGCAAGAGCAATGCATACAATGCTCCTTGGCAAGGGAGAACCATGAGGGGCTTTCAAATTCACGTCTGTTTTGACATCCATTTTGTTTCTAACTTTAAAAACAAAAATAATGGCTTGCTTCTGTATATGAGCTGTATTTTCTGCTGTGAGCAACTCATTGGAACTCATTGTCACCTGCCTATTGCCTTCTCTAGATGCTAATACAGCATTGCCTTCCCGTCTGGCATTGCAGCCTTGTAGCTGCTGATTTGTGTAAGGATGAGAGAGCCAGGATGTGGCTCTTCACAGAGATGATGCTGCATGCTGGGAATTACCCCTTGTAAAGTTAATGAAATGGAAAATCCCCAATTCACCTCCAAGGCCTCAGGGAAGAAAGTTAGGGCCAGACCACTTTGCTTTCCCCATCCCTCCAGCTCCTTCCCATCACCTGGTAACTTACCTGTCCCTTGTATCTAGCATTTATTTAACCCCTTGATTGAGAGATCAGCTGGCCTGTGGGAGGCTGGCCCCATAGCCTCTGGTCTGGGAGGCCCTTAATGCTGCTGGTGTTTGCATTACAAACACATAGGTCTGGGTGCACTGTGAATATGTTCTTCCAGCAGATGTGGCACCATGAAGAGGTAGAAGCTGGCCTAGCACCTTCCAGCTCCTTTTCTTCCATCGAGACACATAGCAGCCACCTGGCTTGGAGGAGATGCCATGCTGCTGCTGACTTGTCAGAAAGGCTGGGGCTGCTTTTACTCTCTTCCATCCCAATACAAGGCAGAGATGAGCTGCCCTGCTCCTGGGACCAGTTCTGCAACCCTTGAATAAGGGATATATGGGGCTCATGGAGAGAGCCCAGCGTCAGCTTTGCTGAGGGAAGGTATCACCAGCTGAGCTACCCCCTTCTCAGCTGAAAACAAGAAGAAATTCGTGAGAACTTTCCTCTAGCCTTGACCTACCTCCAGCTCCAGCCTGCTCTCCTGTGGGAATTTTAATTCCTCAGGATTTTTGACACATTGTACACTTTCTGTGAATCTTCTCCAGGCTTCTCACCTGGATTTTTTAATCTACTTGGCTGTGGTTGCTGCTGATGGGAGGGGATGCTTCCTTGGCTGGGCACCCATTTGCAATGAATTTCCCCCAGCCCCCTTAGGGAGGAAGCCGTGCACGTCTCTGCCTGCTGTAGGAATGTGGGATGACTCTAACCACGACCATCGGGGATTTTTTATATGCTGGCTTTCTCATGCCTGACTCTTGCATACACTTCCCTCCAACACTGGCAGCATGAGCCTTCTCTCTGGGGAACCGCTGTCCTGTGGACCATCCTGCATGCCTTACCCTGGGAAGTCTGGCCCCAGCCTGCTGCATGTGGTCTCACCTGGGCCAGAGAAGTGATGAAACAGCAGGAGAACCTGCCTGAAGGAGCCCAGCACATTTTGCATAGATAAGATGAAGAGATGACTCCGTTTTTAAGCATGGATGTAGGGAACGAGTTGGACGCAGCTCTGCAGGACAACAGTAAAGGAGACAGGGCCTGGCCATGACCAATCCAATCTTAATACCAGCTGTGCTGGCAACAGGAAGATAATATGTGGCAAGTTGCTTGCAAGGCTTGGCTGGGTGCTCAGCAGGACCCAAGAAATAGTCAAACATTCAGCTAGCCCACATAAAGCAAGGTCGGATCCACTCTGCATGCTGAATTTTAGTTTAGTGACAAACACTGGCCCTGATGTAAGTATTGCTGCAGAGACTGCATGGTGTAGGATGCTAACCTGATCATAACGCTTTCACGTGAGCTTGAGTGTTTGAGACTGGTTCTGGTGTTGGTCCTGGTACCCTGCAGCAGTATCTCCCATAGATCAGGGGACAAAAATAGTCTTGTAACATTTTCAGCTATATTATTTCAACATTGGATGGATGGCTTAATGCTTTAATATAAACAAAAATTCTTAGGTCCGTGCTTTCCTGATGTCATCCCCTCTGGTGTCTCATGCTTCTTCTCCAGCCTAAAATGTCCCAGGGAGACTGTCGAGGGGCAACTGCTGGAGAAGCACTGCGGGCCCATGCCTCTCAGTTGTGCTGCTGGACGGGTAGGGAAAGGGGTGTTTCTTGTCCTGTGCTGCCCCCAGACAGACTGCCAGCCCCTTTTCCTGAGTCCAGGCTCCCAGTGGTCCTTGAGCACAAGAAAGCTGTCAAGACATGGCTCCCCCTGCATACCTGTGAGCCCCATGGAGGACAGTTTCCCAGGAGCTGGACAGAGTTGCTGACTAATGCACATTTGCAGCACAAATAAGCTTGGCAGAGAGGTTGCATGCTTTCCACATGAGATGAGGCTAAGGCCCAAAGCCTCAAGACAAATGCTGGGCAGGCAGGGCTGCTGGGAGCCCTTTTGCTCAGTCTGGTGACATCTACACCGTGTTTCAGTGAATCCCTCAAAGCTGGGGGATATTCCAGGAGTAAAACACAATCTGGGTCTTGACCAAAGCTTCTGTCACTTCGCATGCTCACATGTGGAGGGACATCTAACCAGCGACTTTAGGTAGCCCAGGACAGGCTCAGTTCTGCTTTGACTTCTTGGCAAGCAGCAGCAGTAGCAGCACAAGGCTGTAAGAGAGGGGAAGGACGCTGTTGTAGGAAGTCCAGAGTAGGCAGAGCTTGGAGAAGCTCTCAGACTCCACAGCCGCCAAGATGTAGGCAATGATGAGCTGTGTGAGGACCCAGGTTGTGCCATGGTAGAGGAGCTTTGCAACACGGGAGGTGGCCCAGGCACTGAGGAAGGGGTGGATGCGATAGTCAGCCTCTACCATGATGGCCCAGCAGAGGAAACCAAAGACGTGCCCAGGCCAGAGGCCATGCCACCAGGCAGAGAAGGCAAAAGTGGCGAGGAGCGGCCAGGCTGGGCAGCGCTGGAAGACCAACCTCCTCAGCCAGCGGGATGTGCTCTTGTTCCAGGTTCTAGAGAAGACAGCCAGGCGATGCGTGGTCTCCAGTGTCCAAAGGTCACGGCCTGAAAGGTCTCCCTGCTCTGCCGCTAGCCCAAAGCCCGCTGCCTCCAGGAGGGCCTCATCCAGCACCCAGTGGGAGTAGTAGGCCAGCCTGAAGAGCAGGGCCCGTGCCCACATGTGGCCCAGGCCAGCCATGCCAGTCCAACCCTGTGTGTAGGGCAGCCAGCATGCCACCCATGCACGCAGCACCTGCAGCACCAGCACCCAGAGGAACCTCCGTCCCACAGCCTGCAGCGGGCGGGGAACAGCCCCCAGAGACACGGCCTGGGCCTGAAACCTACTGAAGGAGCACAGCGGGCCTCCAAGGAGGGCTGGGAAAAAGAGCAGGTAGCTGCAGAGAGGCAAGGCTTGCTGTAAAAGCCCCTGGCCAGGCTGGGGCAGCACGGTTCCTTCGTGGATGTCCAGGGCCAGAGATGTCACCTTCTGGGTGAGCAGCATGATGGCAGAGAAGGTGACAGCTGGCCTGGAAAGGAGAGGGGACCTGAGAGCTGCTGAGGGTCCCTCAAAGGGTGGACACGAGCAGACATGCAGCACCACCTCCCTGCTGCCATGCCCATGGGCTGAGGGAGCTGAAGGGAGACTGACTGCTATGGAGCAGCATTTTGTGGAGTTCCTCCCAAAATGACAGGGAGGGGGGAGAGGGAGGGAGGCAGTGCTGGAGGTTACCTGGTGTCCTGTGGATCCAGCACCTGGCTGCCCAGGCCCAGGTGGCAGAGCGTCTGCCAGCACATCTGGAGGCCAAAGACCCAGGTGTGGACATGAGCTGGGCTGACCCAGAGGAGGACGAGCACGGAGCCAGCGGCAGGGATGAGGAGCAGCGTAGCATAGCTGCCCATGGCTGTGCCTGCAAGGAGACATCCTCCAGCCAGGAGGAATATGTACCTAGAAGAGACCAGATGCCCTTTGTCCAGCTTTTGGGGAAAATGGGGCTTGAGACTCCTGCCCTGGTGTTGGTAGTAGTTAGTCTGAGACAAGCAGCCTCCATGGCCTCTTGTAGCAGACTCTTGGCCTCTCATGGGGCTGAAGGGTCACACCGTGACTGCAAAGCAGGGATGAGGGACTGGGGCAGATATCGCAGGCCCAGCCTGACCTCTATCCTTGTCACACCAGACAGTCCCCCTCCCCTGCCCTGCACCCCTTGCCTGTGCCCAGTCAGGCCTGGCTGTTCTAGCCTTAGCCACCCTGACCTGGCCCCACTGCACAACGAGGGAGTTGGGGACAGCCAGGAGACACCCAGAAAGCACCCATGGACGTGACCTGCCCTTGTCAGGGCAGCGGTGGTGGGGCCACGTACCGGGCAGTCAGAGAGAGGAGCCCCGAAGCACAGAGGTGGTGGAAGAGAGCAGCGAAGAGGAAAGCCGCCAGCTGGTACCAGGCTGCGGGGAGAAGGACGAGCAGCTCTGCCCAGCACATCGAGCTCCTTGCTTCTTCTGACCCTCGGGGAAGGGACTGAGCCATGGGCTCTGGTTTATATGCGGCAGGACCATGGCGCAAATAGAGGAGAGCCATGGAAACAACAGTATCTACAGGAAGGGGAGTATGTTTTTTCATTCACCAGCGCTGGCCCCTCGAAGCACCTCTGTCCCAAGGTTTGTGTGTAGGTGGAAAAGGTTTGGAGTTTGTTATTTGCTCTGCCAGACGCCTGGTCCATTACCGCACGCTTTGAAGGCAGTGGGAGCGAGGGCCGAGATAAGAGCGTCTTTGAGCTGCCAAATGTGTCATGCTGGGATGCACTTCAGAGCAAAATCCCCAGGTACACCCAGAGGTCCGGTCCTCTCTCTTGGCTACCTCTCAGCTCGGCCCTTCACGGAAAGCTGTGGCTCCATCCCAGCTCTGGCTGGGAAATTGAACTGATATCTGCTTTATTTTAGGCATATGAAGAGTGTGATTGCAAAGAGAAATACCTTTGGAATTTCCCCCTGGAAGAAAAAATGACCTAATAGAGAGGGAAAAGATGTAAGGTTTTACCCTTCCTTGGATGAATGATTTAAAATATTTAGATTTGTCTGTTTTGCAGTAAATAGGACAAAAATGGTGCTTGATATTACAGGAAAACCCGTGCTCATCAAAAAAGGAATTTTGATTTTAAAACTTCTGTGGACGTTTCTACTCTTCACTGAGCTCTTCAAGCCACCGCGAGGTTGGAAAGCTCACCCCATTGTCTGGGTGGCTTATTTGGTTAAGAGAAGACTGGGACCAAAACCCCATGGAAAAAAATAACACAGAGTGAATACTGCAGGGGACCTGGCTCCTCATTTTGCTGTGTTTGTAAGGTACATTTAAAGAGCAAGTCAGTGAGCATTTACAGTTCATGTGTGACAGCACTGGAGAGAAGCTTTTTCCATGTCGCTTGTGGCACGCATGGCATGCAGCAGCAGCCTGGTTTCACAGGACTCATCCTGCCAAATCCATGGAGCCCAGCACTGACTTCACAGAGTAAATATTTTTCAAGGCCTTTGCAGTGCCTATTTAAGCAATTCACTGCTATGGTTTCGAAAAAATGCCACCGCTTTTCAAGAAGCCGAAATGAATTTCCACAGTGGCACTGGAAATGTTGTGATGTTCACGATGTTCATGCCTCTTCTTTTGTAATGTTAGATGCTGGCTGTGGAAGCATGATCTTATAGCGAGCATGTGAGCCACAGGGAAACCCGTGAGAGGGCTTCATTTGCTTCATTTCTATGTACTAAACAAGCAACAACCCGGTTCCTGTCTTAGGATTTAATTCTTTGACAGCAAGTGAGAAAAAGCGGGCTGAGCACTGTCAGAGCAAGCTGTGGGCAGGAAATCTGAGCAGATACGACTCAGATACCCGTCTTGGGCTGGTATCCAGACAGTTCGTGGCTGCTTTCTCAGCGGAATATAGTGCTGCTTTGGGAACAGTTTTGGCGGTCAATTGTAAAGCAGCATACACTGATCTTATACATATGTGAGATAGATGCGTGATACCCACACATGCTGATTTGCAGGACACGCTGCAGAGGGAAGGATACAAATCAAAAGCAAAACCACCTTTATTTTAAAGAAGTCAGACCGGCACGCTCCGTCTTTATTCTAGAGAAAAGCACATAGGTAGGAAGGAAGGCTATTAAAATGAGGTTAGGAAGCCTGGACTGAGCTCCTGTCTCAGACTTTCTCTGTGACATTGGGCAACCTGGGCTTTCCCATCCACAGAACAAGAGGATCATTTCTGTCTTCCCACAGTGTTATGAAGTAGAATCAATTAGAAACCTTGGAACTTTACATTTGGGGCTGATAAGCAGAAAATGAAAATTCCTAAATAAGAAAGGAATTAAGAAATAAATGCAATGGTTTGTTAAAGCATAGGCGTGCAAAACTCCTTCCTCTGTTTGAAGACACCAGTTCCACACTTGCTGCCACCGTAGATTTGCTGACCACTGCCTGTAAATGGCCCATGGCTGCTTATGGTGAACACTTTCTGTCTCCCTGGACAAAAGGCTGCATGCCAGTAGCTTAAGGACAGTGCAGAGGTCTCTTACTGCAGCCATGACTGCACTCACAGAGGTCTCAGGAAGCTCTCTCTGGCCTGTTGTGATGTAGCTGTGAGCTCAGTCCTGCTGGCTGGTGACCCCTGTTGGCTGGCTCTCAGCACACAGGTACACGGGGTCAATAGGGATGTCATAGGGAAACCAGGCAAGTGGAAGGCCATTCACAGAGCAGCACTGCTGAGATCTCCACCAGGGCAGTCAGTCCTAGCAGCAGGGCATCATCCATCATGTTTACAGTATGCATCGCATTTGTACTATGCAGTAAGCATGCATGCTTGGCAATTCCTTTCGCTTTGCACTGTGAGACAGCCTTTTGACCGTTTTTTTTTTTGCTGTGAAAGCATCCTTTGGTTTCCAAGTTTAATGGGTGTTCAGTCCCCTGTTTCACAACAAGAGTCATGCTCTTGATTTACAAATTTAGGCTTGGAGAATTGAGGTCTGGAAAGCAAATGATCATTAAACTATGCAACAAAAATGACCTAGAGGTGGTTCCCTACAGAATCCAGGTTCTGCCAGCCCAGTCCCTTGCTGCATATGTTGTGTGAGCGCTGCTGTTTCCAGCTGGCACCACTGGCATAAGGAAACTGTTGATCGTGGCCTGAACTGGTGGTTGAGCACCTGGAGGAGGGATGTGGCTGCCAGGGGAGCACAAGCAGAGTGTGTGCACCTCTGCCCCCCTGGGGCTGGAAGGGGTGGGCCCGGGGCGAGGTCATCCTGGGCTCGTATACGGGCCAGCTAGAGGATGCTAAAGAGCACAAGAAGGAAGCAGAAGTAGCACAAGAAGGAGGAGCTCAAGAAAGAGGAAGAATTGAAATATGAAGTAGAGTGCCTAGCTCTGGATGTGATGAATGGCATAGTCACGTGAGTCTGGACTTTCTGGAACAGTTGGGTACACAAGTAGTGAGTGGTTCCAAACAAGTTTTTGTTTATGTGCTCATCAAAATGCTGATGGGTGCTCTGTGCTGATGTTCATTGACATCTGCATGATGTGTTGCTGAAAACCTAGCCTTTGATTCTCTCTTTCAGACAGATTAGCTCATGAAACGGTGCAGGCATGTGATCTGCTTGCTCTAACCAAAGCGTGCACGCAGAAGCCTTAGCAAGACTGTAAGTATATTCAATTTAGTTGCAGACTGACCACAACCAACAACTTCAAAGTCATTGTCTGGAGTTGTAAATGGGACTGCAGTGTAAGTCTTAAATAAGACTTAGTTATAAATGTCTTCCTCTGCTCCTGTTCAGTGGAGAGATTGCTCCAGTGTCTGTGTTTTCTGGGAACGTGGTAAGCACAGTGGTGCCTGCTATAAATAAATGAGTCTCACTGCTGGGGTTGTGCAGGGTAATGTATAACTACCTGTGCTGGAGTTCCAAATGGCTGCAAAGCATTTAAAAGAAACCAGTGAAAATTTGTTAAAGAAAGTGCAGTATCTTTAAATCAGTGAAAGCTGCTAGAATATCATTCATATTACTTCCATATTGACAAGCTTTCCCTAGAGGGAGGGCAGAAGGGAGGTAGTCAGGCAGTCTTTGCCAGTAAGCTGGAAAAGTCTCCATGTTCATCTGTGATGCATTGGGCAAAATGTTGCATCAGATCAGTTTTCTCCTGGTGCTCCAGTCTTCTGTGTGACGGTAAGTCCTGCAATGTTTCTGTGCACTTCCATTCTGCAACACATCCCTTGTAGTTTCCATTTTTGTTTTAGGGTTCTTCTTTCAGAATTCCTGCATTGCTGGATGCCATTTGGAAATCTTTAGCATTCAAATTGCTTCCCCCAAAGCAAAACGTAACTCTGAAGCTTTCACTGCATCTGCTGTCTTCAGCTAGGAGTCTGCCACAAGCATACTTATGTAGCTTTCTCATTTTTAGTGCTGTGGGTTCATCTGCTGTCTCTTTTAAGTCTGCATGGCAAATGACCCTGGGAATGAACTCAGCAACAAAAATCAATGCTTTAAGAGCTACATTCAGCTTTCCGGCGTTCTGCTTTCTTAAATGACACAAAAATGCACGTGTGTGCAGAGTTCTCTCTGTACAGAAAAGACATTTAAAAGAAAACCAACCAAATGAAACCCCACCCAGTTGCTGCTAGTTTGGATATTATGGGAAGCAGCTTCAGAGTTCTGCCACGTGCTCCAGCGGAAGCGACTGACTTCTGGAAAGTAACCAGAATCCAATTTGTCTGCTGTAGGCTGCATGCAGTGAATGGTACCAGCTACTGGGAGCCCGGAAACAGCTGCCACTTCCTCTAGGATATCTCCTCTAGGATATCTCCTCTAGGATATCTCCTCCAGCCTTTTGCTGTTTTTTAAAGAATAGTGGTGTATGTTGCTTCTTCTCTAGAATGAAAAGACAAGCAAAATTTCTGATGTTGCTGTCTATTACCACCAAAATGTTGCACTTGCTGCAAGCTGATCTCCTTGATCTGAGGCTCCTCTCATCTCGGTGTGTGCTCTGTTCAGCAGTACTTTTGTAACTCTCCTTGAACACAGGTTTTGGCTCCTGGGTGCCAAACACAGCTTACAGAGTTGGAAAGGTGCACTGGCACTTCCTACCCAAGTGGAACCCTTTTGGTCTCAAGATTTTAAATCCCACACAGTTTCTCCAACCTCAAGGACAGTGGATCCTTGAAAGTTTTGCTTAAAACTAGATGGGTACATTTTGAGTCATTTAAGGTCATTCAATTTACCGTGGGAATTGGAGCTGGTAAGATGGCAGGCCACGCCACAAAAATGTGCACGTGCAAGTTTTCTGTATCAGCGATGTAAGGCTTACTTTTCATAAAATTTCTGGATTGTTTTAAAAGGTAAAACTACAGAGGCTTGCAAATCCGGGCTGCTGGGTTTATCTGGATTTGGGGAAAAGACAAATAAATCAGAAGCCTGATAAAAGCTAAGAATATTGCAGGGAATTGAATGCTCAAGTCCACATAACTCCTGGCTTCACACAAGACCACCCAAAACTCAGATCTATTTCTGATAGCATCAAAAGTTGGCATCCTTTTGATGGACGGAAAGGTGTACGTGCCGCTCTGTATAAATGCGAGCGGGCGGGTCTGGGGACGTGCTGCCTAAAGCAGCAGCTGTGAGAAGCACTGCTTATTTGGTGGAGCTGTGCTGCCCTCACGTGGCACTCCTGCCAATTTTCAGCGTCAGTTCTTTTAAACTGCTGTATGCAGGTATGAACACAGAGGGACTGTGGGCCACGTGCAGCCTATACCAGAACAGGAATTGCCCTGGAGAGACTGGGGGACCTGGAGAAAGCTGTGTCAGAGCAGAGGAACAAGAAGAAGGAAATGTAAGAAATCAGTCAGAAAGAAACGTGCTCTGATTCCAGCCTTCTGAATTGCCCATCACCTCTCAGAAAGAAGGGAGGGAATGTAACAGCAAAAACCAGGGGAGTAGAGAGGAATGAGAAAGATATTGCTCTGAAGCTGAGCATGAGGAAGGCATTTCCATATGTGCTAATGTAATTGTTTGTATCTTCGTTTCCCAATACCCAAATTGGTAATTGAAAGTATATGTCAAATGGCAAGAAATTAAGTGGAATTTCCACAAGTCAGCTATTTTTTGCCTGTGACATGGCCTTGCAGCTCTCAAGTTCAGCCACACCACTTGTTCCATGAAGGGCTGGCCCCTTCCCTTTGCCAGAAACAGAAGAAGAGGAGATGTATTTCCAAGGCAGAATCTTACCAGGAACTCCTTTCTCTCCTTCAGTTTTGAGACCAAGGCCAGATAGAGACAGATCCTTTTGCACCTCCTAAGGTTTCAGGGTATTTAGAACAGAGACTGACCCCACTGGAGACCACACTCTGTGCTGGACAAAAGGTACGCAACTCCAGGGACTGTGCACAGCAGCCAGTGGTGGGGAATAAAGGTCTAGGGCAGAGACCCCCTCCTGCCATCTCACCCAGCTCCTCCAATGGAAGTAGATCTACTGGATGCTGCCAGGCCAGGAATGCCCCTGAAATACCATGATTCCTCTCCAGTGTAGAGGGAGCAGAGCTCTCCTCCAGAGGATGGGGCTGAGAGTTTGAGCTCACCACTTCTTAGTGGTCTCCACGGGCCTTTGAGTGTCTTTCTGCTAAATTCCAGAGAAGGAGAACATGAGTCACTCAAGGTATGTGAGGAGACATCTTGGATAGGATGCAGCTGAAAAGGATCAGAAAGACCATTTGCTGTACTTCTTCGTCTCCTCAACTTCATGAGTGTATTTGGGCTGCCTTTTTGCAGTGGCACAGCACCTGGATGTCAGCACTTCTATATGAGCCCTCAGGGCTCCCTGGGCAATAGGACCAGAGCAAGGAGGACCACCACATTCCTGGGTAGCAGGTTGAAGGAGGTGATTCTGCTCCTCTGCTCAGCACTGCTGAGGCATATCTAGAGTTCTGCAACCCGTGCTGGGCTCCCCAGAACATGAGGGATGTGGTTGTGAAGATGATGAAGGGACTACAGCACCTCTGTTGTGAGGAAAGGCTGAGAGCTGGGACTCGTCAGCCTGGAGAAGAGGAGGGTCAGGCATGGGGAGTTTATCAGTATCCGCAAAAACTCAATGGGGAGGAATGAAGACAGCCTTTTCTCAGTGGTGCCCAGTGACACGACGAGATGGGCACAAGCTGAAAGGCATGAAATCTCACCTAATGGCCCCAAATACTTATCTGTGTATGTGTTTGCATACAGCGTGTGGTGCTTATGCATTTGCGTGTGTTGCTGTGTGTTTGTGTACGTTTTGTCTCTTTCCGACCCCTATGTTTCCGTGTCCGTGCATTTTGTGTGTGTGAGTGCTGTTGTGTTGTACATTCTGTGTTGTAAGTGTTCCATGAGGTTGCATGCATTTGTGTGTTGTGTGCACATGCTTGTGTTATGTGGTGCACGTGTCATGCACAGTGCATATGTGGTGTGTGCTGTCTGTATGTGCGCATGTGTTTGCATTGTGTTCTTCTGCATATTGTGTGTTTATGTCCATGGGCTGGGGGGCCTTGCAGGCTGCGTGTAGCCTCTGTTGTGGGGGCTCTGGGGGCCCACAGCGCTGCCTCAGGTTGGGTCAGAGGCATCTGGTGGAGGGGACTGTGGGGCATGTTGGGGCTTATGGGGCTGCCGTGGGAGAAGCTGGGAGTACCCTCTGTTATGAGGCACCTGAGAGGCTGGGAGACACTATGAGGGGGCTATGGGCACCCAGGAATGCAGTGTGATATCCAAAGGGTCAGGATACCTGGAGAGTGAGTTGCATACAGAGGGTCAAGGCAACCCTGGAAGGGCTATTGGGCACCAAGGGGAATTGTGCAGCCCTCAGCAGGGGGGAAAAACAAGGTGTGGAGCCTACAGGTCACAGGCACTCAGGGCTGCAGCACACCTAGGAGGTTGGGAGAAGTTGAGGGTTTATGGGGGCATCTGGGGTGGCTATCACCACCATGGATGGGGTCAGGGGTACCCCAGGGGACTCAATGACACCCAGAGGGGAACAGGGTCCCCCCAGAAGCTGATGCTGGAGTCCAGGCCTGTGGCACCTCCTTTATTGAAGGCCCTTATGCAGCCCCTGCCAGAAGAGGAGATCCACCTCCCCAGGAACTGCCCCCCATTTCAAGACTCATTAGTGGGCGCATGGGTGCCAGCAAGGTGCACAGGCAGCCCATCCAGGCAGGAGACACGCACATGGTGCTGGACCTGCCGGGCCCGGTAATTGCAAGGGGGCCGGGTGTCCCCACTCCGCAGGCGGCAGGCTGTGACATCCATGGGTGTTGCGGTGGTGTGGAACCCCATAGTGTCAGCTGGGCGGGTGCAGGTGGCCACCAAGTCCTCAGCTGGTGCATGTACAAAGGTGTTGGATGGCTTGCAAGACCTCCCCGGAGCTGTCACTTGCCGTCGTGCCAGCATGATCCCGCAGTAGCGGTGTCCCATGAGCCCAGGCGTCCGGGGATGGTCCACATGCTGCCGCAGAAACTTCTCATAGCGGGTCTCACCCACAGCCCCTCCTACTGCTGCCAGCACCAGGGCCACGCATAGGGTCCAGCTTGCCATGGTTACCTGTGGAAAGTGGGGTCAGGGCCATTTGGACTGCTGGAGCCTTGTCTGGAAAGTCCCCTGCAGAGTCCCCCTCCCAGACACCAGAGCCCTTACAGATCTCCTCCAAATGCATGGAGAAGTGCCCCTCAAGCTCCTGCGTCCGCTACAGAAGTCCCCTGGACACCTAGATCATCTGTGTATCCCACCCAGACGCCTGGGTCCCCTACAGTTCTGCACCCTGGGGATGCCTGGGTCTCCTATGGAACAGCCCATGGACATCTGGATCCCCTGTAGTTCCCCCCCACCCTCAGGCACCTGGATCCCTTCCACACCACTGCCCTCCCACCAGATTGGCGAGTTCCTTATGCTCTCTCCCACAGATATTTTAGTCCCCTGTGCATCCCTCACCTGCACCTCTGTGCGTGCCTCAGTTTCTCTTCTGGCCTCAGAGTCTCCTGGTCCCTCCCACTCCTCTGTATCCCTTTTATACTTGCCCGAGCTGGGCCCAAAAGGCAAATGTCCAGGAGGACGGGCAGGGCAAAGAGCAAGGTCCAGTGTGGAGGGGAGGAAATTGGCATCCAGGAGGCCCCATTCCCCTCACACCTCCCCCCACCAAGGTCATTAGGTAACCATTAATGAACCACATGGCCGTCTGCACACATCCCCTCAGGTGCCCCCTGCCCACGTTGCCATGGACCATGCTGGACACACCACGTCTCCCTTTCCCATCCCTGCCCACACACCTGGTTTGATGGGAAACCCTTCCTGCTTCATGCATGCTCCCCCACAGCTGCTGCCCTGGGTTTAGTAAGGGCAGCAGGGTGACCTGTCACCCCCGGTTGAACTCACAGGTGCTCAGCGACTGCTGGGCAGCAGAGACAGGCAACTGAGACCCAAGGGCTGTGCAGATCTGGACTCAGAGACCTTCTTTCTGACTAAAGCATCCCTATGGGCCACAGGAGGATCGCTGTGTGGCTCCATGGCCCCCCAGCACATTTCAGTGTAGCTCAGGGACCTCAGGGTACCTCCCTCTCACACCCTGGACCTCTGTGCGCTGCGGTTTAACAGCAGTGTCCGCACAGCGAGCAGACCACAGCACCAGCAGCCCCACTGAGTCCTGCTGTGTTTCAAGGCCTTCACAGGCACCCAGCACGGAGGGAAGCTCTGGGCAGAGAGGCAGGGCCCGCTGACGACGGCACGGCTGCTCGGGGCTTCCAGCGCCCGGCACTGACCGGAGCCACCGTGCGGGAACCCCTCCCCCGGCAGCCATCCCCTCCAGCACCGCCCGCCCGGCTCCAGCCCCCCCGCCGGCCCTTGGTGCTGGCGCCATTTTGTAGCCTCTCCCGCCCTCTCAGCAGGGCTCACTCACGGTATCACATCGTGCTCGGCGCGTTTCGCCTTCCAAAGGAGCCACTGCTCAGGGACTGCCTCTGGGGGGTGGCGAGTGATGATGGCTCACCCCTGCTGATTGCGTCTCTTGTTCTTTTCCCTTCTCTCTGCCTCTCCCATGCACACCAAGCTTAGATGAAGACAATACGCATAATCTCTTTTGTTCAGGTGCATTAAAAGAATGAAGCTTTGCATCAAAGGAATATGGAGCTCCCTAGGAGGCATTGAGAGACCCTTGTAAATCTTGGGTGAAAAAGAAAGGCACTCAGACCGCTGTTGAGGTGAGAAAGATACCTGGAGGTTCCTTTTGGAAGAGAAAGACACTTGGAGGAGACCTAGGTACGCAGAAAGATGCTGTGACGCCCTTGGGTTGAACAGAGAGGGGTTTGGAGGCCTCTGCAGCACCAACAGGAACTTGGGAGCCCTGAATTGAGCAGAAAAGGACTTCGGAAATGTTAGGGGTGCTCTGAAAAGCACACGGAGGTCCCTGGACTGAACAAAACAAGAAATCATGGGTCGTTGGTGAGCACAGGATGACACTGAGAACCAAACACTCCAAGGCCAAAGAGAAAGGCACCTGGAAATTCCTCAGTGGAAGAGGAAAGCAGTCAGAGGTGCCTTGGTGTAGGGAAACACTTGATCACAGCATGAACTGATGACTGAGCACATGGTGGAGGGGTGTGACTGGCCTGGGGAATACTGGCAGATCCCTTGCGCCTGTGACTGGAAGGGGTGGACCAGGGGTGGGCTTGCCCCAGGCTTAAGTAAGGGGCAGCCAAGCGAAACAGAAAGCAGAGAGAAGATCAGAAAGCAGTTGGCGAAGCAGCAGCACAAGGAACGAGCTGAGGAAGCAGAAAATGATGTGGAGCAAAGCCCCTATCTCCGAATGAAACAAATGGCATAGTTGGATGAAGGAACAGCACAGTCAGGAGAGTTTGGGACTTTTTCTGTTACACTTGGGCAAACCAAAAGAATTCAGAGGAACTTGTGTTCATCAGCAAGGCATTCAAGAGACAACTGCTAAGCACAGAAAGACAACTGGAGACCCATCCAGTGCATGCATCTGCATGATAAACACCTGCAACATCCAGAAAATCATTTCTAAGGCACATGCTCACTAAACAGCCACTGAGAGATCCCTGGGTGGAAAAAACAACATGGAAGGGAAGGATCCCATCCCTCGACCTGCTGGTAAGCCCTCCTGCCTTTTCTACACAGGGAAATGGCCACAAGCCATTTATTTTCCCGCAGTTTGCCCGCTGAGCAGGCACAGGGCTGGGCTGCTCCTGCAGAGCAACTCCATGGTCCCCGGGGTTACATCTAGAGGAGCAAAGTAGGAACGCAATGGCTCCAGCAGGTAGGATGGGTAGGAGCACTGGTGGATGCCCTGCCTGTCCAGGTCCTCAGGAGATGTGTCCCATGTAAGGGTGACCTAGGAGGTAAGGCTGGAATGGCCAAGGCTGCCAGTGCGCAGTGAGGGCACAAAGAGCACAAAGATGAGGGATGCGTGCCTGGTGGATGAGGAAAAGGCTGTTGATGTAATCTTCCTAGACTTTAGCAAAGCCTTTGACACTGTCTCCCACAGCATTCTCCTGGGGAAGCTGGCAGCCCATGGCTTGGACAGGTGCACTCTTTGCTGGGTAAAGAACTGGCTGGAGGGCTGGGCCCAGAGAGTGATGGTGAATGGAGTTAAATTCAGCTGGTGACCAGTCGTGAGTGGTGTTCCCCAGGGATCAGTATTGGGGCCTGTCCTGTTTGATATCATTATTGATGATCTGGATGAGGGGATTGAGTGCACCCTCAGTAAGTGTGCAGATGATGCGCAGAGGAAAAGGACCTGGGGGTGTTGGCTGATGCTCAGCTGAACATGAGCCAGCAGTGTGTCTCGGTGGCCAAGAAGGCCAATGGCATCCTGACCTGTATCAGAAATAGTGCAGCCAGCAGGAGCAGGGAGGTGACCGTCCCCCTGTACTCAGCTCTGGTGAGGCCGNGAACTGGAATCCTTGAGTCTGGAGAAGAGGAGGCTCAGGGGAGACCTTATCACCCTCTACAACCCCTGAAAGGAGGCTGTGGTGAGGTGTGGGTCAGCCTCTGCTCCCAGGTAACAGCGATAGAATAAGAGGGAATGGCCTCAGGTTGTGCCAGGGGAGGTTCAGTTTGGGTATTAGGAAAAAATTCTTCTCCAAAAGAGTGGTCAGGCACTGGAACAGGCTGCCCAGGGAAGTGGTGGTGTCACCACCCCCGGAGATGTTCAAGAACCGTGGAGATGTGGCACTAAGGGACGTGGTTTAGTGGGCAGTCTTAGTGGTAGGTGAGCAGTTGGAGTAGATGATCATAAAGGTCTTTTCCAACCTTTATGACTCTATGATTCTGTGAGTGATTCTATGAGGGGGATCTCTGGGCTTAGCATCCCGCTTCTCCTTCCCCAGACTTAAACCCTGGTAAAGTAACAGTCTCCAGTCGTCACTCTGTCCTGAGCTCGCCAGACACCAGCAGCAGCAGTGTCAGCATGGTCGGGGGGTGATAGTGCCAGCAGCCCCACAGTGTGGTCACCAGTGGCCTTATCCCACACAATTCTAACAAAACTCTGTAAGCCTATGGGCCCAGCAATCTGGCACCATTGGGCTCGCATGACCTGCATCGCACACCTCTCTCCAGCTTCTCCTGGCTCTTCTACAAATGGCCACAAGCAAAGCCCCGCTGAGCAGGCACAGGGCTGGGCTGTTCCTGCAGAGCACCTCCACAGAGCCCAGTATTACTAAGCCCAGCAAAGGAGGACCAAAGTTGCTCCAGCAGGTAGGAGAGGTAGGAGCAGTGGTGGATGCCCTGCCTTTCCAGGTCCTCAGGAGACGTGCACAACACGAGAGTGGTTCAGGAGGGATGGCTGGAATGGCTGAGGCTGCTGTGGCACAGAGAGGCCACAAAAAGCCCGAGCATGACAAATATCCCTGGGCTGAGTATTGATTGCGCAACTCCTGCCCTAGACTTCAACTCTGGTAAAACGATAGTCTCCAGCCATCACTTTGGCCTCAGCATAGCCAGACACCAGCGGCTGTAGCATCTGTACAGTGAGTGGGTGACAGCACCAGCAGGCCCACAATGTCCTGTGATGTCTCAAGGCCTTTGTGAGTACCCAGCAAGCAGGGAATGTCTTGCTCAGGGACTGCCTCTGGGAGGTGGTGAGTGATGGCTCACCACTGCTGATTACATCTCTTGTTCTCTCTTTCCTTCTCTCTGCCTCTGCCATGCACCAGGCACACCAGGCATAGATGAAGACAATAAGCATCATCTCTTTTGTTCAGGTTCCCACGTTTTATTCACAGGAAAAAATCCTCTGTTTCCACCCCAGAGCCATGCTGGAGCTGTGGATTGACACACAGGTGGAGAAAAGCTTCCTCTTCTTCCACGTCTTCCATCTTTCTCTTCTTTCCCTCGATCCTGCCAGCTTCTGGGTTGCAGAGGTGCTTCTTCCTTAGGAACTTCTGCAGCAGGAGGAAGTTTATTTTCATGCAGTGCAGCATCTCATTTATGGCATATGCGTTGCTGTTGTAGCAGCGAGTCCCTAACAAAGCTGAGGGCGTGTGGTTCACCTCCTGGAAACAACAGGGCAGGGGACACGGTGAGAGGGGGACTGGGGCCTCATCTGGGACCTCTATGGCTGGGCTTGGCCTCTTCCTGAGCAACTTGGGCCTCTCTGGGCTGCTCCAGGCAGCAGGCTGTGGAGCAGACGCCTCTGTTTCTCCTTCCTGAGTCACCCTGTCCTTGTTTGTTCCTTTGAGGATGAGACCCACCTCTGCCTCTTGGGAGTGGGAAAACAGCTGGCAATGATGCGAAGGACTTATGGGCCTTTCCTGACCCAAGGGACTGTTATTTCTTCTCCTTTGCATTACTGACACGTGTCTCTAGGCCTGGGGGCCCAGCAATCTGGCACCCTTGGTGCCCACCTGACCTATGTCACTCACCTCTCTCCAGCTTCTCCTGGGTCTTCTACAGACACAAATGGCCACAAGCAACACCCCACCAAGCAGGCACAGTGCTGGGCTGCTCCTGCAGAGCACCTCTGCGGACTTCAAGTTTACACTCAACCAGACAAAGGAGGACCAAAGGTGGTTCAGCGGGTAGGACAGGTAGGAGCACTGGTCAATATCCTCAGGAGCTATGTCCCACACAGGGGTGGCCCAGGAGGGGCGGCTGGAATGGCCGAGGTTGCTGGGGAACAGAGAGGCCACACAGAGCCTGAGGAAGAGGAAGATCCCTAGGCTGATCATTGCACTGCTCCTTCCTTAGACTTAATCTCTGGTAAAATAATGGTGACTGGCTGAGCTCAGGCCAGAGACCAGCAGCTGCAGCGTCTTCGCAGTGAATGGGTGATGGCACCAGCAGACCCACGATGCTGTTGCCAATGGCCCTGTGATATCACAAGGCCTTTGTGGGCACCCAGCAAATAGGGAAGGTCTTGGCAGGGAGGCTGAGCCCGGGTAGACACATTTTTCAGCCTGCTGCTCCCACAGCTACCCCCTCACTGCAGGTCCTCCTTCCCCTGGGGCCTGGGCTGGAGCCCTGAGGGCTGCGGTCTCTGTTCCAAAGCCCTAATAAAAAAGGAGGGGAAAGTATCCTGTAAGTGATCTTTAGGCTCATTAAGAGCTTTTAAAATACTAAAAAAATACACCCAAGGAAAAGAGATGTTAATGAGACTGCAGCTGTCTAACTCCTGCCAAAGCTAGAATCATCTAGCTAGAATCATCTAGCATGCCCAGCAAAGGTGAAATAGAGCAACCAACTGGAAACTGTAAAGAGGAATAGTTTTGTAAACAGCTACACATAAATAACCACACCTTTGTTTGGGGGTGTGTTTGCTTTGGGAAGGATCACCAAGCACCTGACTCTGGACAGAACTATAGCAGAGACCTTCCTGTGGACTGCGACTCCGTGCGTTTATTGGCTCTGTGCTGTGGGTACAAACCCAGTTCCTAATAGGGATAACATTATGGCTAATATTGACCAATGCTGAGCTGATTTACACTGCTGTCCGTTCCTGTGTGTTTTCCCACCATCTCTGCTACATGTAGTTTGGAAAACTATTCAGCCTGATTTAAATTTGAAATTAGCCCTGCTCTGAGCAGGAGTTTGGCCTAGAAATCCTCCAGGGATCCCACCCAAACTCTTATTCCTTGACTTTATGACTACTTATTGCAATTAATACCTTTGTGTTTACAGTGCCCATTTACTTATTGGACTGTGAAAGTGGGTGATGCTCTGCTTCTGCAGTATTGCTATCTTGTTACTCTTTTAGCGCTGTTAAGAAAGGCCATAAGAAATTATACTGTAGTTCAGAAAGCAATTCAAGAAAATTCATCTATTCACATCAAATTGTGTCTTCGTTAACCTGACTTTATTTCGTCAGGTTGACTATTTGAAAAGGCTTTTTCCAAATCTGGGCACCATTTTATGATGTAGAAGGCTGGGTCAAAAAGGTTTGGATGTAGGCAGTTAAACTATGAATGACTTTTTTCTCTCTAGTAATTTTGGTTCAGGCATGTAGATCATACATATGAAATAAAATTAACCTGGAATATGCATGAAATACTACTATCAGCTGGCTGTCCCACTCTGTCATTCATGCTGTCAGTAGTAAAATGGTAAAACTGGAAATGCTGTTGAGGAAGATGCATATTCTGGTCTGCTGTTGGCGTTCTCACTTGTTGCAACACGCATTTCTATCTGTTCATCTCTTTCCTAGGAGAAATGGCTGATTTACAGGTGCAGTCCCCAGGGTGAGGGACACGGTCTGAAGGCTGTACAATTACAGATTGAGTTAAATGGAATAGATGGGAACGGTTTCAAAATAGTAAAGAATCTTCTTCAGCTCAAATAGCAGGGTTTATTTTTTTTGTAATAAAAAAAAAGTGTACTACTGCTGTTAGGAGGAAGTTACGTGAGACTGTTGGAAAACAGTGTGGGAACAGCTGTGAAGTCCTGTGAGGCCAAGGAGATGCTGCACGTGGTCTGGCCCTCCTGTGATTCAGCTCACCATGAGTTCTGCCAACAGACTTCTTTTAAATATGTGATTCTTCAGACTTGCAATCAAACCCAAGTGGCTCCACATCTGAAAGACTGCCTCTCCCTGCATGAGAGCTCCTGATAAGGGAAAGGACTAAAACTGGCAATTGATTTAAGAGGTGGAACAGATTGTACCTTTACCCAATTTGTTGACTGTGTTTGCTACACATAGCCATAGCTCTTTTTTTCTGATATCTTTATTTAAAAAAAAAAAGTGACTTCCATGTCTGAGACGTGTACTGTGCAAGACGCATTTTGTTCAACTTTTTTTCTTTTCCCTAAAGCTGAAAAGGACTTGGGCAGAGAATTTGTGGTTTTTTTTTTTTTTGCTTGCATGCCTTAGAAAAAGTAAACACTACGTTGGAAAGGGGGCTGGCTTGCTGTTGTTTTCTCTTACTGGCCAGCTGCTTCTCCCTGTTCCATGCCAGGACAACAATTCAGCTTCAGTGTCCTGTGTGGAACAGCTGAATTCTACTTGTGGAACAGAAGCCAGCGTTTGTCCAGCTGCAGTGGAAATTTGCATTTTAAGCTGAAAGAAATGCACGAGCCTGCATCTAGTTCCTAGGCTGCCCTCCAGGAGCTCCAGATGGGAACGCCGCATTCGGCTGCGGTTGTGCCATGTGATATCCCCGACTAACAAAAGGCCCCCAGCTCCCCTCACCTGCAGCAGCATTTCACTGTTGGCTTGGAAACTGTTCAGAGGCCTCGTTGCATTTGCAAGGCTTTCTGCTTGCTGTGTAAAATTAGATACTAACGTTCTGGTGATGGAAGAGTGAAAGATTTACACTGAATAGAACCTCCTCAACTACCTCCAATATAGCGTAAACTTCTACAATTACATCCCACAGACACGGCTTGCATCACTATTATCAGTAGAAGAAAACCAAAATCATATTAAAAACTAATGATGGTTGAAGACACTCCAGCTCAAAATAGGTTAACAGAGGGTCCCAAGCACAATTCAGTAAACTTCCCAAGTTCTTTTAAACCACAAAGAGTTCCCTAAAATTCCTTTATTTTTCACTTGTCCTGTGGAGGGCCTCTTTTAATTTGGGTATAACGTATCCAGGGTCCGATTCCCTCCAGTGTCACCGCAGTGCTCACAGTAAGAAGCATCTGGGAAGGTCCTTTCCACCGTTCTTTCAACAGCTCATCCTTCCAGACCTGCAGATAAACCGTATCCTGGTTTGAAATCATGCACTAAAACATCCAGTCCAAGAAGAGCTCTTATTTGTAAATACCTGTTAATAGAAAACAACACCTTTCCCAAAGAAATTATATATATTCTTTAAAATGCGGAGATGAAAAGATTCTTCCAGATTTTATGACAATGCTAAGATTCTGGTT
This sequence comes from Penelope pileata, assembly GCA_013396635.1. Lineage (NCBI taxonomy): Eukaryota > Metazoa > Chordata > Aves > Galliformes > Cracidae > Penelope > Penelope pileata. The sequence continues at coordinate 26,230 of WBMW01000233.1, forward strand.
TCCAATTACAACAGCAGAACCCGGTTCATCATTAATGGTCTGATGAGGTTTTCCATACGGAACATCAAACACACTTTTCTTTTCCCTGGCCCCTGGGGTTATTCTTACCCTTAATAACACTAGTGAGCATCTATCCGCTGTAATTGAGTCTCCTGGCACGTTTTGCCGAGCTGCCTTTTTAGTGAGTGATTCCTTCTTTCCACCTTACCGCTAGACTGTGGTCGCCATGGAGTACTCAAGTCCCATCTAATTCCTAAAGCTCTACATATTTCCTGAACTGCCTTAGCCACAAAGTGTGGTCCTCTATCTGATGATATTCCTAATAGGATCCCAAATCTTGGTAAAATTTCTTCTAACAATCTTTACCACCTCTCTGGCCTTACTGGTGCGACACAGGAAAGCTTCTGGACATCCTGAAAAAGTATCAACAATTACTAACAAACGTCCGTTACAAATAGGTAATTCAGAAAAATCAATTTGCCAGTGTTCTCCTGCTGCAAAACCTCTTTTCACCTCCAGATAGGGGGTCTCTTTTGGATCTCAGGATTGCTTTTGATCAGCATCACGTTAATTCCTACAGCATCTCTCTCTTTACTGCCTCAGTTAAAGCTTCAGTTTCCATATGGGTGCTCTTATGGGTTTGCGCCATTAATTCCTTCAGCACGCGTCATGCATTTCAGGAGTTCATCAGTTGTCAGTCACTATTTGATTAATAGCTCTTACATCTTGTGCTAAACAGTATTCCCGTGAATGCGGCTTTTTAACAGGCAAAATCAGGGTATTATATTCAGACTGACATTCTTGCAACAGTCCATATTTTAGGAAGTTGCCATTATAGGCTCCAGTCCAACACGGCCCTCCAGTTGTTTTCACCTTACCAGCTCTGCGCCTGATTTCAATTCCACTTTTTCTGGTTCTGCTAATTTGGCTCTTCCAGGTTTCTCGGTTGCCCAGACAAAAGAAATCACTGCATTCATGATTTCCGAGGGGACTTCAGTCTGTTCTCTCTCTCTCCCAGTATCTTTTGTCCCTGATGATTCCTGTAATACATATACTTGCGCCTCCCAGGCATTACTTTGTGGAATATGTACTTGCACTTTGTTCCGATCAAAAGTTATCTGTGCTCCCAGTTTATTCAATAAATCCCTTCCCATCAGAACTAGCGGACATTCTGGCACATACAAAGATTCATGTGTATTTTACTTCCATTTTCACACTAAATCAGTTGAAAGAAAGATCTGACCTTTTGCTTTTCTGTGGCACCAACTACTCACAGAGAATTCTGTGCATTTTCCAAGGTTTTTGTACAATGTGTCAAGTTCCTGCATGCTGAACACCTGCTCGCCATGGCCTTCTTCCAGGTGTGCTTCATTGCACTCACCTGGTTACTTTTTTGAGGCTTAATATTGCTTCTTTCACTTTCTCCGTGGGCCACAGGCCCAAACACATAAAGTTCTTGCTGGTTGTCTCCATCTTTTTCTCAGCACTTCTAAATCCCTCAGCCTTGGCAGCCACTTACGGCAGCCTGCCTGCCATAACTCTGGGCACACACCGTGTCTCTTTTTGGAGGGTGTACAACTAGGCTGCTGTTTTGACCCCCAGGCTGAGGCCATCTCCTACAGAGGCTAGAAATGGTCCTGAGAGACCTCACCTCCAACTGACCACCCTAGGAGGACAACCTGCTCCGAGGTCCCTCCTGTTCCAGGTGACTCCCTCCCCAGTCTCCAGGGTTCCCTCAGCGAGAAGTATCGGTCCCCCGGTAGCTGACTAGGATACTGCCCTGCTTCCAGCTCAGCTGGCTGCTGCTCCAGCAGTCCCTTCCTGCTGTTACGGAGCACAAAGGGCTGTAATCACATGCATCCAGCTGAGGGCACAGTCAGCACAAGAGGAATAAAAGGCGCTCTGTTGCACCCAGTTAGCGCTTGCGGTTCCTGCCAAACCATCACTTCCACGGTCCGAGGATGTGCTGCACTGCCTCAGGCTCTCTGTGCTGACACGCAAAATGTCCCAGGAAGGGCCCCACAGTCACACTACACAAGAGCTGCTGTAGCTGCAGGAGAGGAACTATCTCGGGACAGTGCCAGCCAGACCTCCTGCAGGAATCTCCCAGCTGGGAGCACGGCTCCGTTATCTTCACTTGGTCACCGCCAGAAACTGCCAGTGGGGGTTCTGGATAACCCTGACAGCTTTACAGGCTCCTGAAACACAGCTCCTTCGACAGCAGGGCCCTGGAGAAAGCCAGATAAAATCCCAGTGGGGCCTGCCGTTCTCTGCACTTTCTTGGTTCTAAAAAGTGTGTCCCATTTTGAGACAAAGAAAAATGAAGGGGAGCTGCGAGCCTGGGCTGGAAAAGCAGCCCACCTTAGGCAGAGAAGTTTGGTGGTCCAGGGAAAAACTGCTTCCATGCGTTACCAGGGAAAGGCTTAAAAAAGTTTATGACACAAGTTTTTAACAAACTGACTCAGGGTTAATTTGTCAGTTAATGCAGAAAACACCTCAGTGGTCTCTCCACGCTTGATTTCTGCCAGGCTGCTTACTACCTGCAAAGGAAACCCTCCTGTGTGTGCTGTCCGAACTGCCAGTAGCTGCAGGACTGGACGGAACTTCAAGAAATGGAGCTCCCTGTGTTCTAACTTCTTGCTTTCATCTCTCAATTCCAACCTCCAGCGGTGCAGCACGGCTCTGCCGCTCCCCTCGGGATTTCCACGCCAAGCCTTTACTCCAGCTGTACTTCTGGACTCTGACACTACAGCACGCCCGCCCCAGCCAGGCTGATGCCACAGGACACCCCAGCACTCCCGAGTTTGCTCGCCCCGTTTTTCAGTCATGCAGACAGAAGGGGGGACAGGGGGGAGGAGGAAGCTGTGGGGAAGCCTCTGCATGTTGTTCTGCGAGTGCTCTAAACGAAACGTTCACGTTCAAATCGGCGAATGCCGGCCTCCCACCGGGCCGGGCAGCAACCAGCGCCCC
>WBMW01000233.1:29465-114342 GCA_013396635.1 Penelope pileata
TCGGGGCTGATGGCCGCGCGCTGCCCGTCGTCGGTGGGAGAAGTTTGCTCGAGGGATGAGCGGCGTTTCCTATGGGTCTGTCGGCTGAGGAGCGCTCCGAGCGGAGTGTCCCCGCGTTAGCAGGCAGGCTTGCGGAAAGAGCCGCCTGGAAACTTGTCCGCGGTGCGCGGGTAGAGCAGCTCCCTCGCCCTCCCCTCACCGCCCCGCGAAGGAGGGAACGGCAACGGCAACAGCCCGCTGCTGGAGACGGACGGGAGGGAGGCTGCTCGCACCCTGTGCCCGGAAAGGTCCCCCTCAGCGTCGGGCTGTGTGCGCATCCTGCCTGGCGACAGCCCGGTGCCCTGTGCTGGAGGCTGGGGCTGCTCACAGCTCGGTGTTTAAATGCAGCAGAGCCCGGCTGTGGTCGCACACCTTCCCCTTGCAGGGGCAGTGGGTCTGGCAGTGCCCTTTCTCCCTTCATGCCCCTGTTCTGAAGACGAGGCCGGGCCACAGCTCGTCTCTCTAAAAGCAAATCCCAGCGCCTTTTCCTTGTCTCGAGGGTTTGCTTTTCGATCCCCGCGAGCGGTTCAGGTTTGCTTTGAAGGAGGTGGGTGCCTCACAAGGCTGGGGGCAGCGTGCTCTCCTCTTCAGTGCTTGTGCCCACGCAGACCTCGGCGTGGGCTGCAGGCAGCTGGTTTCTCAGGCAGGAGCTGAACTCAGCACGGTGTGTCTGCACTGCTGGTTATCCTTCACCTGCCTGGAGCTTGTGTGTGGTTTGATATATGGCAGAACTGATCTTCGCTCCTCCTAGTGTGTCTGTGTTCTTCCTGGCTTGTGTTTTTCTTCCCAAGTCTTGGGCTTTGTTTGCTCAGGGGTTCTTACTTATAAATGCTCTGGGTCTGCTTCTCTCCTGACATTGTTGCATGGTTGACAGAGTGCGTGTTGCTCTGTGTTCCCTTCAGAAGGTGCTGCTGGGCTGCCTTGGGGCCCTGGCATCAGTGGGTGCTCCCAGAGCTCTGCGTTAGGGGAACTGCTGCGTGTTCCTGTGCCTTGGAGCTGTCACAGTGGCTTTGTATGGGGAAACGGCCAAGTCAGGACCTGTGGTTCTGGGGGCAGTGCAGCCTCCAGAGCCGTGTGGCTGCCATCTTACATTAACACTGAGGTGCAATCAACGTTTACCTTCTAAAACATGTTATTTTCCTATTTTCAGACTATTTGCTACTATAATCTTCATGGATTTAGCAGTTGAAATACACTCCAGTCTGAACGTGAGGCTGTTCAGTGCCACTGCCTTCACTTGTTGCCCTAGGACAAACTTGGCAAGTCTGCAGCTGGACCCAAGTGTGGAGCTTTAGCATCACCCCTGTGATGAGGCTCTCACGTTTTCCCCTCTCAGCTCTCCACGCTCAGCTGCTCTGTTGCATGCCTTGTGCAGGCAGCAGAGGTGAGGCTGTGCACGGCATTGTGTGGCAGAGCATGCCTTCCCTCGGGGCCGCGCGAAGGATGCTTTCCTTCACACATCTGTAGCTGCACGCTGGTAAAAGCAGTAACTGAGCTCTTGCCCTCATGCTGAGCTGCGTTCCCAGGAACACGCATGTTTGTGGGTTTAATACTCATGTTGTACATGGTGCGTTTTAGGAAATAAGGTTTGGTGCAGCTGTCACACAGGTGCAGGTGAGACCTTCGACCTGAGAGACAGAATAGATGCACAGTCTGCCGTTTATTTCGTATTGCCCTGTAGCCTGCTGAGGGGAGTTTAGCAAAGGCTGAGCAGCACTAGTGGCTTCAACAAAACTAGACGTAGGATTCTTACAGCCAAGTGATGACCCAGCTGCTCAAGCAGGGAGCAAAATCTGAGTAGAATAGAAGCTGTACATCTCCAGATGGAAGGAAACACGCATGAGAGGACCTTCAGGTCCCGCAGCCAAGATGCAAAACGAGCGCATTGCGCTAACCTGCCCAGGAGCAAACTGGCAGCTTCCCTTGGCTCCCGTGACTGCCCGTGGGGCTAAAGGTGCTGCAAACCCAGCTGCTGTCACTGGGACGCTCCTACAAAGCAGCAGCAAATCCAGGCTGGCCACACAGGAGGTGGGTTTGAAGGGGGATTCTGGTTTACTGGCTGTAGAGGGGAGGGTTTCTCTCAGAACTCAATACAATACTAGTGGTTTTCAAATACCAAAAAAAGCAAGCAGAAGTCGCTCAGATGTGTGGAAAATGTCAGGCGAATCCCTTCTAAGTATGAGGCAGATGCGGTCTGAAATTTTCCCCTCCCATGTGTTTGCTCACTGTAAATATTATCAACACTGTTTTATTAACCGTAATGTGTGTTTGCACCAGGTATGCAATAAACTCATCTAAAAGCTCACTCTTGAGTAACATGTTACTGCAGATACTCTACTTTGCTCGTCAGCCCAGACATCAAACATTCTCTTTACCAAGATGATGGGAGGTGCCATCATCCATTTGCCAGAGGCTTTTGTGCCTTTTTGGTGGTGTTATGCCATACACAGCAAGAGCCTGTTCGTTGGCTGGGGTAGCTTGGCTTCAGTGTTGTTGACAGTTTGGCCCCCCAACTCTTCAACATTCACCTTCCCAGTAGAATTTTGACAGCAAATCTCGGGGTTTAACTGCTCTTAACTGCTGCCATGCAGCTGAAAAGCCTGCTTCTTTTAGGGATGCAACTACTGTAATGTTACCATCAGATGCAGCTTAGTCTCCATTTATGGAAGAACCACAAATGTGCCTGTACTTGCACTGATAGAAGCAAAGAGGGACTTTGCACAACATGCTTTGCAGAAGCAGAACTCTAGCTCTGCCATTATGAACTGAGCCCTTGGTCGTACCATTTCCTCCCAGACCTCCCCACGTTTCCCTCCGTGGCTTTATTTTAATCTGAAGGCTCTTGTGTTTAGGTCCAGAACCAGGGATATCGAGGCCGTTAAAATTGGGCTGACTGGGCAGGAGAGATGAGCACACAGGGAAGAGCCAGGACCGTGCCTGTACCATCCTATTTTTGTGGACAACTGGAATTAGGTCCTTTTCTGTATTGTCTCAACAAGAGGCTAATTAGACAGCAAGCTCATGCTGCTGGTGGATAATTAAGCTTTATAGCTGTGGGTTCTCTTCGGTTAATGGGAAAGAGGAGACAGTACCCTCAGAGCCTAAGAATGCTGTTCTGCAGCTACTGTGCTGTACCTCATAATTGATCTATTGTTTCTACAGCAGATAATTTCTCATTTCCTCGTAATTGCCTCTTTTTAGTGCCTCACACTGTATCCTGATATTAGCTGTAATCACTGATAATTTACCCTGAAGCCAATCAGAGCCTGCAAAGCAAAATATTGGCCTTGGTGAGCATTTGTGCTTTCAGATAAAAATTTTTCTTTTGTTGTTGTCAAGCCATTGTAGTTGCATGGTTTTTTGGATGTGGGTGTTGAACTGGGTAAAAACTTGTTTGGTTTTGTTGCTCTTCATTTGTGTTTATGACTGCTGCCAAAAGACAAAGAACTGTTGCTGAGTCCTGCTCCTGTCTTTTTGCCATGGAGGCACTACATTTATTTGGTTTCGGGGGATTGTATTACTCAAAAGGTGGTGCATGATGCCTTACATCCTGAATGCCTGTTGGCCCTTGCCTGTAGAGAGTTAGCTTTTATGAGCATGAAAGCCTCTGGCCCTGTTTTATGAAATTACCACTCTCTCTCATACTTTGTGAGCTTGATTTTCCTCTGAGTGACTTCCTTCAACTTACTGTTGATTTATGTTATATTGGTGATGGGAGAAGTGAATCATGCTCTGCATGTGTTGCTTTTCCTTTGAGGAGGCTAGCAGGGAGACATTACATAATGCCAGCTTTGGTTTGCCCTTTTTTTTTTTTTTCTTTTTTAAAAGCTTCCTGCTCTGCTTTCAGCGTGTGCAGAAGCTGGATGTGCCTGCAGAACTGATGAGCCACTCTGGGCATACAGTTTTGCCCTCACCACTGCCCTGCTCTGAACCTGAAGCCTATAGAATCCCAGAAGGGTTGAGGTGGGTCCAGCTGACCCAACCCATGCTCCAGCAGGGACACTCAAAGCAGGGTGTCCAGGGTCATATTCAGGTGGGGTTTGGAGATCTGCAAGGAGGAGACCCACTGGGCTCAGCTATGGCACCTATTTTCAGTCTACCCCCCTCCTCATCCAGCCCATACATTAGCAGCTCCTCTATGAGGATCTTAAGTGGGATAGCATTGAAAGTCTTGCTCAAGTCCAGATAGACAATACCCCCACTGCTCTGCCCTCATCTACCGAGCCAGTCATTCTGCCACAGAAGGTGATTAAGTTGATCAAACGTGACTTCCTGTTGATGAATCCGTGCTGTCTACTCCTGATGATTTTTTTTTGTTCTTTTTATGCCTACAAAGGGTTTCCAGGATTAGCTGCTTGATCACCTTCCCAGGGATCAAGGTGAGGCTTACCATCCTGTAGTTTCCTGGGTCTTCCTTCTTGCTTCAATGTCTTTGTACTCTTCCCATGTTACCCGTCCTTTCTTCCACCATGTATGTACTTAGGTTTTGTTTTTCAGCTTCGCCAGGAGCTCTTTGTTCATTCACCCAGGCCTCCTGGCATTTTTGCCAGACCTGCTGCTCCTTTGGATGGAGTTCTCTTGAGCTTGGAAGATGTGACCCTTGAATAGTAACCAGCTTTCTCCTGCCCTTCTTCCCTCCAGGGTCTTATCCCATGGGACTACCAGGCAGTTCTCTGAAGAGCCAAAGTCTGCTCTCCTGAAGTCCGCTGTTGTGAGCTTGCTTTTTACCCTTCTCCCAGGATCCTGTACTCTACCATCTCCTTGTCACTGCAGCTAAGGCTGCCTTTGAACTTCACATCCCCAGTGAGCCCCTCCTTGCTGCTGGCATGTATGAGGCCCAGCAGCACACCTCTTCTTCTTCGCTCTTCTATAACTTGATCAGGAGGCTGTTGTCAAGGCACTCCAGCAACCTCCTGGATTGCTTGTGCCCTGCTGAGTTGTCCTTCCCGCAAATACTGGGGTGGGTGAAGTCCCCTCAGCTTCCTAAAGACTCTGCATAGCCCCATTGCAACCCCTCAGTCACAGGAGCCGTTCGCCAGATCTCCATGATGAAGGCTGTAGCCCTGCAACAGCACACATCTCACCCAGTGTTCATTTTCCATGCTCGCTGCATTAGCGTACCTGCTCGTCAGAGAGGCACCACAGCTTGCGGATGTCCCAGAAGGGGTTGAGGGGGTTTCTCCATAATGGTACCATGTAGGTACCTCATGGCTTACGTGCAAGTGCTGGAGGTGACTCCACTCAAGTCCCAGTTCCCAGGTGTACCCCAGTGAGCCTGGACCTCGTCCCCAGGAGCTCCCCAAGTTCATTGTTTCTTTACAGCTGTCTTGCACTTCAGTTCTGAGCAAGGAGGTGGCACCGCCTCTTTGGGGAATTGCCCCACTCAAGGGCTGCCCGCCCTGGATGCAATACCCCAGTGCACACAGTAATGGCTCACGCTCCTGACCTGGCAGCGCGTCTGTTCTGAGCATGGAGATCTTGTGTGCTGGACAACAGGGCAGATCCCTACCAGAATGTTAGCCCAAGTCCCTTGGCTGATTTTAATAAACACTGTGAGGAGTTTACATCTTCAGGAGGCATTTTGCATGCATATCAGCAGCAGATGACAAGCCTGCAGTGTTGTAAGAGTATAAAATGTGAACGTTTCTTTTGCAGGTGTTCAGAAAATGGCATAGAGGGCGTTTGGTTTGCAAGGGTTTTGTTTTCGCTTAACTTAATCCATGCAGGCAAAGAGCCTCCATCAGTTAATGACTGTTCCTTTGATTTCTAGGTTCAAATAAACCAAAAATCTCAAAGCAGAACTCATTAAAGTATACAGAGTTCCATCTCCTCCTTGCATCAAACGCATACACTATGCAGCTGGAGTGGGTCTCCTAGGGCTGGATTCCACGTTCACCTTTTATCCACAGCTTACTTGGTGTGCGGCAACATGCTGCCTTAATGGGGAAAGGAGTTGTGCCTGGAGAGGAAGAACTGCATGCATCAGGACAGGTTGGGGGCTGAGCTGCTGGGGTGGAGCTCTGCAGAGAAGGACCTGGGGGTCCTGGTAGACAACAGGTTGGCTGTGAGCCAGCAGTGTGCCCTGGTGGCTAAGAAGGCCAGTGGGATCCTGGGGTGCATTAAAAAGAGCATGGCCAGCCGAGCGAGGGAGGTGATCCTCCCCCTCTACTCAGCCCTGGTCAGGCCTCCCCTGGGGGGCTGTGTCCAGTTCCGGGCTCCCCAGTACAAAAAGGACAGGGACCTCCTGGAAAGAGCCCAGCGGAGGGCCACAAAGATGGTAAAGGGCCTGGAGCATCTCCCTTGTGAGGAAAGGTTGAGTGAGCTGGGTCTGTTCAGCCTGGAGAAGAGAAGACTGAGAGGGGATCTTGTGAATGTCTGTAAATATCTGAAGTGCGGGAGGCAAAGGGATGAGGACAGACTCTCTTCAGTGGTGTGTGGTGATAGGACAACGGGCAGTGTCAAAAAACTGAAACATAGGAAGTTCTGCACAAATAAGCATAAGAATTTCTTCATGGTGCAGGCGACGGAGCACTGGAACAGGCTGCCCAGGGAGGTGTGGAGTCTCCTTCCCTGCAGATATTCAAGACCCGTCTGGACCCCTACCTGTGTCCTGCGGTAGGGAGCTGCTTTGGCAGGGGGATTGGGCTCGATGAACTCTTGGCATCCCTTCCAACCCCTGCGGTTCTGTGACCTGGAAGCATGCCTGCTTCTCTGGGGGGAAAGAATGGGGACGTGGTCTGAAAGTTCTGCCTGGAGTTCATCTTTTGCCTTGATTTCCAGAAGTCCCTACTTTGGAAAATGTCATTTGAGCATCCCTTAAACAGTGAAACACTTGTATCAATCGTGAGTCCTGCGGAATTTCTTAGAATTTAGAGAATTTAGCAGAGATTTTCTTAGAATTAACCTGGCTTGGGAAGCACTAGTCTGGGCAGCAGGCACAGATTGTACAAAGGAGTGGCTGCTGTAAAAAGAAAGAGTGGCTCAGGCCTGTATCTGCAGATGGGCAGGGAGGGCTCCTGCTCCTCCTCTGTACAGGCTGAATAGGCCCTTGGAGCTCTGGGCTTTGTTCTGGGCTTTAGAATGCCTCCCCATCAAAAGACAGCCCTGCATTCCTTCTCTGCACTTGCAGACTTGTGTTTCTTAACTGGTGGCTTTCTTTAAAATGTTTGGGGAGCTTCTTAAATTTGGAAAACCAGCACTAAAATGAGGTCACATTTATTTACACTCCCAGGAAAAATCTGGTTGGAGGAAAAGAAGTGGCGAGTGTGTGATGTACATGAGCTTGCCTGGAAGATGCTGCCAGAATATCTCACAGCCTTCCCTTTGTAGCAGGTTGTGGGAGTTAGCACTGGGTGAGTCATGCAGACACATGGCAAGGGCCCTCTTCGTTTCCCAGCCCAAATTAAATTACCTCTTTCCAAATTTAGGGCTGTTGGCTGCTTATACACAAATCAGATCCACTGCTCGCTGAAGGTGCGCAATCATACCTTTACCTGCGGCATCCTTGTGTTTGATATTAATACATTTGTCTCGGGGAAATGCATTTTAGTGTCTGTCACTACTCATTCTGTACAAGTCAGCTCATCGCTTCACATCCGCTTGCTTATTTAGATGTTGGAATTTGAAACTATATGCCCAAACATTTTTTCCCCAGTCATTTACTTTGGAGAAGCTCACATACGTTGTCTCACAGCTCTCTCAAGCTATTTCCACTAACCAGGCTCCACCGTGATTTCCTTTGCGCGAGGCAATCAGTTAAATGTCGATCTTAACCCATGCCAGTCCTCTGCGCCATCACACCGGGCTGTGCTCTGACAAGAACTGAAAGCTGGGCAGCGACTGCCAGCAGTGGGGTGTCCATGGGAGCATCATCCTCCTCGGGTTGTTAGCTGACACAGAAATGGTGCAGGAATCACAAAGGAGGCTTACGCCTGCCGATTTGTCTTCTCAGACCTAGGCAGCGCTGCGGCCATCTCCTCCTGCCTGGAGTGAATTTCTGGACTGCTTCACTGGCACGGGGTGAGGAAGGAGTTAAGGAAGAGAAAGCCCCAGATACTAAAATTAACATCCATCCCACCCCCTGCCCACAGCTCTGAAATTTCTAATCGCATCTTGCAGCGCGCTGATTCCTTCTAGCAGCACAAACTGCGTTTTGATGGTTGGCAATCACAGATGGCTGGCTGGGGCTCCGAGGGATTCGCTCTCCATCCTCCCTCCCTTCTGCTTCGCCTTCCTCCCCCACCCAGCAGAGTCTGTTTTCAGGTCATCTGTAGGATTGTGTTATTGCTCGCCACAGCTGAAGCAGATTTGGCTGCTGGGTGCTGAAAATACTTAGGAGGTCTGCAGAAATGCGTGTGGTGCTTGAGCTCTGTTGGAATTGCCCACCTGGATTTATGTGCAAAAGAAAGACGGCAGGTTTTAGGCTGTCTCTAATCCTAGGAATCTTGTCCTTTTTTTTGCTTTATTCTGAAATGATCTATGCAAAAAAAAAAAAAAGCAAAACAGAAGAAGCTGTTAGAATTGCTGTGAATGATTTCGGTGATCCTGTTTACAGTGCGTTCCTGCGAGCACAGCTGAGCTGCAGCTGGACGCAGGGCAAAAGCAGGAGCTGGGCTGCCAGCCTGTTCTGCTGGTAGATACCGTGTGCCTGCAGTCGCAAGCGCTGATTTCTGCTGTCAGCGCACGGCATCACAAAGCCTGAAATCAGCCCTGCTGCATCCTGCGCTCCCCCTGCCCCAGCCCCAAAGCGTTCCTGGTGCTGGCTGCCCCAGTTACTGCCAGCACAAAACTGCTTCTGAAGGCTGTAGCCTGCAGCGCTCGGCCGCGTAAAACTTCTCGAGGGAAACCAAAAGCACTCTTCAAGTAAAGTCAGCTGTAAACCTGGATCAAAAAGGGACATCTTTATGAGAGGGCTTACGTCTTATGGACCCAGCTGGGGTGTTCTTAATGGATAAGCAGGTGGTTTTTGATGCTTTTCACAGTGAAAAGCTCACACCAAAGATTTGACTCTTTTATTTCAGAGCAAGATTCAGCCTGGAGCATGTGGCTGTGCTCACAGGAGACGTCTGAACAAAGCTGCTGCATTTGCTTGGTTTGCTGCTCCTTTACTAACTTTCCAGCTGTTCTTTAAGAAATGTGAGTGTAGACGGCCTTCCACTAAAGATGAAGAGCAGCCTGAACAGTGGTTCGAAGACTCCCAAAGTGACCACAAAAAACAAAACCACCCCAGAGCCAAAGTTTCATTTTAAATCAGGGGAACGGAGGCAGAAGGTGTGGGGGAGTTGCGTTATGGTGACCTAACCTGGTTCTGCCACCGTCATCCCAGTGGGACTTCCCTGTGCTGCGGTTTGGGACCCGTTTCTCTTCCTCCCTGAGCAGTGCTCCCTGTGTTGCATGAAGCACTGCATACATGCAGAGCATGCTGTCTTTTTTTTTTTTTGAACACTGTGCATTTATCTGATGAAGAGCTATGTAAATTCAGATGCAAACAAGCTGCAGCCCTCAGGGTGCTTGGCACCTTGCCTGGTCTGCTCTTGGTGCTGGAAAAGTCTGCGTACCACTCTTGCTCCAAGGAAAACTTTCAAGCGCGTCATTCTCCTTCTTTTTTCCTTATAAAGGTTATTGTGCCTCAGTCCTCGCTTGTTTCCCTCTCTGGTTCAGAAAGGAAAGGTTATTTTCCCCTCTTTTCTCCTACTGCAGTCACTGCTCGCTGGAAATGTCGCCTGCTCAGGGCCCTTGGGGACAACTCTGAACTCCCTGCTGTGGCTGGTGCAGAGCAGGGATGGGGTCAGGGCAGCAGAGGTGGCTTCTAGAAGGCCTCTGCAGCCAGCCTTGTGGCTCAAGCTCTGGGAGAAATGATGGGAGCAAGACCAAGATGGGGCCCGGAGGTCTGTGAAACCCATTTTTGGTCTAATTATGGTGGGAATGGTTATGTTGCAACAGAAAAAAGCATCTGAGGATGCTGACTTTGGCCTGAAGTTTTCCATGTTCTCTCCAGGCTAATTACTCTCCTGCAAAACCAAGCAGAGACCATCAGTATTTCATCCTGGGATGCACTCTCAGGTTCAGTGGAGGTGCAGTTTCTTTTCCACCAGCATGCAGTGCAGAGCCAGCCCTCTTCTGCTCTGGGATGTTGTTTCACAGTGATAACAAGCGACCAGGCATTTAGGGGCTGATGGGAGTGATTTTGAGACTGGCTGCGGAGCATTTCCAGCCTGGTCAGGAATCCTGGTCCAAGGCATTCCCTCCAGCCAGAAAAATCTGTGTGTAATAGCCCTGCTCACCTGGGGTCGTTACACAGGTGGGCTGGGCAGCTTGCTTAGGGGCATGCCGAGCTAGGACAGCCTCACTGGTCTTCCTGGGGAAGCAGTTCTGTAGAAATTCAGTCAAGAGGGCTTTCTGGTCAGTACTGAAAAGCTGGAAGTTTATTTGTCACTTAAAATCTGCACAGCTCTAAGTGGGATGAAGCACTGCTTTATGCCTGGCGCCGGTTCTGGGGGAATCGCACCACTGAAAACTCTGTAAGCTACTGAAGAAAAATGTTCGTTCTGCAGTTTCCTTTAAACCTGCGATAACACTCCGGGTCTCCTTTTGTTCAGAGCTGTTGTTATTTACAATAGATCAATTCTTTTTGTTTTTGCTGTGATCGTTGTTTATTTTCTCTTTTTCAATGTGTTGCCTTGTTTCCTGTCAGTACAGCGTCAGCTGTTGTATTAGCAAGCTGGCCCTTGTGCAATAGCCTGGTTAAGACTTGCCAGTGTCCACCTGTTTCAGATTTCACAGGAGCTCACAAAAGGAACTGAAAGTTTAAATAACTTTCCCATGGATTTACCCTTCAGGGCTGAATTGTTTTGCCTAAGTGATTTAATATTGTCAAGAAGTTTGCAGACAGAATAACGGCAGGCAGGGTTAGCACAGTTTGAATGACCTTTTCAGTCAGACCATCTCTGTTTAGAAGTATGTGGTGGAATCTGTTTTCTTTGTTTTCTTCAAAAAAAAAAAAAGTATTTGTTTTGGTATTGATTTCAAATGTAGAGGGTTCTTGACACATTGTTACTGTTGAGTGAGGCTACAGGGGGCCAGCAGAGCCCCTTACCTTTTCTTCTGTGTACAGCAGGATGTTCTGCTTGAGGTTGCATGCTTTTTATACTTGCTTTTGGAATCAGGTGTTCCTGAAGGCCTAGGCCTTGTAGAATCATTCTGTGTCCCTTACCCAGCGTGCAGCCAGTTTGTCCCTTGCAAAGGCTTTCACTGGGTTTGCCACTTTTTCTCTGTTAATGTGCGTTTCCTATCTAATATTAGAGATGTGCCATCAGTTTTTTGGATCCTAACACGTTTTCAGAGCAGTTAGACCCAAGAGGAACCTTCCTGAACTCCCTAGCACAAGTGTAGAGGACTCCCCAGCCCACACAGGCATTGCAGGCCTGTGCATGATTTTGGTCCAGCCTCCTCTGAGTTAGAGCTGGCTCTTTGGGTTCCCTTGGGCAGGTTTGCCAAGTGCCTGATGGAACGCTGTCCGTGTTGCAGATGAACCCGTTCAATTTCCTGCAGCTTCAGTCACCTTCATGCTCTGTTTGGTTTTGCAGGTAGCTGTATCCAGCTGGGTGGCAGGCGGATCCAAGGGTCACCATGAAGTTTTCGGGACCCCTGGAGAGCCAGAGGTTGTCTCTCCTTCTGGAGATGGCAATCTCTAGGGAAGATCAAATGTGGAAAGCACATGTGCCGAAAATTCAGCCCAATCAGGTAATGTCTCTTCTTCACATCTTGCATCTTCCTGAAGGCATGAGAGTGTCCTCTGGGATAGTTTTGCCTGAACAACTCCAGCTGTTGCACGAGGGGTTGCCTTTTGCTTGAGACTTGAGAAACTGGGCTCTGAAGTGAGAGGGTGCTGCTGTGTTTGAGGGACAGACCCAGAGGCGGGTACACAGCACACTGTGCGCCACACAGATCTCTGCTGCTGCTTGTGAAAGCGCGTGCGTGTATCAGTTTAGTTAACCTCGTTCTATAAATTGCATGGATTAATTAACACACATTTCTAGTGGATGCCAACTCTGCAACAGTTCTGAAAAGCAACTTTATTTTCTTGGACTAAGCTCACTAATGACAGTGCTGCCATGCTGGGTGCTTTCCACAGGAAGCGACGTCTTAGCTGAGGCACCCTCCTGGCCAGCATCCTGTCAGAGAGCGCCTGGCTTTGCCACCGTGTCTTACCCTGAGCCAGATCCTTTACCAGTGCGAACGAACCTAGGTCTGCAGGGCGGGCTGTAGCTGAGTCAGCTTAAACTGTATGAGGCTCTGGCTTGGTAAGGCGCTGCCTGCTTCAGGAAGAACCCCGTCGACTGCAGTAGGACTACTTTTGGAGCAGGGTGCAAGGTGGGGTCTAGGAAAGCGGAGCTGGGCAGTGGTCTGTTCTGCTGAGGAATTTTTTCATAGGATTGGAGCAAAATTCAGAGTAGAAGGGACCTCCGGGCATCCCTCTGTCAACCTCCTGCCCAAATTTTGTGGCACCTAAGAGGCTGGAGCAGGCTGCTCGCTGCCTTATCCAGCCTGAATTGTGTTTGTGCTCCTTGTGAGTTAGCATTTGTCTGGCACCTGCACTCAAGAATGCCTGTGAACTCCGTGAAGTTTTGTTCAAAACAAACTGTGAAGTGAGAGGATGTTTGATTAGAAACGCAAGTGAACTTCAGAGTTTCTGGTACCTTGTTGCTGAAGTGGGCAGAAATAACCGTGCTGATGGGCTCAGAGCCAGTCTTGCTTGTATTGATTCATGTGAAATGTTCACACAAGTTTATCAGTTACCTTGTCAAAGCTGATCAGTGTGGTGTTTGGTTTTTCTCTCTGGCAAACAAGAAACTTTTTTAAAAGGCTCAATATGATTTTTGTTCATCCACGTTTAGGTTTCCAGGCACATGACCCGGTTGTCAGAGGTGCAGAGCTGTGCTTTCTTCAGGCCATGCACAATTGAAGACCCTGGTTTATGGCAAAGCAGCCTGCTGTTCATGCTGGCAGTATTCCTGGGGTTAGCAATTACAGTGTGGGGAGATAAGATGCAGTATAACAGGATAGCTAGGGGCGCAGGGGTGCAACCGAACCAGATTCTTGTGTGAAGATTTCACAGGGATAGAGCACTCCCCTTTCTGCCTTGGAGAAGTTGATGCTGGTGGCCCAGAGAGCACCAGCTGCATCACGGGGTTGCACGATGGCCACCCTACCCGTGGTGTGTTCGAGTTGTCACTGCAGCACAGGGACTCGTGTTGGTGCTGTGGCATGGCTGTCCTGCTGCTGGGGCTGTAGTGTCACTGTGGCCAGGGCTAGCAGCAGCTCGGTGGGTGCTGACCCCAGCTGTAAAGGTAATGTGGCTGCTGCCTGTCTGCCCAGTATGAAACTTGGGAGGTGGCTTTGCTTCCTGCTGGGGGGTCAAGTACAGAGGCAGCCTGATGGCTAAGCGCGTTGTAAACTTTGTCCTCAATAGAAGGCTCTCAGTTCTGGCTTGGACGAATACCAGGTTTGTCCTTCTAGTGTGCAATTATGTCATGGTGATGAAGGATCCCTCCCCTGCTCTTGGATAGTTTCCGTGAGATCCCTGCTCTGGAGTGTTTCCTGGCCTCTGTGCTCATCACCCCAGGGCTTCCACTGCCGCTATTTCACAGGGCTTCCAGCTCCAAGACTGCTTTCTGTGCGTTTTCCTACACGTCAGTTCAGGTGTTGGGTCGATCAGCTAGAATGCCACAGTACTGAATGTCTGCTAGCAGTAAACAATCATTAAATTGGAATGAAATTCCTGTGTGCGTATGTGTAAAATGGATGAAGGTCAGTCAGCTTTAAAAGAGAACATAAACACAGCTGCCTGCTCTGGGGAGATCCTGGTTTGCCACCCCAGTGGTTGAGAACCCTGCCTCTGTAGTCGCGTAAAACATTTCTTTCTGTTCCTCCAGCTCATGACACCCAACTTTCCAAATTGTCACGTGTTCCTTCACTTCTGCAGCAAGCTTTCTGGCAACGCTGCCGTCATGGAACTTCAGCGTGAATTACCCCATTTTCTGCCATATCTGGGAGAAGGTCAAATTGCCTAGCATCTATTTCTCTTCTGAAGCAGCTGCAGCAGCCTGAAACTTCACTTGTATGTAACCATTGTTTGCACTAAACATGACAGTCAGGAAATCTGCGTCCCTCCGTGTATCAGATCTGGCAGCCCGACACGTGTGTAACTTTCCATTCCCTGCTGCGCAGGTAGGCTGACTGCAGGCGGGGTTGCGGCTGGTTTGCAAATGAGAAAATGCGAGCACGTGCAGAAAAAGGGTGGTGAGATTGGAGGTGCACTGCAGGTACTTTTCAGGAGCACACTTTCTGTTTTGACTCTTCAGGAGACATTTTTGATTCTAGTGTTTAAATGCAAAAAGTCGGTTTCTAAATATACCTCAGAGTTGAGATCTTTGAAAGGAAGGCAGAAACTCATGCTTACAGAAACGGGGATACTTTGCGCTTTCAGTACAGGATGCAGCATCTGTTGTGGACTTCTGTCCCAGTTTGTTTTGTGACTTGTTTTTAGTTTTTGCCTGGAAGCTCCCATTCCCTAATGGTATGTACGTTTCTTTTAGCTTTCCCCCTTTATATGTACATCACTGGCTCTGGATGTTCACCAGAGCCAGATGTCACAGGGGCTTGTCAGCCTCAGAAAGCAGGTGGTGGAATCCTCTTTGTGCTCCTGAATGTACCTGGTCTTTTTTATTTCATTTTTTCTTTTGGGTTATACCGTATGCAGATGACATGCAGAAGTTTTCATGTGACTAAAGCTTGAGAAATGAAGCAGTAAAGACTGGTCAAAGGTTGATCTTTGCATGTTACCAAGTAACTTTGCAGCAGAGAGGTGTGTAAGCCAAGGTTTTTATTTTTATGCAGAAATACACTGCTACTTCTATCATTTCTCCTTTGCTGCTTGTTCTGTTTCTTTCTTTCTGTCCCCCTTTTTCCTCTGTACGCCACCAGGAATCAGGAGACCTTGGTTTGTCCCCAGCTTTTCCACCCTCCCGCCACATGACCTTGGGTAGGGCTTTTAACCTTCTGGTGCCTGTTTACCCTGCGGGTGAATCACAGACTGAGCAGTTCTGTAAAGCAGCGTGAGATGAATGCGCTCGGCTCTGCTGGCAGGCTGGGCACTCATCTCTCCCTTGGTGTTCGGGTGCATTGCTGTGCAGTGATGGAGACTGCACTGCTCGAGCTCCTTGCTGCCCTGCTGAGCCCCAGGCCCCCCCCACTGATGGCCCTTCTGAGGGCTGTCAGGAGAGCCCCGCTCGGTCTCAGCTGGTGCAAGTGGGAAGCAGCCCCGTGGGCCTTGGCTGGGGGTCACTGGTGTCAAACAAACCCTCCTGAGACCCAAGCAAGGACAGATTTAGCGGCAGTGTTTACTATTGCCCTTCTCGGGAGCCTCCCAGTCCTCATAAAGGTCACCTGCCTGCTCCCAGATGAGCCTACAGCAGGAACAGGCAGAAACAAATGGGGGAAAGAGCAAAACATCTCTGTCTGGAACAGCAGACATTAAAGGAAAAAAAGTTATCAGGTGAGGTGGTTTTCCTCCATCAGACAGCAATAAAACTGAGTCATGTTTGTGTTTGAAGAGGATATATTGTTAGATTGCATTTTGCAAAAGTCCCAAGGAATTCTGGCAGGTGATTTGTGCTGTGCAGGCAGCAGAGCCCGAGTCACAGCCTCTGGCCCTCCTGTGTGACAGCAGGCGTGCAGCAGGCCCTGCGGCAGGGTGACTGCGTCGGGGCAGTAGCAGGGAGATTTGGGTGTTGGTAAATGGGAAGCAGAACCACTCAGGGTGCTTTTCGTCTTCAGCGGGGCCTCGCCAGCAACTTCCCGACATCGCCTGAGACATGGGGCAGCGGGCAGTGCTCTGAGAGCAGACCAGTAAGGCACCAACCATCATCGTCAAGCGAATCGCTGCAGGAAGCAGCTCAGTGCCATGGAGCCCTCCTTCACCCAAGGAACAGAAACTGAAATTCTCTTTGCTTCCCCGTTTGTGTCCCAAACACGTTGTTAGCTCTGTAGTTCCTGCAGGACAGCTTATTCCTGTCTGTGCTGGCACAGACCCCTCAGTTCACACACTGCTGTGCTCTGAAAGGTGGGAATTAGCCTCACATCTCGTGCTTGGGGGAAACAAGACCAGAGTGTCGCTCACGCAGGGGCTTGGGGGAGCGTTAATTGGTTTGCACATCTGAGGGAGCTGTAGGGCTCGGTGCGTGCAGCGTGCTGCCCTTCGCTCCTGCTGACCCCCTCCGGGTGGTGGAGGTGTCGGCAGGTGGAAGGTGGGAAGCAGCTGCGGAAACCTCATTGTTCCATGGAGGCGCCATGCAGGAGGAAGCCAGATGGAGACAGAGGAAGGAGCACTGTTAAAAAGCAGCGGTCAGTCTAGGGCATGGATTAACTTTTCCTAATAAAAATTTGTGTGCTAGGCTGTTGTGCTCTTCCACCCCTGCAGATCAGTTCTGCGGTGGCAGATTTGTGGTAACAGAACGAGATGCCCACAGGCAGATGCAGTGAGAGGCAGAAGACAGCATTGGCAGGAAAGTACCTCCAGAACAACGAGGAACTTTTGCTTTCCAGCCCAGCGGGACTTTTTTTTTTTCACTTTCAACCACAGCGGTGTCTCAGTTTTGCTTTTAATTTTGTATAGCTCAAGGAACAGTGACCTGGCTGCTTAATTAATTTTACAGTGCTGTATTCCTGACTTGTGGTGCTAGGATGACAGCCACACCCCTTCGAGGGAGGGCTGTAAAGACTGACTGGCCCGTCTCTTAAAGCAGCTGCAAGGAACTGCCCTGTGCTGCTGGCAGGAGGCCGTGGTTCACCTGGTTTCTGTGCAAAGGAAACCCACACCTCGTGCCTTCAGCTCTCGGTAGACACTGGAGCAGGGAAACTTCTTTCTGGCTGGGTGTCCTGCAGAACCGAGCTGAAGGGTCACCTCTGCTCCTCTGCCCCGCTTCCCACCCCCCCCAGATTTTAAGAGGCCAGGTTTTATTTTGAAGCCTTACCTCCTTACCTCTGTTGCGCTACATCCAGCTGAGTTCACCTTGCAGCTGTTCCTTCCCATGTAAGGAAGGTGGTGCTCTGAGTGGGGGCTGTTTGCTGTTTGTTTTGGTTTCAGACCTTGCTCAGACACACCACGCCTTGCAGTGGTTGTGCTCAGACACCATTTTTTTGAGGAGGAGAGGACAGTTGTTACCAGGGCTGAGTGTCCGGTTGCTGTTCTTTCCGCTGTGGCCTCACCCTGTAGAGCTAACGCTCTTGGCCTCGCACTGCCTGTGAAGGGTGAGGAGCCAGAAGGACGCATGGGAGGACGTAAGGCCAGGCGGCAGCACGGAAAGACGATCTGTGCCTTCCCACCCGTCTCACGCCGATGCTGTTTTTAGGAGAAGGCCTAACCTTTTGCTTTGGCAGGCACAAGGAGAGCGAGGCTGAGCCGGGGCCAGCATGGTCCTGCCCCCAGCCGGGAGCGCAAGAGGTGCTGTTTTCACTCGCACCTCTCTAGGAGATGTTGTATGGCATATATACAGACTATAGCTGTGTACGTATAGTGGAGTGTAGGATGTGGTTGTATAGCAAGTGCGGGAGATAGAGGCCCCAGCACTGATGGTGCATCTCTCCCCTTGCTGAGAAAGGGCCCGAGCCCGCCCTTGCTGGCTTCACTGGTAAAGCTGCTGCCCAGAGCAGTGATCTCAGAGTCATGGGGAGGGTTTTACAATCATGTTTATTTTGTTCCATGGGGTGGTTTTGGTTTGGCTTTTAGCTGGTAGGCACACAGAGCTTACCTTCTGGGCTCAGCCAGATACTGCACTTCCAAAGTAATCCTTTAAGCCGCTTGAAACCTTTGAAGTCTGGAATATTGTCCAGACCTGGCTATGGTTACAAGCCCTTTCGTATGGCTTTGTCTCCTTCCATTTAAAAATAGGTGCAACGAAAAAAGCAGTAAGGACGTTCATCTCAGCTCCCACTCCTCCCTTTTCTGACAGTGTTTCAGGTGCAGCTGTGCAGGCTTTGCTTTGCTTCATGCTAAGTATGCTCCTGTAAGGACAGCCAGCATTTAACATACTGTTCTACTTGTTTTTCTCCGCAGATACATTCTAGGTCCCTGTCCCACTGTCCAAAAGAAGATGTTTTTAGCAGAGCATTTAGTGAACTCCCTCCTGCTGCGTGGTGCATTCCTTCTATTCCCAGTGTGCTTGGAACTAGCGTTCTGGAATGAGTGTGAGGCAGCAGGAGACCCTGGTGGGGCTCAGATTTCCCCCTGAAGCTGCAGTAATGGGTTTTAGAATGGTTGTTTCGTAGAATTGAGGAAACTGCTCTCCTCCCCTGAAAAGCGGTGGGTGCTGTTTATAACAAGCCCCAGTATAGGGGGTTGGACTCGATGATCTCTAGAGGTTCCTTCCAACCCCTACAATTCTGTGATTCTGCGATAGCTGGGTGGCACCCAGCAGTCCCAGCTGAGACAGAGGCCCACCTGGATGAGAGGCACGGCCCTGCTGGTGCCGTTGCACCACTGGAGCTTCGAAAGCAAAAACATGGCAGGGCTTTGTTCTGGGGAGCACCTGCTGTAGCGCTGAAGGCACGTTGTGCAAGCAGAGGTGGTAGCTCTCAGACCAGCTGGCACAGCCAGAAGAAACAGCTTCTGATTACACAACCCCGTGTCTTCAGCCTAGATCACTGTACAGTAGGACCGTTGTCATTTTATTTCTTCTAAGTGTGGCCGCCTGTCGGTGGGACCTGTCTGTGACCTGCAGGATTCAGCCCCAGGGCCTGAGCCTGCTGCCCTCCCCTCCTTCCCTGCCCCAGGCAGCAGGGGGGAGCTCAGCACAGTGAAGAAATTTAAGCACAGGGTAAAGCTGGCATGCTGCAAGTGACAGTGATTTTGCAAGGTGTGAAGCTGGTGTCCTGTTGGGAGGCCCTGAGGGAATTGCAGCTCAGCCTACAGCACTCTGCTTTCACAGGTTCTCTGGGCTCCGAGGGAGCAGCTGCAGCAGCCCTGTAACAAAGCACACGGCTGGCTGTGTGGGGTGGCGTATGGCAGGTACTGTGGGGAGGGACGGAGCCTCAAGTTCCTAGTTTGCGTCAGTGCTGGGTGTTTCTGGCTTCTAAAATTGTGCTGCTTTCCGCCCCCCGTGCTATTGCTGGGAGGACAGCTACAGCCCGGCCCAGCCGCGACTGCTGTTTGCGCAAGCCCTTGGCTTTCCTTTCCACAGCCGCCTGGCAGCCAGCGCTGCGTTCGGGTTCATTCTCTTAAGCCATCTCAGCAGTAGCCAAACTGCTGCAGAGGGTGCAAGGATCCTTCTGCAGCAAAAGAAATTTGTTTGGCTTCACTTCTCACTTCTGGATCCATCCTTGCTAATCGCCTCAGATAATCCCCCCAGTGGAAGAGAGACCAGACACGCGCTTGGTTGAGCTGAAGGGCTCTGCAGAAGCTGTAAATATTTCAGAGTAAAGTCAGAGCGATTCTGTCAGTGAGTTGGCTGTGGCTGTGCCTGGAATTCACCTGCTGTCCAAGATAATGGTGGTGGCTTAGGCCAAAAAGTTAAAAAAAAAAAAAAACAAAAAAAAAACACAACGAGCCTTTTTTAGTTGAAAATGTACCTGCTTTGCCCCAGTCTGCAGCTAACCATAGTGCTAAGCTCTCTGTGAACTCTGTTTAGAATTTTCTATGTTTAACAGTTACTGAGCTAAAAATAGCCCCGCAATTCGAAGGAAAATAAACCTTTCCTGTTAAAAACACCAACTCATTTCCCTCCCATCCTCTGTCTGTCAGGAGCTGCGCGCCCGCCTGGCTCCCACGGCAGGTCTGGTTTTGCTCAGGCTGGGCTTCTCTGTGCAGCTGAGTGCTTCTAAGAAGGTTGGAAAAAGAAAAATCTTAAGAGCCCAACTGGGGGACACCTTCAGTACTCAAGAAGCTCCAAGCACCTTTCCTCTTTCCCCAGTCACATTTGTGAGTGATGGCTGACGCTGCTGTGAGGAGGGTTGTTAGGGCAGATCTCCTGGGACTGGGTAAGTAAGTGGGAGAACAAAGTGCTGATTCAGGCTGCCTCTGGGCATCACCTTTCCAGAAGGCTTTTGTTTCTGCACTGAATAATTCCTGCAGAAATGGCTCTTCTCTGCCTTGCTCAGCCTGTGTTTAAGAATAGTTTGTTTTTCTCTCCAACAGGATGTAGCCATTTCTCCAAAGCAGAGGGATGAGGTCATTCAGTGGCTGGCCAAGCTCAAATACCAGTTCCACCTTTATCCAGAAACGCTCGCCCTGGCCATCAGCCTTTTGGACAGGTTTTTAGCTGTGGTAAAGGTAAATATTTGCACATACATAAACTGCAGTAGATTCCTAATGCCCACTCAGCTATTTCCACGTGCAGTCCCGGCGGTATGGCTGTATGGGGATGCTTGCTGTCTCTCTGCTCTCACACCCTCTGTGTTCCTCACACATCTGGGATGCTGCCTGCACAGCTGCAGGTGCTTCATTTCGGGTTACAGAGCTGGCAGCACACAGTGAGGCACTTCTGGAGGCTGATTAACAAGAACACACCGTTCTTGTGGAACTGTCCTGCTGCAGGTAAAACTGCCAACACTCTTTTCCCTCTCCTCTCTCCTCTGTTCTGCCCGTTTCCTTTGCGTCAGGCAGATCATCAGTTTAAAGATACATATTAGCCTGAGAGAAGAGACACACCCTTCCTCTTCAGCTACGTGCTCCTTCTAACCCGGTTTGAATGTTGAATTCGCCCTACCACAGTACCTTCCTCCTAAACTACAGCTAGCTAGTGCTGATTCACAAAGTGTGAATAAAGGTTATGCCTTAGATGAAAAGAGTCTCCGCCTTAACCTAAACTAAAGGAAGTGCCCGCTAGCCCGCAGTTACAAACGTGGGCCCAGTGCCCTCTCCTACAGAAAAGTCAGGGATTGCTGCTCACATCCCTGAATTTCTCTGGTGTTTAAACTGCACTTAGTCTCATTTGTATCATCTCCAACTGTTGGCAGTGAGCTAGATGGAGGGAACATCCAAATGTTTGAGGGCAGGTTTGAGCCTGGCAAGTGTGCTACTGCAGGAAACTGAAAAAGTGGGGGAAGATAGAGCCGGACGTGAGCGCTGTGCGGGGGGAGAAGTTGTTCAGTTCTGACTGCTGTGTAGCCAGCCTGACACACAGACCTGAAGCCTGACGTCACGTCACACGGGTTGAGGTAAGCAAGCGTGGGTGCCAGCCCTGGGAGTGACAGGCTGCCCAGCCCACTGTGCTGAACAGAGAACACGTACACCCCTTTGGTTTGAGACTGGTGTGTCGCAGAAGCTATTTAAAAAAAACCAGTATTTGGGGTACCTGCAGCTAGGGTCTGTTGCCCTTCTCTCTGTCAGCCAGTCACACTGTCAGTCTGCCATGGAGACAGAGGGGAAGTGCTGGGCTTGGTGGTGTTTTGCACCCATGCAAATGACTGAACAAACCGTGGGTGAAGCCGAAACCCCGGCCGTGAGTTCTGAAGTCAGCCTTTGGGCAGCATTATCTCTCCCCATGTTTGCTCAGTTACAGCCCGAGCCCAGCAAACCTGCAGCCTCATCTGCACGTCTCAGCTCACTTCCAGCACTGCTAGGTAAGTCATGTAGCGTAGGAATTAAAGCAGAAAAACACACTCTCAGCCCTTAATTTCAGTGTGACTAGTTTCAGGATAATCCAAGTGGCACCATCCACTAACCTACTTTAAGTATTATTAAATATTGATAATGTTGAAGTTACAATTCATGTAAGTTTTTATTTTTGAGATCTTAAACTGGCTGATTTACTGAAATACTGAGGTGGAAAAAGGTATTTTAAATCCCTCAACAGTTAATGCCCGTGAGTACAGTTTTTCTTTCAGTAATTTGCAGCAGCCAAAGAGTCTACAAAGTATGAGAAAATGAGTAAGAGTTCACTGCACGCTTCAGGCAGTGAGGACTGTGGAAAGGTGTTTCTCAGCTCATTTGTGTTCCTTCTGGGTGAGCATTATTCAGCCAGCTTTGCGCTCCCTCCCCGTTTTCCTGTTCCATAAAGCCATCATTCCACTGATGTAGCTTAACGCTTTTTTTTTTTCCTCCTTTTTTACAATCTTTTTTTAAACTAGGCATTACCGTGCAGGATTTTATTATGAAGACAGCTTGTCCCTTCCCTTCGCTGTGCACATGCTTTGAAATGGCTTAGCCTGGGTGCGCCTTCAGCTGTGGAGGCGCGGCAGCGTTTGGTGCAGGTGATGGCACAGCAGCAGTTCACCCTCAGCCAGTGGGGTAACCCCCTTGGCAAGGAGCACAGGAGCTGGTAGAGGCTCCTGCAGGAGACCAGGAGGGGAGACAGGGGTTTAATGTGCAGACCTGTGTGCAGACACCACCCCCAAGCACGGATTCCTTGCAAGTATTTAAGCTGAAACGTAAATGACAGTGGGAAGCCAAAGCTCCAGGCTTAGCAAAGTCCCTTTAAGTAGCTGTCGCTGAATGTTATTAGAGATCTTCAATCTGGAAATGATCCTGTATCGTTCTCTTGTTGCTTCCTGCAGACAGCCTGCTGGATTTCTTGACAGCTCATTAAATGAGCGTAACATTCAGGATCCGTTCCCTCTGTTACAATTTACCTAGCAAGAGCAGATCATGGCAGCACTTCATGTTAGAAGTAGATTTTTGCATTTGGTGCAGGATTTTCACTTACCTTTGCTTTCTGCATCTGCTGTGTACAGAAGAGACCCAGGTGCCAGTAGGCCACTGGGCAGGCTCTGCAGCTGCCTTCTCGCTCAGCTGCTGCAGGGCTTAGAAACAGGGCCTCTGCATTTCCTAGCCCCCAGCCGCTGGGGAGCAGGGGTGGCTTTTATGCTGGTGATGGAGGTGAGGTCCTTTGTCAGAATCAAGCTGACCAAGATTGCTCCCAAGCTGTAGTGGCAGACGCGCCACATTCTGAGCACTTGCTTACCCTGGTCCTTCACAGGGACTAAATGAACACCTACAAACCCACGCGGCTGTTTTTACTCTGAACCAAAGCCTATAAGATGACTTTTTTATGCACATTAAAAATCACTTTTTCCTCTTCAAATCCTGCTTTATCTTGCCTAACACAACTCGCTGTAAAAGAGACCAGCTCTCCCTTGGTAACCCCTGGGTCACAGCTTTGGGAGCTGCAGTGAGAAAGAGAGGGCGTTAGTGATGGTTTTTTTAACGGGTGCTTTAACTTCTGTAGACGAAGACAGCATTTTTGAATGCTTTTAAATGTTTTCCTTCCTTTTGTCTGACTCCCAGCAGCACTAAATGCGCAGCTCTGCTGAAGCAGGTGGAGTGGCGATGGTTTATGCCAGGTGACGATCTGCCCTTCTGGCTTTCTCCTTCCCATTTCTACTCCAGTGCCTAAAAGTGAGCTTTTTCCACTCCACTGCTACACATCAGTGGGTGCTAATTAGAGTCACGAGGCTGGCAGATTTCCGTCCTGCCTGATGTCATGGAGCATGGATCCGTGCTCAGCCCAGCTCACCAGTGCTGCGCTGCGGTTAGAGGTCAGCGCGCTGCTCCAGAAGACGCTGCACAGGCAGCTGGGGCTTAGGGTGGCCGGCCAGAAGGGATCGTGCATCACTTCTGCATCACCTTCACAGAGGAACTTCTCTTCTCTTCTGTGTTGCAGGCCCGTCCAAAGTACTTGAACTGTATTGCAATCAGCTGCTTCTTCCTTGCTGCAAAGACCATTGAGGAAGATGAGGTAACCTTTCTGTTGTTGTTCTCACTGCCTTAGCACTGTCTGAATACATGCTCTTCAGATCCTGCCCTTGCTTGCATGTGGCAGCTGACATCTGCCAGGACAGGAATTAAGCTTTTTTTTTTTTAATGATTTTTATAAAAATAATTGGTTCTCTCTTTTCTTCTTTGTGTTGGCTTTTGCAGAGGATTCCAGTACTGAAGGTGTTGGCTCGGGACAGCTTTTGTGGTTGTTCTCCAGCTGAAATTCGCAGAATGGAGAAGATTATCCTGGATAAACTGAACTGGGATCTTCACATGGCAACGCCACTGGATTTCCTTCACATTGTAAATAAGGGGCTATTTACACTCTCTCTGGTGTCTATTGGTATAAATATTCTATCAAGAGATACCTAGACAAAGACCTGTAGGGTAGTGAAGACCTCAGGATGTGGTTGCAGTTCCTCTGTATAAGTAGTTTATGAAATAAAAGTTATAATAATTTTTTAAAAAAGCGTTGCCGGAAAATTTCAGAGGAGACTTGTGCCACTTCAGGGGCAGTGTCTGAAATGCAGGCCTGCCCTTCGGAAATCTGGCCCCGTTTTGAGGCATGGCCACACGCTCTGATTCACTGCTCCTTTAACTCTGAGCTGCCAGTGGTTTCCCTCAAAGCTAAATGCCAGGCAGCAGGAAAATAGCAATGACCCAAGGAGAACACAGTTATGCTGGGTAGTGGTGTGCTCCATGCTTGCTGCAGAAAGCCATGGCCAGAGAATTAAATTCTTAGATGAAAGGTAAAGGGAAGGAAGGTGTCCAGAGGTTCCCTTTGTTGAATTTCATCCTCTCGGCTTGCATGAGGATGAGTTTGTGTCTGGGACACCCATGTTGGTGAGAGGAGGGAGCCTCCAGGCTCCCAAGCAAGCCCCCAGGCAGGTGCTGTGTATCAGGCCCTGCCAGAGAGGCTGTGCAAGGCAGTTGGGTTCAGCTCACCAGTGCTTTTTCCATGATGTGGAAATTGCCTTGAAGGTTGATCGGGAAGGATCCCTGTGCATCAGAGACGTGTCAGTTGCTGTTCTTGAGGTCTGACCTAACCCCAAGAACGGGGGCTGCCTGTTGGTGACACCACCAGCCTCACGTGCTTGTTTCCCCCCCTCAGTTCCACGCAGTTGCGGTGTCCAGCAGGCCTCAGCTCCTGTCCATCCTGCCCAAGCTGAGCCCCTCGCAGCATGTGGCAGCGCTCACCAGGCAGCTGCTGCACTGCATGGCCTGTTACCAGCTGCTGCAGTTCAAGGGCTCCATGCTGGCGCTGGCTATCGTCAGCCTGGAGCTGGAGAAGCTGCTCCCCGACTGGCTGGCTCTCATCATCGAGCTGCTCCAGAAGGCACAGGTGAGCAGGTGCTGACACTGGGCGCTGCAGCAGGGCAGGGCTGGGCACAGCTCGCTCGGTGCTGCAGGGATACAGCCCAGCTGGGGCTTCCAGAGCCATCGCTTGCTGCCGCGTGCCTGCTGTCTGCTTCTGTGGGGATGGCTGAGCTTCAGGCTGCAGGGAGTGGGGTGGGTCAGCTTTGCAAAATGTTAGTCTTGACTGCATCCTGTAGGTGACAAAGGGAGGAGGTATGTGTCCCTCTGCACCAGGGAGAACACACACGGGGGAGAAAATCCTTGTTAGCTGCTCCAGCGTTCATTGTGGGCATTCGACAGGGGCTTATCAAGCTGCTAGGAGATGCAGCGAGACTGTTCTAAATCTGAACGCTTTTCCTCCCCCCCACTACTCCTATGAAGCATAAGGAGCAGGGTTCCATATCTTTTAAAGTCTTTGTGTCCTGTTCGGTTTTTTTGTCTTTATCATTTTCTCCTGAACTCACCCTGTTGTGGGGGCAGCCCTGGGTGGCCAGTATATGCAGAGCACCAGCCCTGCCGCAGCTGCCCGGGCTCTCCGTGGCAGTGATCCTGCAACGCTGATGTTTTTGCTTGTCTCCTCGTTCCAGATGGATAGCTCACAGCTGATCCACTGCCGAGAGCTCGTGGCACATCACCTTTCCACTCTGCAGTCTTCTCTGCTGCCCAATCCTGTATATGTCTACAGTCCCCTCCAGCATACCCTGGTGACCTGTAACAGAGGAGTGTTCAAATGCCAGCCCTCCTCTGTCCCAGGGCCAGGTTTCTCCAAGGACAACGGCAGGCCAGAAGTGCCAGTCACAGCTACAGCTGCGCTCTACCAGCGTCTGCCAGCTCCCAGCAGTTGCAAGCAAGCCTCTGCCAAGCGCAAAGTGGAAGAGATGGAAGTGGACGACTTCTACGATGGCATCAAGCGTCTCTACAATGAAGACACTGCTCCAGAGGTAGTGGCTCTTGAGAACATGGGCTCTGTGTGTGGTGCTGATGTCTCGAGGCAGGAGGGCAGCGTTTCCCCTTGTCCACCCTTACAGCCGGTGTCTGTCGTGTAGCTGTGAGCGCGCACCACCTGCTGCACCACAGCTACTCCAGAAAGCACGCAGAACCTGGCACCGAGTCTCCAGTGGGGGGAGAAGGGACCATACCTTGTCAGGCTGAACTGAAGGGAGCCAACAGAAAAAAATATTCCAGCCCTTTTTTGAATTTTTTTTTCTTGTGCGGCTAATTATAGTTCCACTATTTAAGCACTTAAAACACAAAAAAGTATAAAAATCTAAAAAAAGACCCAAAAAAAACAAACAAAAAAAGTAGCAAAAAATTGTTTCTTTCTAGTGTTGTCAGCTCCACTGTTTTTCTGCTCCTGTGTATTGTAACCCATCCTCCCTGTCCAGGCGCTCCCATCAGTTGTGCAGTTGTTTCAGGTTTCTCAGCCAATTAACACCTCTCTGATCTGATTTCCATCTGCTCCTTGCTCTTTCTGCTTGCTCCTCTTTTAATTCTCAGCAAGTCTTGTGCATGATGTCCTGTACTACCATGACAGGTTTCTTTTCTCTTTCTAAAGAAAAAGGCCTTTTTTTGTTTTGTTAGCACTTTGGTGTTTAAGTGTGATAATATTTAAAAACTGGATCTAAATAAAAGGTTAGTCAGGAAAAACACACAAAACAGTGCTTGCAACCTGCTCCACACGTCAGCAGCCACAGGAGTGCGAACGTACCGTACAACGAGGGCCTCCAGCCACTGTGCTCTGTGCCCTAAAGTTAAAGCTGTTTCCAAACACAGAAAGCAGTTAACGGCTTTCATATCACCCAAACAAAACCAGTATTTTTCCTTGTTTGCACCAGGAAATGTTGCACTCAGTGTGGATATTCACCAACACTTGGCTCTCGACATCAAGTGTAAACCTTAAATTCTGCTGAATCTCTTTTCTCCATATGTTTATAGCTTCGCGTGAGACCAGCACTGCTTGGTGAAGTGCTGGGGCAGCCTGAGGTCTGTAATGATCAGTCTCAAAAAAAAAAAAAAAAAAAAAAAAAAAAAAAAAAAAAAAAAATCCCTGAGAGCCCCTAACCCTGAGTTTTGTGTTCATGTAACTTCTAACCAAGAGTAAAACCTTTAAAAGTTTGTCTCTTTTAAATGTTACGCCTCTGTTTCTGAGAATGACCTGTCCCGATTGTGAGCTCTCTCCACAGCCCTGAGGAAGGTATTGTATTTGGAGCCATTGTACTGATGAAAGCCTTCTGGTAGCAATAAAGAAAGTTGTCCTGGATTCTGAGTCCTGTTTCATGCTTTTTGCCTGGGTCCAGGAGCAGTTTTACATGGAGGTGGCAAGGGAGCCTGTGGGAACCTGTGAGAGCGGGGTGCTTGGCTGGAACAGAAGGAGGGGAAGCAGGGCCTAAGGAGGGAGACAGAGCTGCTGCTGGAGCCATTCTTTGCTCTCTGCTTCTCCAGCGAGTGCTGCAGCCATGGCTGTGAGCTCTGCACTCCCCAAAACATACAATCATAGAATCATTAAGGTTGGAAAAGACCTCCAAGATCATTGAGTCCACCAACCCCAGCCCATCTCCACCATGCCCACTGGGCCATGCCCCTCAGTGCCACATCTCCACGGCTCTTGAACACCTCCAGGGATGGTGACTCCACCACCTCCCTGGGCAGCCCGTTCCAGTGCATTGCCACTCTTTCTGAGAAGAATTTTTTCCTAATATCCAACCTGAAACACGTGTCAGCACTATAATTAAGTGCATGGCAGCCGCGTGTCCCTGCCAGTTGTTCCCAATGCCATCTTTAGCAGTAACACCAGCTTTACGTGCTGTGCCACCACTACACTCTCCAACACTTCATCCTCCCTTCATGCCCCCAAGTGTTTGCTAGGGAGAGCTGATGAGGTTGGGCACCCAGTGGCCCTTATGGGCGAGGCAGTTTACAGCTCCACTGGGGACACCTGGTGACACCATGTGACAGATAAGCACTCTGGGCTGTCCAACAACACACCTCACCACCATCTGCTCCCCGTGCTGACACCTCTTCCCCTCACAGCTGGGTGTGAGGGAGGAAGGGAGCCAAGCAGCGCGCTGCCATCCCTCCCCTTGGCACCGAGGCGTGGGAAAGCCTCACGGCTTCCAGCTCAGCTCCTGTCCCCTGGCCACATGCAGGGGATGCAACCAGTAGCCACCAGGTTAGAGATGTCACAGGTTTCAGTCTAGTTCATTCCCATAAAATTCCTTACAGCTCCGTTTCCCATTAATTCACTATTTTTTTTAATCTCCTGCTGATACTATCTGCATCCTTAACCCTGGGCAACAAATTCCAGAAGCCTGTACCTGCTCTCTAAGAACATTACTCAATGTTTTGACAGACTCCCTCCTCCTTCACAGACTTCCCCCAGGCTCTCGTCCTGCTGGTGACCAAACCACTAGTGGCCAGAACCACCGTCAGCACAATGCAGTGGGCTTGGGCTCTAACACAGGCCCACAGAAAAATTTAGGCTGGAAGGGACCTCTAGAGGACATCTGCTGCAACCTCCAGCTCACAGCACTGCCAATCCTCTCTCACCTCAGCTTTTCCTTCTCCAAGCTGAGGCCTTTGTGTTCTCACCAGGCAGCTGTTGCTCCCTCCCATTTCCCATGACAGTGCCCTTCACTACCTCCGCTGTGTCCTTCAGGAGACACACAGGCCGGGCTGCATGCAGGACCCGAGGCACCAGCACAGCTCTGCTCCAGAAGCTGCAAAATAAAGGCAGTTCATGTAAGCAGTAGCATTTGCTTTGTGCTTGTTTCTCTATTCAAATAAAGCTTTTAAGTATTTTTATTTGGGGTTTAGAAGTCTACGAACAAAAGGGTTTTGCCTCTCTTCAGACCTCCCTGATGCTGTAGCACTGCTTTGCCCTGAGCCACTCTGGCTGAGGAAGAGCAGTCGCGCACTACAGCCCGGAGCTCGCAGGGGGCGGATGAAATGCTCCAAACAGAAGCCCAGGGCCAAGCAGGCAGGCGGGAGCCCACACCAGGATGTCCCCTCAGAAGTGCCCACCTGCAGGCTCGGCCGTGGCTTCTTACTGTCACACATGAGATTCCAGAGGGCCGCAGGGCACAGCTACGTGGCAGGGTGATGGGTCAGCAACACCCAGTAGCCTCTCTTCTGGTTCAGGACTGAAAACCAAAACCACCACCATAGAATCCTAGAATGGTTCAGGTTGGAAGGGACCTTAGAGATCATCTTGTTCCAACCCCCCTGCCATGGGCAAGGACACCTCCCACTAGACCAGGTTGCCCAAAGCCCCATCCAGCCTGGCTTTGAATACTTCCAGGGAGGGGGCATCCACAGCTTCTCTGGGCAACCTGTTCCAGTGTCTCACCACCCTCACAGTGAAGAATTTCCTCCTTGTATCTAGTCTAAATCTACCGTCTTTCCATTTATAACCATTACCATTACCATGTTCTGTTGCTTTTAAAGCTCACTTGCAGTACGTGATGCCTAGCCACCACGCCTGAGCCCCAGCCCCGGCCCACTGCCACCTGCACAGCGGGGTGAGCTG
Source organism: Penelope pileata (assembly GCA_013396635.1). Lineage (NCBI taxonomy): Eukaryota > Metazoa > Chordata > Aves > Galliformes > Cracidae > Penelope > Penelope pileata. Next base: position 59,138 of record WBMW01000233.1, read on the forward strand.
CCACAGGGCAGGGCTCAGCCCAACAGCTCTGTGCCCACCCCTGGGAATGAACTACACTGCAAGAAGTGACTGACTGTATCTCAAGAGAAAGGCACAGCGCTGGGGTCCCACAGGCCAGACCCCTGCCACCAGATAAACCCCCATAACAAATTTTAAATACAGTATGAATTCTGTTCCAAGCTCTGTTTGTGCAAATACCTGCACCCCTTCAGATGAGGCAGCAGCCTACAACTCCTTTTACACGACAGTTATTATAGCATACACACAAGGCCAGTATTTAACCATCTTTCAGATTGTATCTATAAAGTTACTCGGTTGTTTCCAGGGTACACAGTTTTTCTGCCACATCAGAAAAACAGGCACCCATGTGGAGGGGGCTTCAGCCCTCCCCACAGAGCAGTGCTGGACAAGGTTGTGTTTCTGGGAGGAAGGCAGCGACAGCAGCAGAGCCCCTGCCAGCCTGCGCCTCACGCACAGCTGGGAAGAGGCAGAACTTGCACCTAATTCCATGAGGCCTATTCCCCAGCGAAGTAAAGGAGGTGAATTCCTTGACTGAGGTTTGCAGATGAGAATAAATCATCAGTATTTGGTTAGAGAAAAAGTGCGTGACCCCACATGAGAAGCACCTGAAGGGGCTGTTGCTGCCTCTTTTCGTGCAGAGCAGAGCAGCTAGAGGTCACCACACACCACGCTTGCAAGCCTTGGTTCCACCTCTGAGCAGCACGTGGGCACTTCTGGAGCCTTTGACTGAATTCACACTGCTGAAGTAAACAAGCACTCCACATTCAGGGTTGGAAAAAAAAATCATAACAAATGAGGCTTCCTAAAAATAAAATGAAGCCATTACTCCAAGCACGAGCCAGTGCGGCTCAGCTGCACAACAGAAGTTACCTACTTCGCTTGCACAGCCAGCACGCGGTGAAGCCGTGAGTGTCCAGAGCAGATCCCTCAGCTCAGCAGGTGCAGCAGCAGCCATCTCCGCCTCACACTGCTCCACACCAAACCCAGGACATCACCGGGACTATGGATGCATGTTCACCGGGTCGGAGGAGCACGGGACATGCTGGTGACACAGCAGAGGTGTCCCAAGTCCCCTGGCTACGCACACTCACCACCAGGCAGTCCAGCCGTCTCTTCACCATCACGTTATGGCAAAAGGAAAGAAAGCAGGGAGAGGAACACATCCCAGCGCAATACCTCACGTCACGGCCAAGTTCTCCCCTCGCGTCGGTCCCTCCGTCAGTTTTGGCGGCCTCGGCTGTGCCGGCGGAGGCGGCCGCACAGACACACAGCACCGCGCACCCTCGGACGCACAGGTGGGAAACAAAAGGGAAGGAAGGAGGTGGACGAGATGGAGGAATGAGATGGCTGCTCCCGGCGGGGGCCGTGGGTTCCTCCAGCGCCGTCCGCCGGGAGGGAGCGCAGGGCTGTGGCGAGATGGCGCTTACAGAAAGAAGAAGCTACAGAGAGAAAGAAAAGAAACAGAGGTTCAGAATCAAAATGAGAAACAAAGGGTGAGAGAAAAAAGAAAAGGAGGAATAACATTTTAAAGCCATGAGGAAAGGAGCGTGCTGGGGAGGTGTCACACAAACCCAGGGCACACGCAGGGCTGGGGACAGCCACGGGCAGCGACGGACAGAGAGCAGCGCACAGCAAAGGCATCGCAAAGACCAAAGCGTTTGGGTAAACATGTATTTCCTCTCCCCACTTTGAGTGTCAGCACTATTTGTGGACGCAGCCTAAAGCGCGTACAAGAAATAACTGAGCTTATGCTATGAGGTTATTATTCAATCTGTAATTCAAAAAAAATATTTTAACATCAAGTAAAGTGACAATATCTAAGAGATGCATACATATGATTTGCATTAACACTGCATGTAGGTTACACAATTGTTTAGTTACAAACATGGGTTATTTCCAAATAGCAAGGTAATAAAGTTCTACATCTACAGTTTAAGGCAATCAGGATATTAAAAATGTATACAAATACAATATTTCTACCGCTGTTCACAGCTTTATTCTCCGTTAATTAAAAAACCCTTCATATCCATCTAGTTCCACGCTAACGAGAGTGCCGTGGGTATGGCACAGCCCAAACACGCCCGCGTCCTGGCGGCAGGGACGGGCACGCACTGCTCGCACTGAGAGCGGCGAAGGGCAGCGGGCTCCGATGGGCGCACCCGGTGCGGTCACACACACACAGACATCTCCATCCATGCCCAGACGCTTTAGGAGGAGCAGACTGAGAGCTACCTGGAGAAGCACTGGCCACGCTTACAGAGGGACACGGGGACACGCGTCTCCTCGAGGGATCTCAAGCTGGCAGAAGCACACACGCCGCTGTGCTGAGGTTTTCGGGCACAGAGGAGCGCAGGGCGGGTGCCACTCGCTGCCTTCCCAGAAAGAAGCGGGGTGGCCCCTCCCTGCCGGACACATGCGTGCCCACCTCTGCAGAGCCATCGCGGCCCTCTCAGCGACCCCGCTGCTGCTCCCTTCTCACCTCTGGGCTTGCTCCATGCCTACGGAACACCACCATCCCAGAAACACATGTGCCCATATGCTTTCCTGCTCGTTCATATCACACCCAGGTGCGTGCCATTCTCAGGGACATGCGGGGTCACCAGCTGTGTACCACCTCTGTCTACTCCCAGAGAAGCTGAAACACCTCCTGAGCAATGCACCACGCGCAGAGAAGCTGTGCAGGGCGACTTCACACATCCAACGGGAGCTGGATGTCGCCTTCCCTATGGCTTTTTTCTTTTTTCCTTCGAAACCTCAGCAAAAGCAGGTCGTTACAGAAAGTTTTAAAATGATTTTTAACAATGCCACTTGTAAGCAAGTGGACTTAAAGAAGCCCCCAGCAAAACACCACTGGTTTGCTCCTGTCAGCAGCAAGCAGAAAGGGCGCGTCTCTGACTGTTGTACTTACATGCAAGGTGAAAGCACATCCACAGATGTGAAATATCATTTACTCCATGCAGAATCAGGGACTACTGTGAAAAAAGGCGTAAGTAAAGAAAAGAAAGAAGTGCGGCAATAACCAGCTAAACATGGCCGGTGAGACTGAGGAGAAAGAGTCTTTTACATCTCCTTTGGCAGAGAAAACAAAACAATACCTTTCCCTTCGGCAAGTTTATGGTTTATATGCCCAGTTTCCCCAAAACAGCTTGCTTCTTGCTGGAGGACGAAACTCAATCAAAAAAAAGGTTAATGCATTTGGCCACAGGTTTCTGTCAAAAACCAAAAAACAGCTCGCCTCAGCTGCTCTCCCCTGCCAAACATCCCTGGGAAAGGCTGTTAAACGAAACAGGACAAATAAATGCTAAAATTAAGTTTTGCACTTGGCACAAAACGCTGGTAATTAAAAAGAGGACACGCACAGAGACAGCCGAAGCAAAGCACACCGCCACAAGCACTCGGGCTTGAGACAGGAGCATATGATGTGACTAAAATCTCGTGCCAGCAAACAGATCTCTTCCTTGACAACTCGAGATTTTAAACTTGGGTTTGCCAGAAGCCCCAAGAACCGCAGTTTTATTTTCCTACCTAGCTGCCTAGCACACCTGTGTCACCTGGCAGAAGCACACCATGGTTGGTAAGACCAGGAGGTGCCATTAAAGGAAGAGAACGTAACTTATCTCCAGCTTATTCATCTCCAATTTCTGCTGCAGGTTCAAGACACTGCATTTCTATTTCCTCTTCCCAAAGCCATGTTTAAGTGGTAAGCGTTAAAAAGCATAAATAAAAAAAGTCAACTCCCAAATGCATTTCCTCACCCAACACTCCAAAAAATGTGGCAATTCTGAGTTGTTTCAGAAAAGGTGATAATTCAGAGGGTTTTTTCTGAACATTCAGAGAGGCAAGAAATTCCATCCCAGATGCAAGCAAAGAACTGCAGTGCGTGAGACTTAGGTGGAGAGAGTTATTTTTAGGAGTGCGTTAAGGAAAGAAACAGGACACTACCTAGCTAGGAGCAGTGGAAATGCTGGCAGTACGTCAGCAGAAGAGAAAGAAATCCAGTGGTCATAGGGTAAGCATGGCTCGCCACTTCTTGGGTAGGAAGGGAAAGACTCTGTCCGAAAAGCAATGGCACAGAAAACACACATTAAACAGACTGATTTCCACACTGTGGCAGCAGAGCGAGGCCTGGCTTACGCTAGGTATCTTGTAACCTGTTGTGCAAAGCTCCCCAGGGTCGGAGGCGTTACCTTTCTGGTGCTTTTCAGGCAATGGGGCAGCTATCCCAGGCACGCAGGAACTGGCACGTGTTTTCTGCTCTGGGACTGAGAGGTAGCTCCAGGGACAGGGACCCTAATTCACACCCTTTGTGCTAACCAGCATTTGGTTGATAAAACAGCATTCCCTCGGTGTGAAAGCCTGGATGCTGCAGCTACATGGGTCTGTGCTGAGGCGTGCACGAATGCTCCTGAAGGCAGCAGGGGGATGTTGAAGGGCACGCCTTCCCCTGCCTGGGCATCCGATTCCTAGGGGCTGCTAAGCCTTGCTAACACACTGCGCACCTGGCACTCTTCTTCTAAGCGAGGTTCCAAAGACAAGTGATGCATGGGAAGCACAAGAAACAGTCCCGCTCCCAGACACTGCAGCACCGCTCAGCTCCCGCCACAGCACTCAGCAAGGAGCTGACCTAGGGAGGCTGCTGCAAAAACATGCCAGCACATCACCAGAAACCTGGGCCAGCTCGTATTATCCAGTCAGACAACAAAAACAGTAGCTAATTAAAAAAAAAAATCATGCAAATGTAATGGCATGCAAGGTCAGTTAAACTTTTGTTATCTACATGAAAATACCCCCTTCCCCGTGCCCCTCCCCAACAGCAGGGCTTGTTTTGCTCTAACACATCAGCTCCTGAAGGGATACAGGCCAGATTAATCTTCAGCCCTGACTCTCAGTTCAGACCTGGTGCCAAGAGTGACTTACTATTGCTGCTTTGGACCACAAAAATACATGGCATCATTTGCTTCCCCCTTCCACCCACCCTGAATCTCCTGCTGCACACAGTCCTGCACCCAACCCTTCTTCCTTCTTGTTCCCACTATGTTATTAGATGAGTTAATTGTTATTCATGTTAAAAACGAAAAAAAAGAAAAAAGAAAAAACAGATGGCAGAAACATTACTGCAAAAGCAGGTGAATGCAGGAACATCCTTGGCTTGACAGGCTTTATGTGAAGCTTGCACTGCAAGTTAAAAAAAAAAAAAAAAAAAAACAAGAAAAAACAAAAACAAAAACAAAAAAGTTAGCAATAACAGAACCCAAAATGAAAAAAACAAAAAAACAACCCACCAAAATCAGGAAAAGCTGAGAGAGCTGACACCAGGACACCAGCAACCTGCTGTGGTGGGTGGGCATGCAGATGGATTAAAAATAAATTAAACCTTAAGACTGAGCTCTACTCTAGCCTCTGTGACAAGCAAAAGCAAAAGAAATCTGAGGGGGAAGAACTACTGAACAACCAACCACTGAAGTTAGACAAGGTTACAGCCTGTACATGGCTGGTGCCTTAACACCGTGTGTTTTCAGAAGGTGCGTGGCAGGGGGACATGATTGCAGATGTTCAGTTTGTGTTACTTTAACATGGGCACTTTTGCAGAAAGCTGCGCCAGCCCCTTCTGAAACATTGGTTTTCAAGACCAATTTGGATCCTTCAGACATCATGAAAACCTTTTTACAAGGTGTTGGGCCAGGACCTGACATAGACATTATAGCTGCATTATACCTCAGAGATTGCCTTGGGACTAAACATGGCCCATAACAGCTAGAGAGTCAACACTGGACTGGAAATCATTATACTGAAGTGAAGCTGGAACCAAGTTTTTCCACCTGGTTTTCAGAAGTATCTTGAAAGAAAGAGTCCAGACATAGCGTCCTGGCTCCTACCAGGTCGAGGACAAGCAAGTAACCCAACGGGATGTTGAGGCCTGCATGTGTGACCTACCAAACAGGCGATCACCAAAAGGCCGTTCGCTGCTCTGGTTCTCAAAACATTTTGTCAAATCCACTGGCAGGAACCAGCTCCATATTATGTCGGTTAGAAGCACAGTCACATCCCAAAGTTACGGCAGCATGCTCAACCCCAGACTTAGGACAGGCCTTAAGTAGGTGTCCGTACTGCACTGACTCGAGGGGCCGAGGCACGCAGATGTGCTGTCCTGAAAACAGCACACTGCTCTGTCATCAGGGCAGAGCTGCAACAATTTCAGATGAAAAATCATAAATCTACAGGACTCTGAGAAGTGGAGTAGAAGAAATCAGGTAGGACACCACTTGTTCCTGCGTATCTTGTCTGGAAGACAACAGGGCCAATCTCTCTCCCTCATGGAATCATGCTGGCAGCAGCTTTGGCCCTGAGCCTTCCCTCCAGCTTGTACAGCACAGTAGAAAGTCTCTGTTGTCCAAGTTGGAGAAATCAGATCCCACCTTGGGAAAGAAGCATTCCCATGAATTCCTGCCTGGGGGACTATAGGTATCGTGCACTGCACGGATTTCCTCTGGCAGCTGCACAAGCACCACCACCATCCATGCAACACAAAGAGGGCTGCGAGCCTGACCTATACGCCCCACAGCTCATCATTAGAGTGCAAGGAGAAACGTAAAGCCTTTAGAAAAACCAGGATGTGCTACGAGGAAAAGCATCAGCATTTCCCTGTAGAGCGTCTGTTAGTAACTCAGACAGTACAGAACCACCGAAGCAGCTACCACGCCTGGTGAGGAGTGACCCTGAAAGGGCACACTAAAGGGCACACTACCTACAGGCGTGCATGTGCCTCACGACTGGATTTCTGCGAATGCATTGGCAAAGCAGAAGCTGTGTCATTCGTCACAGTCACCAGAAACATCAACCCATCACACCCAAATGCTGCGCATGTGCCCACCAACTTCACAGAAGCAAGCAGTAGGTAGCGCCGACTACCAGAAGTTACAAAACTTCCCTGACCACTATACATTACTCTGGTCTCATACCTCAGAGGTGAAAACACTGCTTGCAGAGCTCTCCAAAATATTTAACTAGCAACTCTGGTTAAGTGATAAGAAAACTGGTCCTGAAAGCTTTCTACTGTGTTTAGAAAATGGGCCGCCACGTCCGAATTCTCAGAAGAGAGAAGAGCGGTGTTTCAGCCTACCCTGTCTGCAGGCATCGTCACAGAACGGTTCATCAGCACGCTCGGACGTTAGCTGCCGGACACTTATCGCTCTGCAGTTTAGCGTAACACTGATCAGTCTGTAATGATTCTTTTTGCCAAGCAGAGCATGCAGCGCACAGTCGCTCTCTGCATTTCAGTGGGTGCCGAAGGCAAGTTCTCAGTTTGCATAAAGCAGCATGGCTCCATAGGAGCTACATCAATTTACATCAGCTGAGGAACTAGCCCCAGGCCCTCCCCACATTCCTGGGAGAAGCCAGGGGCAGGAGCGATGAATGATGGCCACCGACCCCGTTGGAGAGATGGGATGTGCAGTAAGCATCCGCATAACTTCCCAAAATATAAAATATACCGGTATATATGCAAAGCCACAGACCCTCACAGGTCCATGCTATAAGAATAGCCCAGATCTGGCTGAAGTTAGCAAGGGAGACAGAAGCGTCTATACCCCGTTTCTGCCGGCATTTCAGTTCTTTCAACAGTGAAAGCTTAGTGTTAATTGAGTAGCTTACTCTGCCAGAGTCAAGAAATGCACTGTGTTGCTATCCGCTCTTAAGAGAAGCATGGCACTGTCATTTCTGTGTGTAGATTGAAGAAACAAGCATTTCCCAGTGAGATTGGCTATGTTATCACCTTTGCAGCTTTCCTGACTGCAGTTGTCAACTAATACCGTTATCACAGATGACCCAGAAAGGACTTGCACAAATACCTCCTTCAAGGGTACAGAAAAAGAGGATGGGAAACAACAGTAAGCTTCAAAATAGCCTCTGTCACAGTCATCTGTCTTGCTATGCTACACAAACAAGCCATGCACGGTCAGCTTCACCTCTCCAAGGTTTGTCTGGCTTCACTATACACACAACATCCAAGTGGACATTACGTTCTTTAAAGGATGGTGAAGCAGCCAGTATCAAGTAACAACTATGTCTCTTAGACCACTAGCAAGCTAAACGTGGCCATCTCCAAGTAGAGGCTGCAAGAAGGAGATAACACCTATTTGGATCAATTGAGAGGCTTTCAGGAAGGCTCTGCAGGGACTCAACTCTGAGCCCAAATCAATGGCAATGTTCCTCCAGTTTCAGCACAAGCAGAGTTAGGTCCAAACTGAGCCCATCTGAAAAATCTGCTTCCCCAGTGACTGTCCACAGATGCACTTGGTTACTACTGAAGTAGCTGGAGTTTCAGAGTATCAGAGGATAGAGGATTATACTCCTAGCATACAAATATAAAATAGTAGAAAACAGTGCTATTGTGTTTACTAAAAGGTAAGGGGGTTTCGCAGCTTATTACGTCAACTCGATACAAGTACAAATGCCATTTACCTGCGATTACGGTACCATAGTAGTTGCTTGTTTTTTTAAAAAATAAAGAAAAACTTCTCGTCTTTAAAGCAAGCTTCCAAGTATTCACTTTTGGCACTAAGATTTCCACGTAAAAATAACATGGCAGTTTTGGTTTCTGATCTACTTCTACTTACAGCTATAATCTTAAAGAATGGGAACTGGGGACTACTGTTGGGTGAGAGGAAGGACGGATAGAGACCCATTTTTAATTTTGGCTCAGGCAGATAAATCTGCATCCAGAACATCTCAGAGCTGTTCCAGAAGATGCTGAGCAGATCGCAAGTCAAGCCTCCATCATCTGATTGCTCTCCCATACCAGTCAGACTTTCACAAAATTTGAAAATGCTCCTCTAGAGAAAAATTAAGATCATGTTCCTGGCCCACCCTTTAGAAAAAATATTTTATTTAATAAGGCTGATAAAAGCCCAGTTTCCAGTCTGGTAATGGGGAAAAGCAAATACAGACATGCAGCAAGAAAGAAAAAACAACCCCCCCAAACTGCAAAAAGCCCTACAAAGGATGTGGGTGACATCCGCTTACTTTTTCTTGTCCTTGTCTTTCTTGGTTTGTTGAGAACCTGCCTGCTGAGCCTGTGACTGTAATAGCTGAGCTGCTGCCTTCTTCTTTTGAAAGTTGTTCAGCTCCTCCTCAAGCTCCTTCTTTTTGTCTTCCACCTTTTTCTTCTCCTCTTGATGAGTCCTCTTTAGATGGTCAAACTTTTCGTGGAGCTGCCAGGACAGAGACAATAAATTGGAAGAGAAGAGAAGAATGTTTTTACCTCAGTTACGTGAAACGACGCCTGAAGTGGTCCCGCTGCCACTGGGGGCCTCCCTGCATTGATAACAAGTCATTGACCTGTCATCCAAGCACATCAGCCCTTGTGAGAAAAGCTCTACAGTTAACACAGGAACAGATAGCAAGACTTAAGCTGTTGCAGGAATTCAGCAGGTATGTTTACAAATCTCATGTTCTGTCCCTCATTGTTTTGTTCTTACTGGACTCTCTAATGCTTGTGCAAAGCAAGAAAACACAGCCAGTCAGAGTGATGCTTTTTCTGGGGCTCTTCTCTGTCCCTCCATGAGGCAGATGTGTGACACGATGACACGTGACACGATGGGGTGACACCACAAGCCCATGGCAGGACTGGGAGCTGAGTCCACATATGCTCCCTGAAAGTCTTCATACCAGGCAAGGCCCTTTTCAGGCTTGATGTTGGAATCCAGGTGCCTGCGTTCTCAGGGCTTCCTTGGTAAAACCCCAGCTCAAACCCTCAGACACAGCCCTCTGAGTTATGATATACTCACATCTTTCTCAGCTTCTTTTAATTCTGCTTCCTTTTCCTTCACTCTCATGACAAACATCTGCCTCATTTCATCCTCCTTCTTCTGAAGTTCACCCAGGAATTCGTTCCTCTTTGCTTCATATGTCTCTTGGAGACTGTTAAAACACAGAAAAACAACTAAGAGTCAGAGCTGTGTTTCATGCAGAGTCATGAGTTTCATCATCTTGTCAAAAGACATCACCAGAGGTCCCTGACTTGCAAGAAAGGCGTGAACACTTCAACCAAAACCAGCCCTAGCTTCCTAGATGGCAGCATTGGTGGGGGAGAGTGCAAACTGGCAAGCAAAAATGAGCACACTGCTAAGGTTCCTGTAAGTCACTCAGCAGGCAGGATGTCTGTCCTCCAAAACAAACAGCCACTCTGTAAGCACCTACAGCAATCCCTGATGCTAACACGCCTGGATATATGCCTGATTCACATGTCCTCGTTTCTCACACTCTTTGTTCTGAATCTCATTTGAAATGTAAGGTTTGTGGAGCAGAGACGGGCATATCAGAGAGCAAAATCTGGCTTTATGTAGTTCATTATAGTTCATTAAGCATGACATTGACACAAAGCAAAATTAATTTTCACTACTTGTTACTAATGGATTCAGACCAGGAGCTTTATTTAGACAAAGCCACCTTGGGAGACCTCTCTTTCTCCTTTAGCTGTCAAGGGAGAACAAAGCCTTTGCAAATGAGAGGCAGCACTCCTCCTCTGAATAACCACACCACTGGATTCTTTCATTCCTTTATTCCCCTTCTACTTCTTTGCATTCCTTTATTTCCCCAGCACTGAGATACTGCAGCAAGTATTTGGGACGCCAAATGTGTTGTCCATGCACCTCTGAGATTTTCACAGCCTCGTAGGAACTCTGGATGCCAAATTCCTTTTCATTTTATTCCTTAAATGGGTTTGGATATTTCAGCCATAATGACAGCATGGGAATGATAACTATTTCCCCAAGAAGCTTTACTGAAACTGACTTTTTTAAATGAAAACTCCACTGCTATCAGAGAAATGCATTGTATGCATGCATGCACCTACAGAACACATTAACTACTGGGCCAGTGGAACATTTTAATCCCATTAATGCCTAGGCTTTGCCTTTCCTATCTTGTGGCTGTAATATTTTTTCTTTTCTTTCAGTTGGGGAACAGAACTAGACACATAGACTCAGGTCTTGAGCTTAATGCTGCTAATTGATGGCACTTCGATTCGCTCCTAAAACACTCAACAGAGCAGCTGCCCAGAGCTCTCCTGCACAGTACCAGCCACCCTGGAGCAATCGCTCGATTCCCGCTGACCACAACAGCTTCCCACACATTGACCAAAACCACTCATTGTAAAATCACAAAAATCTTTTCATGCGAGAACAGAGCAGAAGGCATCTTTGGATTCTGAGCTAAATTAAAAGCCACTCCATTCACAGCAGATAGAGATTGAGATATTTGAATTGAAGCCTCCTTAAAATTTACTCTTGGACTTACGCTTCTGACTGTGGATGTTAAAACCTCAATGTACAAACCCTTCTGAAGGGTCCAGTCTAGGAAAACCCTGAGTGCAAACCAGTCTGTACTGCTCAGCACACAAAAATGGGATCTGCAATTAGTGACACCCTGTGCTAGGGAGCAGCAGAGCCTTACAGACAGAACCAGGAAGCTCTGCACGTTGCTAATTGTATCCTGCACTGCAAACAACTTTTTGCAAAGTTTCCAACAATACAATGCCAGGTGATGGACAAGCAGGGAAAGGCTTGCAGGAGCCAGGGCAGAGCAGGCTTGCTGTTAAATTGTCCCAGGTTCAATGCTAACCTCCTAATCCCAGCTTTCTTCTTAAACACTTGCCACTAACCTAAAACCAGAAAATCTAACACTCTATTGAAGCAACTCTGACTTCCAGAGAAGCCAAGTTCACAGAGAAACTGGCAGAGCAACTCCAGGCCGTGTATGAGAAAACCCTTACAGCCCTGGGGAACAACAGTCCAAACCGACTGGGAACTGTACAGCTTCTCACAGACAAAGATGACAAGGGAATTTGCTTTTTAAGTAGACAAGCATATGTTCCAAGAGTATCTGAACTTTCCACACTGAAGGATGGCCTTGTCAATAACCTTTGGGCTGATGGTTGGACCAGATGATCTCAGAGGTCTTTCCCAACCTTAATGATTCTATGAAATAATTCACCAACTTCCTTTTTGCACACCTCCTCGTGCACCCACCCACAGCCATCAGTCTGCTGGGTAACATTGCCCAGCTCCCCTTGGGATGGAGGAAGGGCTCCCCAGTGCAAATTGGCTGAAGAGCAGTCATCCCGTGGCTTCCAGCACCCAGACCCAGGACTAAGGCATGCTTTTGATCACTGGTCTCAAAAAGATCTGACAGAACCAAAGCTGCTGTTTTCCTCATTTCAGATATACATCAGCCTCAGCCAAACAGCTTAGGTTCATGGGTTTTGTTTGTTTATTGGAGAGGGGGAAGAAGCTGCCAGAGTGAACTGTTCTGAACTAGCACGTACCAGATGGAGAAATTCTGTACATTTTCATTTCCTTTCTACTTATAGCTTGGTCAAAAGAGGCCTCATGTACAGGAAGCAATGGAAATTCCTCAGATTCCTGCAAGGGAAGGGCTAAGCCCATCTTAAGCCATTGCTCTCCAGAAAGGAAATCCAACAAGGCTTCACATTTGGGCATAGTAACAGAACTGGGCTCGACTGATTTCGGCACAATTTCTCCACTGCAGAAGAAATGCAGCTACATAATCTCAGCAAGCCACAAATCAAATGCTGAACCAAGGCAAACTCAGTGCTGCGGCACAGGCCACACTCTGCTGTCTTCCATCAACAGGAACACAAGGACCCTGCTCAGCCTTCTGCTCTGGAGTCCACCTGACTTCTTCCTGCTGAAGAGCAGAGACAAATCGTGCCTGTCAGTGGTGGTCTGCGTGGTCACCATCTCAGGGGCTGGCACATCAACTCCTGACATGCGCGTTTGTTACAGAGACAAACTGATGTTGATGCAAAGATGCACGTGTAACTCTCACTGCTCTCCCCTGGGGCAGAGGAGCGTGGGATGCTGCTGTGGCAGCGGGTGAAATTATTGGGAAAAAGGTGGGGAGGAACAGGAAACAGGAAACGGAGGGAGAAAACAAACATTCGCTCCCAAATTCCCACACAGCTGTCGTCCCTGGCTAATAACTTGGGCTTCCAACCAATAAAGCTGTCAGAGATGGTACAAACTGCATTTAGCAATAAAACAAACCTAAAGCATCAGACCATGGTACTGTCTTCACACTGCACCTTGGACTCACTGTGGAAAACTCCAGGAGAGTCAACAAGAACATTTATCCCAGGATCTCCCCTTTGGTAACCAGTTAATACCTCAACGCGTGAGCCACCTTCATCTCAGAATGGACACAAACAAAACTCAGCTACTGTGCCTGACCCTGACTTTTGGGAGACTGAGCTGGCAGCAAGAGTTGGATCTGCATTAGAGAACGAAAAGGGGCATGAACATATCAACGAATCATCTCAAAACGTGCCCTTCTCCAGGCAAAAAGTATCAGGAGTAAGTTCTGGAGTGATTAACAAGTGCTCTGTTCAGCAGACGCACCCCAGTCTCCAGTAAGCTCATGGTATTGCCAAGAGGAAGATGAGCGTAAGCATTACTTAAGACTGGACAGATCACAGGTTTTAGGAAAGCAACAACAAAACTGGGAAAGATCAGCTTTCCAGCCCCCAAAAGAGCTTCTTCTAGCTTGAAAAAGACAACTCACCAAGAACAGTAACTGATGTTAACCATTCCTAATCCGGCACACCTATAAGCTGTGATTGCAGACCACCATCAACACTCTTATTGTGTCTTAAAAAAGAGGCCCATTTCCATGTTGCTGAGGACACAATGAAACCAGGAAACAGAAACAATCCTCCTGGAAGGCTCCGCATCACAGCAGCCTCTGCCCCATAGAGCAGCGGACAGTTTCAAACATGGACAGCAAGATCAGCTTGCGAAGTCCAGTCAGAAAATGCTTTCCACTAAAAGAGTGTTTATAAACCAATTCTTTAGATGCTTTTTAATACTGGTTGACCAACAGCGGGTAGGAGATAGACTGAAAAGCCTTACACACGACAGCCAGCAGCTTATGTTTGAGCAAGGGGAGCTCAAAAGGCAGAGAATAAATAAATAAATAAATAAATAATGGATACAACTTAAGCAAGAGCATGCAGAAACATCTGTAGACAGGTACTTCTTCTGCCTAAATTCCCAGGTTGCAGGTTGATCCGAAATGGGTCTTACCCTACTTTCAAAGCACATTGCCTTCAAGCACCCTTGTGACATTGTGAAAGCCTTCCTATGTGGTAGCAGACATCTTCAAAACATTAAGGCAAGAATTGGCTTTGTCAATGACCCAAGTTTTTCCTGTCTTTCTCCAGCACAAATCCTAGGCCTTGAGGGCAGGATTGCACTGCACAAGGTTTTAGTCCCCAGCCACACATCAGATCTCAGCTGCTCCTAGTGACCACGGCTATTACCTCCCCGGTACACGCAAACACTGGCAGCCCCAAGACCTCCCAGCTCTCTGGCTGTACAAGACCCAAGCTACACTCTCCTACCTGAAAGGCTTGCTGTCTGGATCCGTGTCCTTGAATCCCATTTCTTCTAGCTTGCAGCGCCTGTACAGCTCGTAGTGTCGGGTGTGTGTCTGCTCTCTCAAGTCCTCCATATTCACTCGGATCAGCATCTCCCGCAGCTTCACAAAGTCACAGTGATTTTCATTTTCGACTGCAAAAAAGAAAGGCCATCCTCAGAGAAAACACTAGACCCAGCAGTCAGGTCCCCCTTAGAATCAGAGAATCATTAAGGTTGGAAAAGACCTCTAAGATCATGAAGTCCTACTGCCAACCCATCTCCACCATGCCCACTGAACCACGTCCCCCAGTGCCACATTTCCACAGCTCTTGAACACCTCCAGGGACAGTGTAGGGAAACGGTTGATCACAGCATGAACCTGTGACTGAGCACCTGGTGAAGGGGTGTGGTTGGCCTGAGGAGCACAGGCAAACTGTTTACACCTGTGCTCTGCTGTGACGAGAAGGGGTGGACCTGGGGTGGGGTTGCCCTAGACCTAGATAAGGGTGAGCCAGGCAAAGCTTGGGCAGATCAGAAAGCTGAGAGATTGAGAGCAGAAACTTGCAAAGAAGCAGCAGGATGAGAGAGCAGCACAAGGAAGGAGCTGAGGGGAGCAGAAAATGATGTGGAGCAGAAATCCCAGCTTTGGGTGAGACAGATGGCATAGTTGGATGAAGAATTGGGATAGTCATGAGAGTTTGGGACTTCTTTAGTTGCAGATAGTGACTCCACCACTTCCCTAGTCAGTCTGCTCCAATGCATTACCACTCTTTCACAGAAAAAAATTTTCCTAATGTCCCCTGGTGCATCTTATGGCCATTACCTCTCATCCCTTCCTAGCCCCATTTCTGCACTAGCAAGGTGATGATCCTTCTACATGTGGGATCATATTTTCCACTCAAACCCGCTCTAACAGCAAATTACTAACAGGGGCCTAGGCAGGCAGCAGAAAGACTCAACTTGTGGCCTTAGGAAAAGCAAGGATAGGCGAAGATCCCATGAGAGATGGCATACTCCTTCCATGGCAGCTGACCTTACAGAGGAGCCCTGTACCCCTGCTCCTGAGGCTGAGAGGGAGGCAGCTCACAAGCAGAACATGAGCTCTCAGAGCCATTTCTATGTGCAGTAGGGCCTGGCGTGCCCCCATCAGCTCCAGGCAGAGCAAGCTGTTCAGCCTCTAAGGAGCCTGTGACCAGAGGGCTGCGTGCTTCAGCGCAGCAAACAGTTTGGGTATGATTAAAAACAAGGGGTGGAAGTTCTCTTTTTAGGATACAACAGTAAGCAGCAGGCATCTCTGCTGCTAGCTCTGCAGCGTGCCCCTGGGGACCCAGCAGAGCACTCCAGCTGCTCCCCTTCAGGTCAAAGCAGCTGCCTCAGTGGAAAGGGGCAATTCAGGGCCAGATCTTCAGCATCCCTATGGTACCCAACTAAATCTCTCTATCTGGTTGCAGTTTCTAGGAACAGCAGGAACCCAGCAGGATATGCATCAAGTACAAGACGTAGCAACCTTAACTTCTTTCCTAACTGTCAACTATTCCCAGAATTTCCCTCTGGCATACAAAGCTAGACACAATACATCTGTAGCTGCCTCAACTTGTGTTACTGAAGACAAACTGGGTGAGTTCTGCAGAATTGTCCTGTGGATGCTCCCCTGCAGCTCCCTGGGCCATTCTCCAGTTGGATATGCAGCTGAAAACACAAACAGACCACCACGGTCCCAACCTTCTCATTTCTAGTGCTGGCTGGGACAATGAGGGCAGCTCCATCTTAGGGAGCTTTGGGACAGCCTGGGCTGCAAACAGCCTGAGCTGAACTCCACTCTCAGTTGACTTCATGAGGGATTGCATGCTTAAGCTGCAGGTGCACATGCTGAGATACCAGGACAAGACACACAAAGCAGTCAGTGCTGAACTAGTTCTGCTTCCACTTTGAGTTGGCAGGGCACAGCACTTGCTCCCCTCCCTGTAAACCTCCCTAGCTATGTGGCTGTATTCTGGCTTGTTTGCAAAGTCCAAACCATCCTGCTGCTCAAACCTCGCCCAATGCTCATGCTTTATTGCTGGCAGAAAAGCATACATAAGAGAGAAGGGCAATTTTTCATTTCAGCAGTCAGTTATTTAACATTTTCCAGTAGGGTTACACTGCTCTTCCCCAAAGCAAGCAGCCAGGCAAAATCCCATCCATCCCCTCCATGTCTAGCTTTCAGCTGCAAAGCCCTGTTTTTAAGGAGAAGTCTTAGAGTGGCAATCTTGCTTTCTCAAGACAGATTTTGATTAGAGGGCACACAGAGATCAATGCACCTTTCCATCAGAATAGGATAAGATGACAAGCGCTTATTTGTGCTTCCAGTACGTACCCTGCACAACACCCCAGGGGTACTGCCTGGCTTTTGCCATCTTGTTGCCAATCTTCACTTCTTCGGTGCTGCCAACAACAGCAAATGGAAGGTGGACCTACGGAGGAAAGGGACAAGGAGGTTAAGGATTTCCTTTGTTGCCTTGCCAGGGATTGTTTCTGAAGAAAGCTGTTTACTGCGGCAGCTGTGCTGGATTTAAGTTGCTTAAGTGCCTTGGCAATTCAGCTGGTGTTTGAGAAAGAGCAACAGGACAGTCTGGATTAGAAACCTGCTCAGAGTCCCAAATTCCTAAGTCCCAGAAATACAAGAGATGCACATATTTTTACACATAATTACAATGCACAACTAGGTTCAGCACAGCTTACAACTTGAATTGAATGTGAACCCTAAGGAAAAATAGTAAAAAAGAGGGAAAAAAAATAACACACATCCTCCCAAGCAAGGCAGGCTAAAATTTCAGGGGGTTTCTGCTGCTAGAAATAATTACTACTGCTTCCCCTTCAAAAGGGCAAAACTTTTTGCCCTTCTGAGCAAGAAGAAGAGCAAATGCAGCCCAGCTCAAGGCCAATGTGGCTGAGTCACTGAGCTCTGCTGTGTCCCAGTCCCTTCGTGGGTGTGGCAGCGGCACTTTGGGATCTGCTCCCAGCAGCACAGCTACTGCCCATAAGGGAGCTTGCCTCTCCCTGCCCAGACAGCATCTAAAGGTGCTGGGAGTGAGGTCTGGGAGTGGTGCTTGGTGTCCGGGTCGTGGTCACAGGCTGGGCGGGATGGGCAGAGGCCAAGCTGCAGAGGATGTGATTAACTGGCAAAGGAGTTTCCCAGCAGAGGAAGGCAGTGCGCACACAATGCCTGGGCAGAAGCACATCCCTTCTCTGCACCAGCTTCTCCCTGCTGAGAGCACATACGGGGAAAAGGGGGAGGCAATACAGAGGTTTGAAGAGGGTCTGATATGCAGCTGCACAAGAAAATTGTCTGTGTACAAGCAGCCGAGCAGGGAAACTCCCACAGGTCTTCAAGTTACAAGGAAATGTCTTCTTTGTGACACCTCCACTCCCTGTAAAACGCTGATAACAACTCAATCTTTTGCTCACTCACTGTCTTGCTCATTTTAAATGCTATGACTGGGAAGGGCACATCCTCTTGGGTTACGTGCCTTGCTAAAGCCACCCAAAGGCACTGCAGTGATGGCATGGCACTGCCAGAAATGCTGTGCTCATGTTCTTCCCCATGTGCTGCCAGTCAGGCCCAGGAAAACTGTTGTTTCCCAGTGTAAATCTCACTAAGATGCTCACTCTACCCCAGCCTTGTTTGCCTTCAGTTCCTACTGCTGGAGGAAGGAGACCGAGGTGAAAGCCGAAGCCCAAGCCACTGATGACTGTTGGCCCTACCAAGAGCTGAAACATTGATGGCACTCCCACTCTCACCGGAAAGCAGAACAAAGGCAGAAGTGATTCATCCCCACCGAGAACCAACTGGTCACTTGGGACAGGAAACCCAAACCCCAGCCCTCTGCCTGACCCATCCTCTTCCTTTCCTGAGATGGGAATGCCGCAAGAGGGGAAAGATGTGAGAAATGCTTAGAGGAGAACTGCGTGTCAGACAACAAAGAGCATCAGGCCAGTCAGCCCATGTCCTACAGGTAGCTCCAGCACCAGAAGCCTGCTGGCCAGTCTGGTTTCTGTGGTCCTACCAGAGTCTTAAAGAAAGATGGCACAATGTGCCCTGCCCTTGGGGATGGCCCCACGGAAAGCAAGGTATGCAAAACTCAAAGAAAGACATACACTCATTGTGGCATTGATCTCGGCCACTGTCTCTTCATCTGTTGGGAACTGGTAGATCTGGACGCCGTTGCTGACCAGCTCGCTCATGATTTTACTCTTGAACTTGTGCAACTCGTTTTTCGCAATGGTGTCAGCCTTGGCGATGATGGGGATGATATTGACCTGCAAGACAAGAACAGCACCGCACACGGTGCATCACAGGGAGAGGACAGGGCAGCATGCATCCTGCAGCAACAGCCCCAGGAGTGCCACCAGCTGCCACCCAGCCAGCAGAAGACCTTCCTTGTAACCACCACTGACAGCAGCATTGCTGCAGACAGGATATTCAGGCAGCGCAATGATGGCCTTAAAAAGAAGTCAAATGCAATTTGGCAACATACTATTTCCTGCCCTGTCATATTCCCCTCCTCATCCAAATTGGCTGGACAGGAAATGCTGTCATAGACTATTACAAGCTGTTCCAAAAAAAAGGAAATTACCATGCAGGCACTCCTCCGAGCCGCAGCAGGCTGGATGGCTGCGACACGCTCAGACAACAGCCTCCCGTGAGCATTCGCTTGGGTACTGCTAGCAGGGACACGTGGGCACGCAGCAGGGCTGCTGCTCCACCACATGAGGAGGAAGCAGTTGGTCTAGACCCAGTAGGTGACATGTAGGACGGGGGCTGGCAACGCCTGCATGCACTCTTCTGCACCACTGTACTACAGAGAGAGGGTTGGTTTTATCCCTGCAGAACTTGCTTTTCCCTCACCCTCCTCCTTTGAAACAGTACACAATATTGCTGGTGCAGAAGATGTTAATATTGACCTATATGGAAGGATTTTATCTACAGAATTTGAAAATCCTCTTATATGACATCAGTTAATTCTGTTCAGAGGATGTCCTGGAGCTACTAAGTCCCCCTTTTGCCAAAAGAATGGGGATGAACGCCAATTACCTCATTTTGAGTTAATCTCTATAACCCTATTTTAAGCTGAATAAAACAGGAACGCTTCTCCATCACTACAATAAACCCCCACCAATAGGCCACTCTAGGAAATAAAGAACCATTGTCATCATTTATCTTCTGCAGAATCAGAATCCAATGAGCCACAGGTGCATGGTGGACAGATTTAAATTGCTTAATCATTTTTTTTAAGGAAACAGAGAAATCTCAGTTGAAATCCTTCTGTATTTGTACGTTGGTTATTTTCCCTGAAAGTAGAGAGATCAAAACTTCTTACAAGCACCTACTAAGGAACCATGCTTGATTCAACCAAGTTCGATTCCTGTTTATGCTAGTAAGGAAGGTAACTGAAAAAATGCACACAGAATAACATTTATTCAGATTATTGTTGTTTATCGGATCCTGGTTAGAGTAACAACTTGCCTTGAAGTTCAAATCACTGTTTGTGTCTAGCTGGATGTGCTCAGAGCATGCAGACATGGCATTTTGATTTGTTTTTCTTTGATTAGTAAAATGACCTCAAGTGTTTGGATGTACTCCTCTCCATCTCACACACACTTACATGAGGTTTTATACCAAAATTAATTAATCATTGAACAAAGTAAAACAGAGATGGCAGCTGTACTTTTCTTTGTGCTAGAACTAGCTGAGTTCAACCTCTCATTTTCGTTTATGGATTGAAAGAGGAGAAAAAAAAGCTTTTTTCCCCTCAGCAGCCAAGTGATCTTTCGTTTGTGAACAAACCTGTCACTGAACTTGTCCAAGTTAAACCACAGCAAAGCAGCAAGAACCATAGCTGTAGAGTAAAGCAGTCTAGTTTCCAAACCAGAAATGGGACCGGAAAAGGATAAGAGCCCACACCTTTATTAAATTCATTCAAGGTATCAACCAGTGAATTATGACCCATCCCTGCAGCCAGCCCAAGGTAATAAAATTTTCACACCACATCTCTGCCATTCCCCACCGCTAAACACAGACAGTATTTTTCTGTGCAGGTTTAGCTAGGTCTTTGGCAAGGTCTTAAAACCCATAAAAACCAGCAGAGCTGTGCAACGGTCATAACACGGGCGGCAAGTACCTTACTGTCAAGCTTCTTCATGGTGACCAAGTCTAGGGATTTCAATGAGTGTCCAGTTGGTGCAATGAAATACAGGCAGGCATGAATTCTGGTGTCATGGTAATTGAACAGGGATCGTTTGATCTTCAGCTCTTCTTGCAAGTAGGCTTCGAACTGTGCATCAATGTATTCTACTATGGGCTTGTAGCTGAGGAGAGAGAACAGAGAGCACTGAGCAAACATTTACTGCTGGCACAACAACAAGTCACTGAACAACACTCAGGAAACTTTGTGGGTGCTATGCACATTATAGGGAAAAGAGCTGCTCTTGGGACCCTCCCTGTCCAACATACAGTCCCTTCCTATCAAGTGTGTGTTTCTGCCTGGTGCACAGGAAGGTTATTACGGACAAATTAGCAAGGAGATCTGGCAGAGACCCTTGACTTTAGGGGCATGGAAACCATATAAGGCTGCTACTGTTAAGAAAAATGTATTTCGCACTGCCACCCAATAAAACCTGAACCTGATCTGAGAATCATCAGAAAGAAGAAAACTTAAACATGAAATCATCACCTTCCCTAGCTTGCCCAAAAGTTTGTTTGTTATCTTGAAAGAGGAAAGGGAGATACACATTGGGGAAAAAAAAAAACAACATCTCACAAATTGAAGCTTGTGAGACCAAGACAACACTGCCACTGCCTCAAGTACTGGATTCACAGCAGCGTTCACACCCTCCCTAAAGAGGGGCTGTGAGGAGGAATTAGGCAATGGGGTGTTCAGAAGTCCTCCAGAAAACACAACAGGCAGCCAACAAGGTTTTGGTCCAGACCCGCTGCTCCAGATGCTGCTGCAGCTGTTTGAGCAGTTGGTCAGAACTCTGGCTTACGTAGAAAAGAGTCTTGCTCAATTTACCAAACAAGAGCTATAGAATCATAGACTCATAAAGATTAGAAAAGACCTCTAAGATCATCAGTCCAACCATCAGCCCATCCCCACCATGCCCACTGAACCACATCCATCAGTGCCACATTTCCAGGGTTCTTTAACACCTCCAGGATAGTGACTCCACCACTCCCATGGGCAGCCTGTTCCAGCGCATTAACACTCTGAGAAGAATTTTTTCCTAATATCCAACCTGAACCTCTTCTGCTGCAACTTGAGGCCATCACCTCGTCCTACCACTGTTACCCAGGAGAAGAGGCAGACTCCCACCTCACCACAAACTCCTTTCTGGGGTTGTAGAGAGCGATAAGGTCTCCCCTGAGCCTCCTCTTCTCCAGACTGAATAATCTCAGTTCCCTCAGCTGCTCCTCATAACACTTGTGTTCCAGACCCCTCACCAGCTTCACTGCCCTTCTCTGGACATGCTCCAGGGCCTTGATGTCTTTCTTGTAACGAAGGACCCAAAACTGAACACAGTACTCAAGTTGCAGCCTCACCAGAGCTGAATACAGAGGGACGATCACCTCCCTGCTCCTGCTGGCTGCACTATTTCTGATACACGCCAGAATGCCACTGGCCATCCTGGCTACCTGGGCACACTGCTGGCTCAGCTGGCTGCTGACAACACCCCCAGGTACTTCTCTGCTGCTCAGCTTTCCAGCCACTCTGCCCTCAGCCTGTAGTGCTGTATGAGGTTGTTGTGACCAAAGTGCAGGACCTGGCTCTTGGTCTTATTGAACCTCTTGCAGTTGGCCTCAGCCCACTGACCCAGCCCATAGCAGGAGACAGCCAGTGCTGCACAATGGTCACTGACACCAGACAAACATAAAACACTACTGAGCACTGTTTGTTAATTTGCAGGCACAAAAAGTATCATGAAATTTCACCGGGAAGTTTGCAACATCACTGTTATTCCAGTTTCTTTGCTATTGGAAATTCTGTCAATATTCTCAATTCTTAATAAAAAAAAGAACAAAAAAACCTCAGAGAGAGAGGCATGTTGCAAAGAAAGCAGTAAGGCTTTACATGGGGCAGAGAAGAATCCATAAAAAAGCAGAGCAAAAGAGGACTGGGAGGACTGGGATCACCTGCTGTGGCCTTGTTTTGGGATACAGCAGAATGAAAGCTGTCCCTGGGCCCTGCTGTCCCGTGACTGCCCTGTTCTGCAATTGCCTGACAGGGAAGTTGGAAGGGCTTTGCTACCCATACTGCCGGCTGTCGTCTGCTGAACAAAGCAAATGCAAAGTGACCCGGCAGTAACAAGCTGCAGAGCATCCTCACTCCGAGCACCTGCTCCTCTTCTGAGCAGCTTTTGTTCTCGCCTGAGAGCATATGGCAGTGTCTGCTGTGCAGAGCTCCCTCCAGTCTGCACGCATGCCTCCCTGCATTGGCTCTGTTGCATCGGATAGGAGCAGGAGCAGCAAAATAGGCAACAGTTGCACTTCACTGGCAGGTCAGGGAGCAAGGAAACATTCCAGAAACAAAGCATTGTAAAAATAATAATATTTTTTAAAAATCAAATAAGTTTTCCCTGTGGAACAGGAAATAGTATCTGCTCAATCTCCACCTAACAGGAATCTCAGCGGAAACTTTCATTTCAAGCTACCAGAGGACAGCAGATACCACACGTGTGCAGTGAGAGCAGGTGGGTGATCTGCTCAGCCTGGTGGCAGAGCTGAGAGAGGAGGTGAGAAGACTAAGGAGTGTCAGGGAGTGAGAAAGGGAGATGGACTGGTGGAGCCACACCCTGCCATCCCTGTGAGAAGTGCACGGGGGGGACGCTCCGCAACTCACAGAGTCCCCTACCCTCTACATGAGGCAGGAGGGGACCTGAGACAAGGAGGAATGGAAATAGGTCCCTGCTTGGGGCAGCAGGTGAACCCCTCCCAGCCTACCTCACCTTCCCAGGTGCCCTTGCACAATAGGTATGAGGCTCTGGAACTTGAGGGACAGGCAAAGGAGGATGTTGGTGAGGTGACAACCATCCTCCCATCCAGGGGGTTGTCTAGGGCAAGCCAGTCAACCTCACACCTCAAGACTGCCACTGCCAAGAACAAAAGATGGGTAATTGTCATAGGTGGCTCCCTTCTGAGGGGAACAGAGGGCCTGATACACCAACTGGACCCCACTCACAGAGAAGTCTGCTGTCTCTCTGGGGCCTAGGTCAGGGACATCACTAGGAAGCTCCCTAGTCTGGTATGGCCCTCAGATTACTACCTGCTTCTGGGTGTTCAGGTCAGCAGTGATGACGCTGCAGAGAGAAGTTCAAGGGCTTTCAAAATGGGACTTCAGGGCACTGGAATGGTTAGCTGATGGAGCAGGAGCTCAGGTGGAGATTTCCCTGCTACTGAAGGGATTGAGGAAAAGAACTGAGAGGTACAGAAAAACCCAACTGATCAACACATGGCTAAGAGGCTGGTGCCATCAGTGGAATTTTTTTTTTTTCTATCATGGGGCAGTTTAAATAGCACCAGGTCAGCAGGCGACAGATGAGGTCCACCTGTCTCAACGGGGGAAAAGGATTCTGGCTCAGGAGCTGGTGGGGCTCACTGTTTGAAGGAAGAAGGTCTGTTATAGACCACCCAACCAGGATGAAGACACAGATGAAGCATTCTATGAGCAGCTGGTAGAATTCACACGATCACTAGCCCTTCTTCTCCTGGGGGACTTCAACTTACCAGACATTTGCTGGAAATACAATAAAGCAGAGAGGAAATAGGAGGTTCCTGGAGTGTGCGGAAGATAACTTCCTGACTCAGCTGGTAAGAGAGCCTACCAGGGGAGGCGCCCTGCTAGACCTGCCATTTATGAACAGAGAACAAACAGTAGGAGATGTGGTGGTCAGAAGGGGCCTTGGGCATAGCAACCACAAAATGCTAGAGTTCTCTATTCTTGGTGAAGTCAGGGCGGGGGGGCTGGTGGTGGGAGGGTCAGCAAAACCACTGCCTTGGACTTTTGGAGGATAGACTTAGGACTGTTCAGTACACTGGTTGGGAGAGTCCCTTGGGAGTCAGTCCTGAAGAGAATCTCTATCCTATATTGAATATGGTGGGGAACACTACCGCCAAGGATGAGGAAAAGGCTGAGGTACTCAATGCCTTCTTTGCTTCTGTCTTTAATAGTCAGACCAGTTATCTTCAGGGTACTCAGCTCTCTGGGCTGGAAAGTAGGGATGTGGAGCCAGGTCCTGCACTTTGGTCACAACAACCTCATACNCGGGGGGGCTGGTGGTGGGAGGGTCAGCAAAACCACTGCCTTGGACTTTTGGAGGATAGACTTAGGACTGTTCAGTACACTGGTTGGGAGAGTCCCTTGGGAGTCAGTCCTGAAGAGAATCTCTATCCTATATTGAATATGGTGGGGAACACTACCGCCAAGGATGAGGAAAAGGCTGAGGTACTCAATGCCTTCTTTGCTTCTGTCTTTAATAGTCAGACCAGTTATCTTCAGGGTACTCAGCTCTCTGGGCTGGAAAGTAGGGATGTGGAGCCAGGTCCTGCACTTTGGTCACAACAACCTCATACAGCACTACAGGCTGGGGCAGAGTGGCTGGAATGCTGCATGGAAGTAAAGGACCAGGGGGTGTTAGTCAGCAGCCAGCTGAACATGAGCCAGCAGTGTGCCCAGGTGGCCAAGAAGACCAAGGGCAACCTGGCTAGTATCAGAAATAGTGCAGCCAGCAGGAGCAGGGAGGTGATCATCCCCCTGTACTCAGCTCAGGTAAGGCCTCACCTCAAATACTGTCAAGTTTTGGGTCCGTCACTACAGGAAAGACATCCAGGCTCCAGAGCATGTCCAAAGAAGGGCAGTGAGGCTGGTGAGGGGTCTGGAACACAAGTGTTTTGAGGAGTGGCTGAGGNGAATGCTGCATGGAAGTAAAGGACCAGGGGGTGTTAGTCAGCAGCCAGCTGAACATGAGCCAGCAGTGTGCCCAGGTGGCCAAGAAGACCAAGGGCAACCTGGCTAGTATCAGAAATAGTGCAGCCAGCAGGAGCAGGGAGGTGATCATCCCCCTGTACTCAGCTCAGGTAAGGCCTCACCTCAAATACTGTCAAGTTTTGGGTCCGTCACTACAGGAAAGACATCCAGGCTCCAGAGCATGTCCAAAGAAGGGCAGTGAGGCTGGTGAGGGGTCTGGAACACAAGTGTTTTGAGGAGTGGCTGAGGGAACTGGGATTATTCAGTCTGGAGAAGAGGATGCTCAGAAGACCTTATCACTCTCTACAACCCCTGAAAGGAAGTTGTGGTGAGGTGGGGGTCAGCCTCTTCTCCTGGGTAACAGTGATAGGACGAGAGGGAACGGCCTCAAGTGTGCCAGGGGAGGTTCAGGTTGGGTATTAGGAAACATTTCTTCTCCATATGAGTGGTAATTCATTGGAACAGGCTGCTCAGGGAGGAGGTGGATTCACCATCCCTGAAGGTGTTCAAGATCCGTGGAGATGTGGCACTGAGGGAAGTGGTTCAATAGGCACGGTAGGGATAGGTTGGCAGTTGTACTGGACGATCTTAAAGGTCTTTTCCAACTTTGGTGATTCTATGATAAGGCAGGCAGAAAAGCAGCTCCAGCTTTGTAACCTTCTGGTTGATCTGTTTGTTTCTTCAGTTTCTTGCCACTTTCACCCACCTCACAAGGCCAGCAACACTAGCTGCCACACCACGATCATGAAGTATCCTCAGAACAGCAGGAGACCTGCTCTGTTCCCCATACAGGACCGAGCCCTACTGGCCTCAGAGCACATCAGCACCAGGACTCCTCCTGCCAGAAAAAAATTTACCTGTCATCTTTGTTGATTTGATCACCAAATCCAACCGTGTCAACAATGGTCAGCTTCAGACGGACATTACTTTCCTGGAGCTCATAACTCCTGGCTTTCAATCTCACGCCAGGCTCGTTGTGTGTTGCAGGCTCACTTTCAAACTTTGTATTGAACAGAGTGTCCATCAACGTTGACTTGCCGATGCCAGTTTCACCTAAGCAGACAAAGACAGGGTCAGTACGGTGCCATCCCCCGTCCCCATCACATCCTCAGGCATGTTCACCAGGTTAAGGAGTTATTCTGCTTTGGCGGCAGTGGAATTAGACTATGTGCGTACAGCTAAACAAAATAATCCCTGGAGGAACAGAAGCCTTTTGAGGCAGTCCTCATCTCTACCAGTGCCCCAGGACTGAACAAGGGACTTTGCAGACATCAGGAGGTGACAGCAGCCCTGGCTTCTGCTGGGCTCTCACTGATTTCTTCTGCAGGTCACACTGGCCAGGTCTCTGCAGCACACTCTGCAGACGTCCCCAATCAAAGCACCACATATTGGGGCTGTGAATCCAAAATGAGCCACCACCAGGCAAAAGCTGCTGCTCTGACAGACATGGAGATAAACTGAATGTCTTCAGGGCTAAAAGCTACCATCTGCAGGTGAAGAGCCAGGCTGCTCAGCTGGGAACGGCTAAAGGAAAAAAAAAATAAATTTTAAGACCAGTTACTTAGACATTTGCTGAGTGAGGCCCTCTGCTTGGTGAAGTGAAAGGACTCCTTCCAGCAAATGGCTGCTGCTACTAGAAGCCAGTTACTAGACTTGCTACACTGGCAGGGCAGGTAAGACAAATAACCATTCCTTTCCCAAGGAAGCATTTGCTCCCAGTGGTGTTCAGCTGCTGCCTGTGGTTTTTACATTAGTACGATCTGACCAGAGCTGCAGACTTGCTTCTGCTTGACAGCATGAAGAACTCCAACCTGCCCATCTTGCAAAGGACATCTATATTGAGGACAGCATGAAGCATTCTTACTCAAGTAATACTTCATTCTCTTTTTAACAGTGTTGGCCAAGTTCTAGTTCTGGTACAATTTTCTTTACAGAAGCGAACTGTAACTTCTCTCAACCCCAAGCTTGATTCTCAAGGAGACATTCAATTCCCTGCATGCTTTTAAGCCTTTTTTTTTTTTGTTTTTTACCCCTTCCCAAACTCAATTTCCATTTGTTTTTCAAGAGAATTACAAAAAAAACCCACAGTAAAACTTGGGGTAACGAAGACTTGAGACATGTACATAAAAAGTTAAAAAATAAAAACATCTGAAATAGCATACTACATAAAAGTCATCTTTTAAAACTATTATAGGTTGGCTAATCCCCCAATGCAATTAGTAACACTGATGAAAGCATTAGCCTAAATCCCATTTTTAAGTCAGAAGTGTTTGCTTAGCATTACCCTCTCCAACTGCTACTGCTGCCCCTGCTGTGAGCAGGAGGTGGGCTCAGGAAACACCCCAAGGTCATCCATGAATAAGCCAAGTTTTCAGTAAAATTTCCTCTCTCCACATATTTTTTAAGGAAAGAAGTGACAGAAATGCCAAGTTGCATCTCTTCTGGGGAAATCCAAACCACATTCACTGTTGCACTACAGTTAGCGTTCAGGCAAACCACTCACTTGTGAACAAGATTCTCAACTGCCCTGAAAAATCTTAAATTGAAGTGATTGATTCATCAATGCAGAAAATAAGGTGGGAGAAGGGAGCCTGCACCTGGGATGGCCCCCAAGCATCTCTCTGGACTCTCAGAATGTGCAGAAGCCCCACTTAGAAGACCTCAGCAAACCATGCAGTATTTGTGTCCACAGAAACAAAAAGTCAGCAGCTAAGTACTCTAGTGAGCTCCCGATGTCCCGATGTGAATGCAGCACTGCTGTGTGCTCTGCAGCATTTCAGCCATGAGTACTACAGCTAACAGCTTCACATTACTATGCCAAAGTTAACGGTGTCCTTCCTGAAAACACAATTTCAACAGTTTCTTTCTAAGGGGGAGGTTTCTCCTCTTTGGAGAGCTGCTGGAACATGTGAGAAAATTTAATTTGGGGCTAAAAATGGTTGATCAGCACATTTTATAAGAGAAGAGTTCGAGCAAATTGCTGCTAATGGAGATATATCGAGTCACACTAAGAGAGGAATATTTACTGCAAGAGAAAAAGGCAATTAATTTATGCCATTTTGATCAAAGAGCTGCCTGCTAATCTGGATGTTCCCTACTGAATTTTAAATGGTTTCATGCTGCTAGAAGAGCCACGTGATGGCTGATAGCCTGAGCGCAGACAAGTATCCTGCTCTTATCTCGTTCTTCAATACGCAAAGCTATGGAGAGGAGCTGAGTTAGTCTGCCAGATTGTTTTCAGATGGCTTATCCTGCACTGCAGACAAAGTCTCAACTTGCCACAGAAAACCAGAGGGCTGTATTTTTTTCCTAGTTCATTAATGTAACTTATTAGAAGGGACAATATTCCCTTCCTAAAGCTCAAATGAACAGTGGATGAAAAGCTGTTGTCGCTGGACCACTCTGTCAAGCTAACAGCAAAAGCCAGCATTTTTATGTATCTACAGATCCTCACATCCTGAAGATGTCCACCACTAGGTCAAAGCTGTTTTGGCACAGAGCTCCCTAGGGCTGAGCAATGGATTTCTATCTGCATAGTAACCATGAAGTGCAGAGGCAGTTGGTACCGCTCTATATTCAAGAGAATCAGGTACTTCCTCATATTTCGCCTCTGAAAAATGTGGGTAAAATAACACAGTAACTCAGGCTAAGAAACCAACTTGCAGCACTCAGATTAAATGCAGCAGAGAACAGGTACTTGACAGGCTTTGTTCTCAATACATCATCTGGAGCCTAAAAATGGCATTGTTTCCAAGTGAAAAAACAAATAGTATAACAAGACAGGCAGGTAAAGCCTGGAAGGGAAGGAATGCCATTTGTAGAGAAGCAGCCTCTGTGCTCCACCCCAGGAATGGCAGATTTAAGCTAACAGTCTTCTAAAAATTCATTTATTTCCCAAATC
Source organism: Penelope pileata (assembly GCA_013396635.1). Lineage (NCBI taxonomy): Eukaryota > Metazoa > Chordata > Aves > Galliformes > Cracidae > Penelope > Penelope pileata. The sequence continues at coordinate 88,492 of WBMW01000233.1, forward strand.
AACTTATTTTCCTTATAGCCTTTGGGGAAAGCAGGACTGCAGGACCATCAGAAGGGCACACTGCCAACACCAAAAAATCCAACATTTTGAATTGAGGGACAGGAGGGAGAAAGGAGAAGAGGAATACAAGTTTTCAACCTGGAGCAGCTCTGGAAAGAAGCTGTCGTTTCCCTGCCACTACAGTCACCAGTGGCTCAGATCTTACCCTCTGCAGAAGGTGCTAACCTGTGGACTCACACGCACCCCTCGGTGTGAGGCAACTTACCCACGCAGAGGATGTTGAAGCAGAAGCCCTGCGATGTTGACTTGTTGACCAGCTGATCAGGGAGGCTGTCAAAGCCCACGTGGCCAGAGAGGGACAGGTTCCTAAGGTCATCGTTCTGTAAGGCCAAGAAGAAAGGCATGTAATGGGGAGGCTGAGCAGCACGCAAGGGAGCAACACAGGTTGTGATGAGATCATGCTTTATCCTCTCAGCAGCACAAGGGAGACAAGACACTCTTGTGCTTGTTCTGCAACATTCAGTATGGCCACACTGGGACATAGCTGACACTGCCCGCAGAGCCAGCTAAACCTCTTCCCAGCTGTCACAGGCCTTGACCAGGAGGGAAAAAAGCAGGCATGCCACTCTGCGGATGCCTTGGTTTACAAATTGCCTCATCCAACACGAGGTGAAAAAGCAGGACAATGCTCCCAGCGCTTCCTGCATGCCCTACAAAGCTGTGCTGCAGCTCCATGTCTCCAGCGTGACAAAGCCAAGCCAGGCCCCCAGGTCACCCCTGACTCCTCCAGGTCACAGCAAAGACCCATGTCTTCCATGGACAGGGATGTGGCAGCACAGGAGGGAGGTCTGCAACAACTCCAAAATCATATTTAGGACTTTTCCACAACAGCTGTACAGTAATACACAAACAGACTTGGAAAAAGCAGCCATCCTTTATCTCTTCTTCCCTCCTCAGAACATGCAAACCAGCCACTGAGTACTCTGTGCCATTACTATATTTAAAAGGGATGGCACAGGGGCAGACGACTCCTTTTCGCCATACTCCATCCCTTGCTCATCAGCATGGAGCTGCAGGAGTCCACAGTGATTTAGAGATGCCAGCCCCTCACTCTGGCTGGGAAAAAAAAACAAAACCAACATCACCTCATTTATCCACAACAGCCATTTTCCTGGAAAAGTCAATGGAAGGAGACCCTGGGCTTTAGGCACACTGTGAATGGGTTAAACCAAATATTTGTAACACAAGTATTTTTAAAACACCAGTGGGCTTGGGCTTGTGGTTAAGCGAAGGGAGCTTGGGGCAGATCCCAGAAAGCAGTAGGCACCCATGACTCATGGGCTCTGCAGAAAGCGGTGGGTGTGAAACATCCCTCAGCACTGCATCGGTATCTCTTTCCCTGATATATTTTGGGAAAGCAAGTAGTGCCTCATCATCAGTTACTCAGCAGGAACAGGAGTTAGACTCATCTCCTGCATCTGTGTCAGTTATTTTTGCTGCATGCTTTTCTTGGTTCTATTTTTTTCCTCCTTTTCTTTTTCTGCAAGTGGCAAACATCAACAAACCCAGTATCTACGTTTTTCAACACCAGGTATTTTTCACAAGCTGTGCCACGTAACAGGAGGCAGAAGCAGTCTGCTATCTGCCTGGAACAGCAAAACCCTCAGGAAAAGCTCAGGAGCCCGAGGCGTGGGCAGAGCTGAAGCCAGCCCATGACTGCATCTCACTGCAGCAGTCTCCAGCCTGCAGCACATCTCATTGAGCTGTGGGGATGTAGAAAGTACATGCACTTTGCTGGAGTATGTCTGTCACAACAGGAGATCAGCAACCTGCAGGAGCTCAGGGGAACCCAGCAGCCCACTGATGCAGATGCAGCCCTGCTTAACTCAATACCCCTATTACATACTCCATGGAACATGCTGGACAAGTTGACATTGCTGGGCTGGATTCATCCCTCTCCTCTCTCACGGCAGGGGCTGAACCCTTATCTCACAATTAGCAGAGAGGGACCCTGAAACTGTTTTTCAGTGAACAGCATGAAGCTTCCCATGGCCAAAACCACTCCTGTAATTACCTTTTTGCTTTTGCCACTCCCAGTTAGCCTAAACACATCGGGCTGAGCTCATGAAGCTGCCCAGCAACCCCCAGCCCTCTGGGGCTCAGCAAGAACTGAAAGCAGTGAGAGCCAGAGAGGCACACAAGCTGTGTACCAACATGGAAACAAACCTCTGCTGGAAAGCAAGAAGCGTGGCTGCTCAGCGTATGATTAGCAGAACAGGCGAGTGATTCATGAGCTCAATCTGGCAAGAGAGAAGCATTTGGAAAACAACGGGATGCTAAGTCAGATGGTCACCTCACCCTGGCTGAGAGCTGCTGTGACAGCCACCAAGGAGAGGCAGCAGGCTGGTCTCTGGTACCCCACCCTCCTCCCTTTTCATATACCACCTAGGTGACCAGGAAGAAATTCTGATCCCCTAGAACCGTACTCCAGCCCTACAAAAGCTATAGAGAAACATAAATAGATAATCGCCTGTTTATTGGGAAAGACACTGAGCACTTTCCTCTGCAGCGTCACCCACAACGCACCAAACAGCTAATATTTTTTGAGCAACAATCGCATCTCAGGTATTTTGAAGCGATGAATTGCCTGGACCCTATCTCCCAACACCCTCAGTTGTAAGGAAAAATGAAAATTCCTTGCAAAATGACAAGAAAGGGTTTGCAGGCTCAGAGCCCTGCTGACTGTACTTTGGGTCTGGTTTTCCTCACACGTGGCTCTGGGTAGTAACGGTTTTATGGGTCAAGCAGTGCTGTAGCGGATGCTCTGCAGCAACCAGTGGGTCTGTCTGGATGTAATTTAGCAAAGCTTTGTCAAACAATTTGGCTGACGAGGCAATGTGCAAGGAGAGGATCAGCTCATTCCTTCTAAGCCACGGTGGCTTGGCAGAGCCAGCAGGAATACAGGGAAACAAACTTATTTTTCCTCATTGGAGAGAGCAGCAGTGTGCCTGCAGATGGGGAGGCAGGCATAAAGGTGGGCTGCAGGGTGAGAAACATGTTAGCATCGCTTCTGGAGATACTTCAGAAGGTGCCTGGTCAGTGAGCTGCAATGCAGAAAGGAGTTACTCCCATAAGACCACAGAGCGAGAGGCCAGGAAGACATCTGCACATACTGCCTCACTCCCGTCTCCTCGCCCAGCCCTGAGCCACAACAGCAGCTGCTCCCTCGTCCAGCAGCCTTCTGGCTGAGCCCCTTCTGCTTTACATCCGCCAGAAAAATATCCCCCTTCCTCCCCTCCTGTCCTGCTGCTCTTGGCAGCTGGGGGTCAACTTCACACGGCCTCCCAAGAGTTAAAGAAAACAAAAACGAGCCTCAAATTCAAGAGGGGAAAAATGCTGGTATGCAAAATATTGAGTTAGACCACAAATATGAAGTGAGTGTTTAGTTATTTGGGGCCACACGACTTCGGAGGAACCTTTGAGAAGTTCTGAAAGCTTTCATTGTTGCCAGCAGCACAGGGCAGTTACACTTCTGCCCCATTACCAGGCGCACGCTCCTGTGCGTCAAGCCAAGCTCGCTGCCAAAGTTGCTCGTAACACCCCCCCCTTCCTTGTACAGAGTTCAGTGATGGCTGAGCCCTTAATTCTTGGATGAGGGAACTCGTGTATAACAGCACAGGGAAAAACAAAAGGAAACAGCCCTCCCCCCACCACAGCTCATACATTCGTGCCACAAGCACGACTCCGTTCATCAGGAGAGGAAGGCTGCTGTTGTTTCAGTGTGGATAACATCAGCAGCACCAGCAGAGGAGAGGAGTTCCTGGCTCCGTGGGGGGCTGCAGGCTCAGGCAGATGCATGCAAGCTACTGGAGGCTGGGAGGTCTGTTTTTCTTGCAGAAGGGACAGCAGACCCTCTGGAAGACATCTGTTCACTCTGCAATTATGCTAAGTATAAGCCATGGAGATTCACCAGAGGTGGGCAGGCTGGATGGCCAACAGGCCCACCAGCACCATGCTGCTACAGCTCCCTGCCCAGTGCCTGGAGCTGTCTCCCCCTCAGTAACCAGACAGGGCACAGGGAACAGAAAGGCTCTCCCTGAACGCACTGGGTTTTCTTCCTTTTCAAAGGCGGAGAACCAGGATAGCAGAAGAGCCTGGCTCCCCTAAGCCCAGGACCAACATGCCCAACACGGAGCCACTTCCATTGGTGCAGCGCAGCAGGAGACTGGGGAAAAGGATACAGTCACATTCCTCCAGGAAAAAGGAAGTCAGCAAAATCTAATAACTCCAAAGTGGCTGCAGCGAGTGGGAATGAACATTTATCTTCCAGGCAAAGTGTTTGGCTAAAGGTCAGCACAGGCTCAGAGCTATAACAGCTGCATTTGTGCCAAGAGCTGACATAAAAGACATTTTCTTCCACAGGTTTCCAAAAGCCATGAACCTCTTTATTTGGAGTAAAGGTGACTAATGCCTCTAGCAGCCCCTGATGTCACAAATTGCTAACAGGGAAAAAAAAGCTGGACTTTGGGGATGATAAGGACCATATGTGCATTCCAGCAAGACTTGTAAACTCACTGAAGGGGAAGAAAAAAAAAAAAAAAAGCATCAAGAAAGAAAGGGAAGGAGGAAAGGAGGGGGAAGAGAAACATAATGTGACAAACAAGAATGAAGACCAAGCAACGGCAGAGCCCAATGAGAACCAGATGCTCCCCGCTCCCCTGGCCAAGCTCTCTCCCGACAGGAGGGCAGCACACAGCAAACTGCCTCTCTGGCCAGCCCAGTAAAGCCAGCAAAGTAAGATGAGAGTCACATTCAGTGCCAGGCTCCCCAGGCTGAAACCCCCCACTCACTCTTCCCAAAACAGCCCACAATTTATTCCCATTTCCCCACTTTTTATCTTCTGGTACATGCAGGGGAAAGGTGCTACGTGGACATGAAATATGTTGTTTGCAGTTTTCACACTCCTTCTGCTAGAGAATCACACAGCACCACAGATGGAGTCCAGCAAGACAGCAGAGAGGAAGAAAATAACAGCCATTTCCTCCTGTATTCCACTGTCAGGCACTTAAAATAGCCCTGAACAGCTGCATCACGGGCTGTTAAATAACTGGATGGAGCCTTTGCTGAAAGCCATTAGCTGGAGGCATGGCACAATATGGGACACGACACAGGGAAGCATGATCCATGAACCCAGCAGGGCTGGCGCTGACACAGGGCTGCTGGCAGGGAGCTCACTGGATGCAATAATCCTGGGCACAATGGGGCAGAGCGAGCACAAACCTGAGAGCACAGTGCTGATCACAGTGCCAGGTTTTCCTCAACCCTTCCCCAGGCTCCCACAAGCTCTGGTCCAGCTGGGGCGTAAGCAGCACCGGAGTGAAACACAGAGCTTTTCAGAAAGGAAAGCAGCCCATGGGGCTTTCTTATAAAACTGTAACAAGGCAGCACTGTTCCAATACCTGCATTAAATTAAGGGCCACTCCACGCACAACGCAGCAGCGCTCCTCACAAGGTGGTGCAGGCACAGGGTTGCCATCCCTTAACACCACGCTTTCCTTCCTGCACATCTAGTGCATGTTTTGTCAGCTCCAGAACTGAGAGGTGCCTCATATCGTGCTTGGGATAATTAATTAGCACTGGGATGTACCAGCAGGATTGGTGTTAATGCTGTGCCCTGCCAGCTTGCTGAGAGGCAGTGGGACAACACAGTGCTGCCCTGCATGCAGACACCAGGAGTTGTGCTCTGGCTCTCCGCATAGACCTCATTTCCAAATGGGCCCACAGAGCGAAGTCTACAAAAGTTTCAGACTGCTCATTTACTTAAACCTAGACTAAAGAGTTCAGATTTATCACAGTAACGCTCACACCAAAATCCTAGGACAGTGCTGCCATGCATACACACTGCTTGGTTTCTTCATCACACAGGTACTGCAGCATGAGCATGAATGGATCTCAGCTTCAAAACAATCACTCAGCTATGTGAATTCACATCAGTGCACTGGCAACTCGTCTTGGGCTTGCAGTCACTGGAAGACCTAGATGAAGCAGGCAAATGAGCTCATTAGAAAACCCCTACCAGGGCTTTCAGGCTCATGGCAAATGCCAGATATACACTGGGATTGCTCAGAGAAACTTTGATTGCTTCTGGCCCAACACTATCAAGGATGTTTTAATCCAGCATCATCTGGATGGGAAGAGCTGGCTTTGACCGGCTCTTCTTAGAGCCACGTCCCACAGGCACATGTGACACTAGAGAATAAAGAAGTAGATAAAACACTTCAGTTCTGTATGAGTTGTTATTTTGACACTCACTAGCAATGTACTTGAATCTGGGCCTGACCAAGTAATAAAGACAACAGCAAAGCAGCAGTGCCATATTTGAAATTGTTCATTCTAATCTAGAGGAAGGCAACGTTGGGGTGTGAAGTCACAGCCCCTACACAAACTTCAAAAAAGGAAAATGAGAACACTCGTAGCCCTTTATGGCACGGGAAGCTGTTTTAGAGCACTCAAAGTCTTCCAGCATTAATAAGAGGTCAGCAATCAGGGAATACAGAGGGCTACAAATAATGCTGTTCACCTTAGCGTGCAGTTCTCTTTTTTCAAGAGGAGTGAGAGTGAAATTAAGTTGAACCGGATCTGCACGCAGAGGAATTGAACTATTTAGCTGACAGTTTGGAAACATTAGTCTTAAACTGGCTCAACAGCAACAATTTTTCCTACTTGCCTTCAGCACATCTTTGCTTTCCTGTCTTTAACAGGGAAAGATTTTCATAAATAGGACATGCTTCAAGGAGCAATTCCCCATTTTGGCTGAAGTACTTCCTTCCCTCCACCTCATTAATTCCAAATTTCTGCGGTTGCCTCAAAAGGCTGCATTTTATCTTTGTGCAATTAACGTTTTTTGAGAGTTCTTCCAGAGGAAAGCGGATCTGATCCAGGTCTGTGGCACAGCCATAACAGCAGAATCACGAAGAGGAGCTGGGGCTGCAAGGCCACGTCACACCAGGCTTTTTCCCCTCCTTGTGTCTGGCCACACTGATAGACCGCTGCAGACTTAACAATTCTGGGCTCGCTGGGAAGCACAAGACAAAACATTTTTCTCGCACAAGGGCTGAAGACAGGAATGTTCCCACAGTCGTCTCCACATTCATCACTTGCAAAGGGGCAGGACCACAAAGGCGTTTGATGACCGCTGCAATCCTGGTGTTACTCCAAGTCATAAAGAATCCCCGGACAGGACACCGACAACTGCCCAACATACACTCCGACTGTTTGAACTCCATAAATGCATTGTAAGAAAGAAGGCCAAACAAACACTCACAGCACCAGAAGAGAGGATTAACTCTCTAGTCACAAGAAATCCAAGCTTCCCAGCTCCAGTTCCGGGGTGATGGCAGAGAGAAGCCTTCCATTCCAGAGAGCTGCACCAAGTCCTATATACATGAAGAGCCCCACTTGGTCCCATCTCAATTTTCTGCACCAGATTTTATTCTTAGCCCTCCCTATAGGCCCCCATAAAGGGGATAAAAGGCTTTGTTTGCACTTCGGCTGATCAAGACCTCAACCAGCAAGTCCCCACCATAGCACAGGGCGCACAGGCCCCCTACCAAGCACAAAGTCTTCTGAAGCAGAAGGTTCCTGCTGACCCCCACCAAAGGAGTTGGGAAAGTAGAGACTTTGTTTTCATAGAAACGTCTCACACCATTCACAGAGAAGATGAACAGAAACCCTGTGTCTCCTCCCTCTTCCACACCCTCAAGCGTGGAGGAGGCTCAGGCAGACACCATTACCCTGAAGTCAGAGTGGGGCTTTCCACAGGAGATGTGTCCAGGAATGCAGATCCTCCCCCTCTAATAGGGATGACACCAGCATCGAGCTCCTCAGACAAGTTTATTTTACAGGGACCTACTTTCCAAACATCTCTACGACCGAGGCAGGAATTCCTGAGGAACGAAATAAATAGTTCCATCAGCGCAATTGGGAATACATTATAAAGGCAATGAGGCCACACCATGGCCCACGGGAGGCACCAGGCCCTGGAGCTGCGAGCACAGCTTCCTCCCCAGCACTGGATGCTGGCAAGAGGCAGGGGGATCATGGCACATTGCTGGCACAGCTCTGGGACCCCCAGACACCCCCTTCACAAGGGGGCACAGCATTTGTGTTGTACCCATACCCAAGCTTGCAGCTCAGCGGCTGCAAGGCCGTGGCAGCTGTCCCACCAGGCCAAGCTCAGGTCGCACAGCAGCTTCAATCCCTGTCCTCACCTCACCTTCCTTTTAAACAGCCTGTGATGATTTCCTTAATTATTTGATGGTGATTCCTTAACATAGCTTACTTAGCAGCAAGGTGCTCCACAGCAGGAAAAGTCATGGTTTAGGGCAGCCACAGAACTTCCAAACACTAAGATTACATAACCTTAAGTGAAAGCAACAACCTTGTCTTTGTAAGGGATGTTTAGGAGGTAAAAACTGCAAAGGAGAGAGGACCTGGAAAAGCCGATAACTCTACAGCATTCAGGATAAACAGCCACAGCATTTGCCTTCATTTTCCTGTTCCCTTACCAGTAGTCAGACAGGAACAGCTACTGAGGCAACTGAAATAACAAAGCCTGCCTGAGTTCGGGGGAAACCCAGGCCATAACTTCCCAGCAAGATGCGTGAGCACAGACAAACCTATCATTTTAGAACTGCTGTGGCCACACACCCACCTGACTTGAGCACAGAGAATAGGCCTGGCAGTGACTAAGAGAAGGTTTGGTTCCTTGAACACAAGTTATGGCCTCAGCTAAAGCTCAGAAATGGCTTTTATCCTTCTTCCTGCTCTACCTCCTCTCCCCCTCCCTTGCCAGGGCACAAACTTGTTACCAGGCTCCCACCAATACGTTACATTTCTAAGCAGCCAGGCTCAGAACGGACCCCACTGCATCCTCCGCTTCAGTGCATTTCTGCAGTCATCATCTGGAAACTGTGGCCATTCAGTGCAGCCAGGATGGATGTGCATGGGGGACAAGGCTGGCATAGGTATGCCAGGAACTTGTTCACAAAGTGGGGAGGAGGGGAGGGAGGGGGATCCTCAAGACTGTCCAATGTGAAATGAAAAAATAAGGAAATGCTCAAAGTCCTACAGTTCCCTTCATGCAAGGAGTTTCAGATGCTACCAGCCCCTGAATCCTCAGTTTTCTTAACCTTCTTCTTGCCTTCTTCTCTTTTAGGCCAACAATTTTAATTTTTGCTCTCGAAAAAGTCACATATACACCCCCAACACACCAAACCAGCACTCTAGAGCAAAAGAGCCCACTGGGAGTAGCGTATAAGTGCAAAGCATGAGGAAATAAAAAAGAAACATTTTTCTTTGTACACACCAGGTGTTATTTTGAACAGCTAAATGCAAAGAACAAAAGCTTCTAATGGAAAATATTAATGGCATTTCTATAATCAAACTCTCTCATAATGGTTAAATTCCAGACACTAAACGTCCTATATCCATAACATCATTTTCATTTATAAATAGTTCTGAGACCTTGATCCAAATCTTACAAGCAACTTTAAACTCTTCCTGGAGCATCAAGCCCTTTATTACACGAGAAGGAATAAAAAAAACCACACAGCCGTGTTCTGAATGGTTTCCCAGGACTATTCTAACACTTCTGATAAAGCGATGCACATCCCTAACTTGGCAACAGACTCATCATTAGGGCTAAAATCTTACGGAGTATGTCAGAGTTTTGGTGCCATTTCCTAGGTGCTAAGAGGAATGGGGTTGTGACGGCCTTTGCCCAGCTCCCAGGAGCAGCTTAAGTGAGCAGGCACAGCTCTCTGAAGTCAGACCAAGTCTCCTTTAAGTCAGTTACACAGAACAGCACAGCTTTAAGCCTGATCATATTACGGGGACTTCCATCTCTCAAGCAGAGGGTATAAACTTTCCAAGTCACTGGATGCTTTCCCACATCTCTTGCCATCAGTAAGGTGTTTTTCCCCCCCTTGTCCCAACACGACAGTTCCAGAAAGAGCCGTGCTACAGCAATTTCCTCCTATATCTCTCTGTCTCAGCACATTCCCTGGAGGAGCTGTGTGCTCACAGCCTCACCAATCAGCACAAGCAAAAGCCCCACAACTCTCAGCATCACGGCATATTGCATCCTGTCCACTGGGAAGGGGACACCAGCCTGCAGGAAAAACATGGTTTGGTTATCAATGCTGTTCAGAAGCACAAGAAGACTGCACATCAGGACTAATGCTTATCTAATAGACAATGCTTTATGGGAACACAGAGCCTTTAACCAGAGGACAGTGCACTCAGGCTGGTCACTGACCCCCATGTGAGCATACAGAGCCCCGCAGCCCCCAGGGCAGGGCCAGCAGCCTGGGCTGGCCACTTCCTTGCAGGCAACAGCCATAGGGCGAGCTGCAGGATTGCTGGGCATCAGCTCCCAGGCAGCCTTTGATGAGTTTCTGCTTGGTATGTTCCCATATACAAGTACTGGACGAGCAGGGAGCAAATAACAATTAGTGGGAGGCAGGCACTGCCCCTGTCCCACGCCTTGCCAAGGGCTTCCCATCCGCATACCGAGGCTCCCGAAGGTCTCTGCGAGTCGGGCCTTTAGCTGTCTCCTATTTCAACCATGCCTGCTTACTGCTCTCCCTGCAGAGCGTCCTGCCCAGAGCCCAGTGCTGCTGCACAGAAGGGACAGTCTTTAGGAGCTAAGTGTGACACTTCCAAGCATCAACCTGCGCTGACCCAGTGCTGTTTTTCCTGCAGCAGCTCACTGCTCACAAGACCATTGGCAGAGTTTCATGAACCGCTGGCATTCACCCATGTGCTCGTTGGAATCGTGTTCTTCCAAATTCATAAATTATTCCACACACTGGCTGCTGTGGCATCCACTAGCTGCTGATGGAGCCCCAGTGCAAGGTTAAACTGCGGCCAGCACCCACCTCTGCAAATGAATTAAGGCTGGACACTGCAGTCTGCTCTGACTCTCCATCTCCATCATGTTCGTGCTTGAAAGGAAAGCAACAGTGGTCAGATTTGGGCTTACTTTTAATTCCTGCCCTCCTGTCAGGGCCTGTGCTGTAGCAATCCATGTCACTGCTTGTAACTTGTGTCAGAATTAACCCACACTTGTGGTTTTTCCTTGATGTTCCCCAAAAGAGAACACCAGAAATCCTGTCCAGCTGCTCAGACCCTTTCCCCAGACAGCCAAGCTAAACACATACCTGATAGAATTCAAAGTCTCATAGCCTTACAAATACAGACAATCCATATTCTAACCCACCTTGCCGAAATACATTGCTTAAGGTTGGCTTTTGGGAGGGAAGAATGAAATATTTAGTAAGGCTGTTTCTCCAAACGACAGTCATTATAAGAATTTGCCACTGGCTTGCATCTCCTGCAGTTATTTTATGCTGTAGCTTCCTACGCACACAAATGTATTTCAGCCTCTTTTTCCCCCTCAGAGGGGACATGCAGGCCCCAGGCTGTCCATTCTGGATTCCATTTTCCAGGCTGCATCTCCATTCGCTTTTTCCCCCTGGAAGCACTGGGACTGGCAGCAGGGCATGTCAGGTAAGCAAAGCAGTGCACTGCTGAACGTGGCCGACTGTGCCAGCACATACCACAGAGCAGCTGAACACGAACGGCTGAGACAGATGAGCAGGGGTACTGCAGAGCGAGATGGCTCCACTGCCCCACGCTCCATCTCTGCACAACACGGATTTAAAGACCTGCCAGAGCAGGTAAATCCACTCGCAACCTCATGGAGCCAAACGTAAGGATTTGGGAAGACAAGCATACCCAAAGGCAAATGCAGCCTGCTCCGAGTTCACATGCTCTACAACTCCAAGTGCTGGAGACCTGCTTAAGCCCAAAACTGGGCCACAGTTTCCATGTGCAGCACATGCTTTTGCCCTTGGCTCAAGTTATTTAATGAGACATACCAGAGCTTGTTAACACTGCACAAGTTGGGGATACAGCAGCCTCCTCCACGCCACTCACAGCAGTAACACATGCAGCCATGTCTTGCATGAGTTGCTCACATCTCAGGCCACCCAGCAGGGCACAAACTGGAGCCAAAGCTCCAAGAACAGGCTTCTCCAGTCATCCTACCTGACTAAAAGCCAGGAGCACAGCACCCACCCCCAGAACTCTGTCCCTCCTACTCACCCAGCACCGCTGCACCTGGGACACTAGGCCACAGCCCACCTGTACAAGGCACTGAAACAAAAGATACCAGCTTCCCCACCCTGAACAGTTTTCAATATCCGACGTATTCCAGCACACAGCACAGGAAAACATCATTTACCAAGGTTAGCTTGGAACAGGACAGTGTCCACACACACTTCTCTTGGTACTTTAAAGGGAGCTTATCAACAGGAGGGAGACCAACTTTCTACATAGGTAGACAGTGATAGGAGAAGGGGGAATGGTTTTAAACTAAAAAGAGGGAATATTTAGATTAGATATTGCGGGAAATTGTTTACTCAGAGGGTGGTGAGGCCCTGGCACAATCTGCCCAGAGAAGCTGTGGATGCCCCATCCCTGGAGGTGCTCAAGGCCAGGCTGGATTGGGCCTGGGCAGCCTGATCTGGTGGGTGGCAACCAGCCCAGAGCAGGGGGCTGGAGCTGGGTGGGCTTTAAGGTCCCTTCCAACCCAAGCCATACTGTGATTCCATGACTTCCTACCATGTATTTTACATGGGGACCAACCAGCTATTTAATTCCAGAAACATCAACCACTCTTAGCCCATGTGCACACTATTTTTCCCTTCATTGCATGTAAGCTAGCATGCCTGGGTTTATATGGCCAGCTTTCTGGCTCATCTTACTGGAAGAAATCATCAGGTTGCTTGGTTAGGCTACAAAAAAATATTGCTTTCCTTAGGTTACATCAAAACCAAGTAAGCACATACCATGGAAAGACTGCTCTTCTGAGCTCTGTTCCTGGGAGGGCCAAGACCTGGGGGAAGCGTGGCTGTGCCATTTAACAGGCAGCAGTTGCACACCAGGCTACAATTTCAAATAATGTTTTTGTTTAAGCAACAAAACCATAACAGCTCCAGCTTTTATGTTTAAACGGATATAGCCTGCACCAAAGAAACTCACCACGTCTTAGGAATGCTCTACGTAAAAATTGCCCTCAACTGCAATTACATAAACCCATAGAAAAGAGCTCGGCAGAGTTACTCATACTGCTCACTTTTAAACCCTTCTCCCTTAATGAAATTACTTGTTAAATTTCTGCAAAAACATAAGCTTGCATATTACCTCATTTTAATAGTCATTTTCTTGAAAGTGCTTTTAATTAAAAGCATTTAGTCTGGAAATGCTTCTGTGCCACAAGATCTCACTACATTTGGTGGAAGCTTTATGAAGCTGACTACGGGCTGTGCTATTAACCCATTCATTACAGCTATGCAGTTAAAAAAAAAAAAGGAAAGGAAAGGAGTTATCATCTGCCTTACACATGGAGAAAACAAGGGCACAGCAAACTGAAGTTCATTGCCCAAGACCACCCAGCAAGTGAGGGGCCAAAGCACTTGCAGCATGCCAGCCACGTAAGCCCTAGTTCCCAGTGCCCCAGTGGCTCTTGTAATTAAGAATCTAATAACAAATAGTTGCACAACTCCAACGGCAGAACAGCCAAAGCGATTTCCAGGAGGATCAATACTCAGCTACCTGGAAACACAGAGCCTAAGGTCCCCTTACACTGCCACTTTTTGGTAATTACATAGCAGAAAGCAAACTAAGTTGCTCTTTCTTTGTCCCAGTGACTACCAGCTCTGCAGCCCAGAAGTCAGCACACTTCAAGAAGTTGAGTTTCAACTTTCAATCCCACTTCTTTGTGGCTCAGAGCATCAGGAAGGCTTTATGGCTGCCTTGCTGAAGAGTCAGTCTCTAGCCAAAGCCGAGATTTGCATGCAAGTTTTCCCAAGTGTAACGCAGCTCTCCGATGTTGTGCTGCTTGCCAACACCAATGGACATCAGGGGCTTGTGCTGCAGTCACCAAACCCCCTCCTCACCACAAAACCGAGCCAGACCCAAACAAGAGCTTGCTCAAAGCCACAAGGGAGGGCTGCATCCAGACTCTGTTCAGGATTCATGTCATTACTTCCGAAATGGGTCTGGTACAGCAGATCCCTCTCATTCGCAGTCCCACTGGGCACCCCAGCACATCCACTGGGGAGCACCTTCCCCCAGGCAGCTGACAGCTCAGGAATCTGGATGACTAGCAAGCCTCTGAAAGCAGATTTGAGGGAGAAAGAACGATAAATTAGGTCAAATGCTTCTAGAAAATGCCAATTACTTTCTATATAGCAGATCACATTCAAATATTATTTAATCTCAGCTTGCTGTTGTCAGATATTAGCTGAAATTCCCCACTTCGCCTCAGCTGCCATATTAAAGTACCACATATTCAATATTAATGAGACAGATTAAACAGAATGAGACTAGTTTGGCGTTTTCTGAGATAAAAGATGTTTTGTGACAGAAGTACTCCTTCAAAGCACGATTTTTTCTTGGCTTGGATGTTGCATACAATATATTGGAAACAAAACAAGCTATTTTCAAAAGTAATTAGAAATCTTCGTCTTTGATTCTCTGGAACTGATCAAGAAACAAAAGGCACAGCGTGACCCACCATCTTAGCCTGGACGTGACATAGACCTGGAGGAAGAGAAAGAAGAAACAAAGGGGTACGGTGGCAAAGAGGTGTGATTTACCACCTGAACAAGTCTCCAGAGGATCTGGTAAAACCTCTGCTCCTCTTGGGGTCTTGACATCAAGATTTGATGACTGCGTGCATGTTCAGCTCCAGGTACGCAGCCCCAGTCACCACTGATACTTACAGCTTGCAGTATAACTGCTTGCAGCACAACCACCTCATCTTTAAGCCATAAAAAATGGCAATCAATGAGAAACGTTTCCAGTGGCTTATCCACAATTTCTGGAAAATTTCAGTCTTGACAACATTTCAAGTTGGGAGCAAAACTGAAACAGAGAAGAGACTATTGAGAAGTCAGCCAGGCTGCTTCTAAGTAAGCTCACTTCACAGACATGAGATCTGATTCTACTGATTAACACAAAAGGAGACAATGGAGAATAGAAATCTTTAGTCACACGCAGAAGCAAGAAAAGGACAACCTAGGACATTTACATACAACATCTGTATTTGCAGTTCCAAACATTTCCTACACAGCTCTGAAGGATTCGGGGTAACGCACGTTGTTACAGACACATGTCAAGAACGAGTGTGGGTGATAAACTGAGTCGGTCCTGGGCTGACTCAGACTGGAGGAGAGAGGTCTATACAGGGGTTGAAAGAGATAATGTGTATGCCTTGAAATGCAAAGATTTGGCTGTTGGAAGCTCTACTTGAAAGCATAAAATCAGACTTGCAGTTCTACCTCCAGTGCAGCCCGCGCTCTTGTAGCGCACAGTAGTGCTGTGAATCATTTGCTGTGCATTCCTGCAGAAGAGGGCAATACGACGTGCACTGTCACCGAGCAAGCCAAGCGAGCTCTCCGCCAAGCTCACCCTCTCCCACTTCGTCTACCAGAAGAGAGGCTGCCAACACTACCAGCCTGCCACAGACTTCATCCAAATCACGCTCATGTGCCAGGGAAAGCATTTGACATACCTGGTGCAGTTAATTGCGTATCTGACAAATAGTCTGTGGCCCTCTTGCTTGCAAGGGGCAACCAGCCTCACGCTGCCCTCAGCTAACCCCCTGGCACAATGCCACGGACTGCAGAACACCTTTACATCCAAACAGGCACATCCTGAAGGCTGCTTACAGATCTCCCTCGGGAGTCAAAACACTGCTTCTCCCCTTCCACACCCATCATGTGAGAGAGGCTGGGGTAACTGCTGAGTTAAATAGATGAGATGCACGCAGATTGCCAGAAACTATTCTCTTCTCAGCTACTGCTGTTCATAAGAATTGGCTCCCAGGAGCCACTGGCAAAGCAGGCAACATCTGTGGCAAAACGAAAACACCTCTAACACAAGCTTGTATTAGCTCGTGCCCAGAACTCATTACCAGATGCACAATCAGGGCATTTCAATCAGCTACTGCAAACAGCTAGATCCCATCTGAAAATAACCCTCAGCTGCAGAAGCAGTAACAGAAGATTCACATCGATAATACAAAAGATCTAAAGAAGCTATAGGCCAAGATACATAGATACACAGATATATGTTGCCTTAGGAGCTGAACTTGTCCCATGTATGGTAATGGCAAAAAGCAGGCTGCTGTTCAGCTTATATATTATATAATATACATAATACATCCATACAGCACACATCCATATTATATATAGTATCATATTCTATATAGAATATCATATATTCTATATATACATAAAGTTGTGCGTACACTGGACAGCAGGACCCTGCACTTGGTCTTCTGCCTCTAGAGTGCTCCAGCAGCGTTAGCACTGAACGCTCACGGCACCGCGGTGTTTGTCTGAACCATTACCGCGCGTCACTTAGTGCAGTAGGCTGGAGAGCTGTGCACAGAGCTAGAAACGAAGGGAGCTGGGTACTGTACCTAATAAAAGCTTGAAGAACCATCGCAGGGTTTTTTGTTTATTTTAAGTCACCTGATTGTGCCCAACTGTTCTGAGCTGGAATTGCTTTGCTATCTCTTCCTGCAAGAGCCACTACAGCTCACAGGGATGGAAACCTGGAACCAAATCCAGCCAACAGCAAGGCCAGACAAGGCAGAAGCATTTGCAAAGCCAGCAGAAGACCCTGTCCTTTTCTGCAACTCTCCTCCAAGGAGAGCCACAAGCTGCCGAGCAGCCTTGAGCCCATCATGCTCAGCACTGCCTCCAGAGAAGACACCAAGGGCACAGATGAGGAAACAGCCTCCAACAGCCCCAGGGCAGGCAGCCAGCACTGCCATCCATCTCTCCAGGGGGCTGGAAGGTGGGAAGGGGACACAGAGCATGCCTCAGGCATGACTAAGAATTTTACTCATTGAATTCATGCTGCTTAATCAATCTGCATCACTGTTTCAGGGTCTTACTCAGGCACTTGAATTGATTCCCCATGATCTCATCTACACAAGAGAAGGTTCTTCCAAGGAGCTCTACCAAGTTCTAATTCCAGGTCAGCTCAGTTTGTGCTGAAAAATACAGAGGCCTCGAGCTTGCAGCAGGCTCAACCTGACGCGCCCCACATATGAGATAGCACTGGAAACAAGGCAAGGAGAGGGCAAGTTCCTACCACTGTCAGCATCTGCAAGAATTATCTGAAAGAATTTCCTACTGCAAGGCACCAAGGTGAATAAAGGAAATGAAGAGTTCACCCTCCATCAGCGAGGACCTCCAGACAGAGCTAACAAGCACACAGACACCCCCAAGGACAAAGACCTCGTTTCTTATCACTCATGTCACCATCAAAACCCAGGGGCGCCAGCGGCTCTGCTCCACCCTCCAACACATGTGGAGCCAGAAAGCAGCAATTCCTCAGCTCCATCAGTCCCATTCTACCTTTTCCTCTTTCACTCCCTCCCCTCCATGGGGACAGACAATCTCTCATGATAAGGTATTTTAAAAACAGCAAAACAACAGTGTGCTCTTTGATGCTTCTTGGATAACATCCTGCCTCCCCTCCCAAAACGTGCATTCCAGCTCCATCTTCCATCAAGGTGTTTGACTCACAGCGGTGGAGGTGTAGTATGTATGCATGCATATTTGTGTTGCTCCTTTAGCTAGGCAAAGCTACAACTCTGTAAATGTTTACAATAAATAAGGAATAGGGTAGGGAAGCCAGAGCCCTCTTCCATGCTCTGAACTGCTTAGATGCCATCCAACACTGGCTGAGATGCTTGGAATTAGCCCAGGAGGAGGAGAGTCCCCCGTCTAGCAGGCTGCAAGTGGCTTATCTCCGACAGAGCCAGCGTGGAGGACCATAAGCATGCTTCCACCTAGATGTACGTTTAAGCATACGCATGGCTTTCATCAGCTGCGAGGTCCCGTGGCAGCTCCCAGCAGCAGCCCTGCAGAAGCTTTCCTTATGTATGCCTTTATATTTGCATGTTGAGATCGGCTTCTCTTAAGTCAATGAAGTTACAGGCGGTGCCCTGCACATGTGCCTTCGCATCTGTGGGATCAGGGCCTCAAAATGAAAGCCACCCACCCAACCAAAACACGCCCTGCCCAGCTACAATTAAACGCAGACACTTCAGAGCAGCCCAATGAAGTAATTTTTTATGCATGCTTTTACAATTAACATAATGCCGTATCCTGCCAGGATGTAAAAGGTTGTGACTCAGGAATGTTATCTCAGTTTTAAGAAATCAAACCTACTTGCTTTTTGGTTTGTGCCTTCTCCTTTCCTTCCACCCTATTCCCATGCTCCCTCCAACAAGAGGCACTGCTCGGTGTCCTTATAAGTTATGCTGATTGAGTCAAGAGCTTGAAAGGCAAACGTTCATCTGCCTGGCCTTCCCCCACCACATAATTAACTATTTCTTCAGACTCCCCACCACCTCCCCAGTATGCAAAAGCAGCAACAGAGAGGATCAGAAAAGGGATGTGAGATAAGCTCCCAACATCTATCAGACACCAGCCCACCTTCCTTTATTTCTCATCCCTCCTGAAGTAAAACAACTCCCCTGAGAGCACTGACCCTGGAGGACAGAGGTGTTCAAGGACCGTGGAGATGTGGCACTGAGGGACATGGTCAGTGGGCATGGTGGCAATGGGTTGGCAGTTGGACTCAATGAGCTTAGGTCTTCTCCAGCCTTCACGGTTCTGTGATGCTGGGTCTGCCCAGCAGCTGCTTTTGGGGCAGCCAAGCCCCCTCAGCCTCCCCTCTGCCACAGCTCAGTTCTCACACCCACCCAGGCACGCGTTATTCTGCGGCCAGTATGAACTCGGTAACACCGCTACACGCATCCACGGATGCTATTTTGGGATTGCGGGGGGACTAACAAAAAGCACACGAGGCCGAGCAGAGGTTTAAGAGAAGGAAGGGAGCACATGCACAGCCCACCAGCACCAAGCAGCGACCCAGCCCCGTGCTGAGCTGCAACGAGGCACTCCTGAGCCCATGGGCGCTGCGAGGCCACAGCTGCACACTGAGCAGAACGCCTCTGCCCGGCAGTGCCTCGCAGCACACCCCAAACTGCCATCTCCGTGCTCCCTCTTCCACTGAGGCACAAACTACAACTTCCAGGTACACTTCAGACCTTAAGGAATCATTCTGCTGCAGCTTTATAAGCAGCCGGGATAGCTTATAGGCGCTCAGCACACACGCAGCAGCTCCCGTTTGGCGCAGCCCAACTTCCCCACCTGGGGCATCCCCCACACACCGCTGTGGCACAGCGCAGGGGCCACGCAGCCCCGGAACAAACCCCGAAGGAGACGGCCTCGCCCCGCACAACCCATGCCCTCAGCGCCAGGAGCCACGCTCAGCCCTCGGCTCCATCTGCTCCGCGCAGAAAGTTGCGGGGCCCCCTCCCTCCCCCGCCCGACAGAGCGCAGCAGCGCGGCCGCTCCGAGCTCCGCTCCGCGCGCGGTCCCGCAGGCGGGCAGCGCCGGGCTGCTATTCCCCCCCGCGAGACCGTGTTATTTCTTGTGGGTTTTTTTTTTCCCTTTCTCTCTATAAAGCCAAAACCCTTTGTCTTTCTCAGCACGGATGTAAATCAATGAGTAGATAAATGAACAAATAGCCGGGAGCCACCGACCCGCCGGCCGACACCCCAGAGCCGNCGCTCTGCCCACGGCCACGGCCATCGCTGCGCTCCCCACCGCCTGCTGCTGGGGCTGCAACATGGCCACCCGGCAGGGCGGGGCCAGGCACGGCCCCGCCCCAGCCCCAGCCCCGCCGCGGGGAGCCCCTGCCTGGGCCGGGGGGAGCCCATGGGCAGCGAGGGGCTGAGTCCCCCCTGGGTCCATCACGCGTCCTCGCGCAGAGATGCGCGGCCCCACAGGGCCTGATGCTCCGCGCACCTGAAGGGGGATACAGACCTGACTGGGCCCAGGTGCGGCCGTTAGCCAAGGTGCTGCCCAGAACCAGAGGAGGCTGCGCACCAATAAGGGTGATTGTGCAAGCACACCTGGGTAACGTGTGCTACCCGTAGCCTAGGGAGTGTGCTCCATTAGGCTCATGGTCTTACTCTTATGGACATAAGACTGTTGGAGAGTGTCCCAAGGAGGGCCACAAAGACAGTGAAAGGGTCTGGAGGGCAAAGCACATGAGGAGCAGCTGAGGTCCCTTGGTTTGCTCAGCCCAGAGCAGAGGAGGCTGAGGGGAGGCCTCATGGCAGCCTACAGCTTCCTCACAAGGGGAGAGGAGGGGCAGCGCTGAGCTCTGCTCTCTGGTGACAGCATCGGGGCCTCAGAGAACAGCATGGAGCTGTGTCAGGGGAGGGTCAGGTGGGGGTTAGGAACAGGTTCTGCACCAGAGTGTGGTGGGCATGGAACAGGCTGTAACCAGGGCAGTGGGCACAGCCCTGAGCTGCTGGAGTTCAAGGAATGTCTGGACAATGCTCACAGATATATGCTCTGATGTTTGGGAGGTGCTGTGTGGAGCTGGACTCAGTGACCCTTATGGGTCCCTTCCAACTCGGGATATCCTGTGATTCAATCACAGCGAATTCCTCCTCCTCCGTGGCTTCAGGTGAGGTGAGGAGGTGCTGGGAAGCTGCTTGGAGCAGTGCAACCTCTAGCGGAAGCCTGCTGACAGTCTCTGAAGAACTGCCCTTGCTGCAAGGCAGCTTCCCCTCCTCTGGGTTAGAGGCACACACCGCACTCTCCACCAGCACAGCTCAACCAGTGCAAAGATGCGTGTGTGCAGAGCCCCGAGGTGACTCACTGTGTCCTTCTTGAGCCCATGTCTGGGGCAGATGTGGCCGAGTTTTCTCCCCAAAACTCATGTACAGTCCTTTCTGGGTATGGCTGTGGATGCTGAAAGAGTAAGAAACAAAACCCATCAGGACAAGGAAATGCCCTGCTCTCCGTCTTGATCTTCAGCCATCATAGTTTTTAACATTCCTCATTCTTGAAAGAATGAGTTCCTCATTCTTAAAAGTTCACTGCTGTGAACAAATCTGCCCTCTTGCAAATGGAATTGCCAGCCCTCCATTCTAGAGACCCTATGGGAACTGACTGCATTTTTCCAAAGCTCTTTGCATCATTTTACAGCAACAGCATGCCATTGCCTTCCCAAACTTTAATGTCAGCTGTGGGGTAATTTGTCAGATTACAGAGAATGAGAAAATACACAAGGAGACACTGAGCTCAGGTTGACTTTCCTCCTGGTTAAAATCAGCCATAGGCATATGGCTCCCTAAATAAAATATCATCTTGCACACCAGGAGGCTACAAGACCGAATGGTGAGCTTATTTTTTCTTAGTGACTGTAACAAGTAGCTCCAAAATCCTCACAACTACACCAACTCCCTGATCCAACTGCACCATTTGTCTCATTTGGAGCTGGGGGCTCTCCTCCACATCATTTCCTGCTCCCTTCAGTTCCTTCCTTGTGCTACTCCTTTCTCTTTCCAAGCTCCCGATCCATCTGACCTTAGCCTGGTTGGCCCTTATCTAAGCCTGGGGCAACCCTGCCCCAGGTCCACTCCTTCCAGTCACAGAAGGTAGCACAGCTGTAAACACTTTGCCTGTGCTTCCCAGGCCAACCACACCCCTTCACCAGGTGCTCCATCATCGCTTCAAGCTGTGACCCAACAATTCCCTGCAGTGCCAAAATACTGCTTTTCCTGCACTCACTTTGTGATTGGCACTGCTCACAACTTACTCAAACATCTCCTGAAAAATCAAGACTCATTGTGCCCAGAACCCCCAGAGACGGCAAGACTGGGGTAAAGACATTGAGGTGCTGGAGTGTGTCCAGAGAAGGGCAGCAAAGCAGTGAGGGCTCTGGAGCACAGTCTTATGGGGAGAGGCTGAGGGAGCTGGGATTGCTCAGTCTGGAGAAGAGGAGGCTTAGAGAGACCTTACCACTCTCTACAGCCCCTGAAAGGAGGCTGCGGTGAGGTGTGGATCGGCCTCTGCTCCCAGGTAACAGCGACAGGACAAGAGGGAATGGCCTCAAGTTGTGCCAGGGGAGGCTCAGGTTGGATATTAGGAAAAACTTCTCCAAAGGAGTAGCAATGCACTGGAATGGGCTGTACGGGGGGGTGGTGGTGTCACCGTCCCTGGAGGTGTTCAAGAACCGTGGAGATGTGGCACTGAGGAACATGGCTCAGTGGGCATGGTGGGGATGGGCTGGTGGTTGGACCAATGATCTTAGAGGTCGTTTCCAGCCTTAACGAGTCTATGAAATGCAGCTGTGCTGAAGAATCCTACCCCCAACCAAAAGCCTCCAATGTACAATGTCAGCCTCAGTCCTGCAGACACTTCCGCAGTTGCTTAATGTTACCTGAGCGTGTTCCAGCAACTTTAAACGAAGTGTTTACAGGGTGAGGGCTGGTGTTGCTCCGCAGGAAAACCCTCCAGTTTTCATTGCAAGCAAGTAACGCTTCCCAGCGGTGTTTAAATGGGATACTGTATCAATGAAAGCTGCAAAATGCCTCCTGCTTACACTGTAGTTCATTAAACTGAACAACATTTTCATAGCAAAGCTATCATTTGCCACTGTTATTTGCTGGGCTTTATCTCCCCAATCTACGCTGCTCTCTTGTTGGAGATCACAATTATGTCATTACGCTCCATGCATTTCATCTCCACCAGAGCTGCTGAGGGCGCGCTGCTGTCACACACAGCACTGTGCGTGCAGGCAAGGGCTTAGGAGAAGCAGAAAGAGCTTTATGCCTCGAAGGGCCACACTAAAAGCATGTGTGGGGTGATAAAATGCTAATTTCTCAGATAGCCCTTCTCCCAGCACCCGTGCTGTATCCAGGTGAATGCCAGGGATGGATGCAGCCGCACTCTTGCCCTATACCGCACGGAAAGCCGACAGCAGGATGTGGTACAGCTCTGGAACCTCTGCAGCTGCCACCAAAGTAACCCACATCTTGGTGCACAGCCAAGCCTCTGATCCCTTGCTGAAACTGTAACTTCTACCCTGTAACTTTTTGTTTCTTTCAGGGCTGCTCCCTCCATTGCAGAGGTTACATTTTAGCAGTCCTGCACCACCATGTACCCTGGCAGAAACTGAGCTTGGAGTCAGCAGCCCGAGAGCACAGGCCCGGGTAGCTTGGTTACTTGAGAGCAACACTGCCGCAAACATCCGCTCCTGCAACCTCAAACCCCAAGGTTCTGTGTTACCAAAACAAATCGCAAGCACACACACCATCTTTTGCTACCCCAGCCTGGGCTTTGCGAAGGCTGAACGCACACGTGTGGGTCCGCAGTGGCCAGAGGATATCCTGTCTGCCCCGAGGGCAGGTGGCTAAAAATACGAGGGTGCTCCGAAAGTAATGCCTCCTGTTTTTATGATGTTGGCCCACAACATCACAGGCAGATGTTGGTGGTACGGCAGTAGAGGCTGAACCTTCCCACCAATATTCTGTTCCGTGTTGCTGCTGTGTGACAAATGACAGCAGAGGGGCAGTCTGACCGAATGGCATCTGACATGGGAGTGTGTATAAAGCAAAGGTGTGGAACTGAATTCCTCCACGTGGAAACAATGGCATCCACTGACATTCATTAATACTTGCTGAATGTCTGTGGAGACCAAACAGTAACTATTAGCAGAGTGAGGCAGTGCATTTCAGCACTGGCGACAGCGACGTGAAAGACAAGCCACGTTCCAGGCAGCCATGCACAGCTGTCCCACCGTGAAATGAAGAGCGTCTCCATCAGCTCATCTGTGTGAATCAGAGGATTACAACCAGGGAACTGTGTGTGGAGCTGAATATTGGCTTCAATGCATTGGAAACAGTGGTGTCAACATCGGAATATGACAAAGTTCGTGCCAGGTGGGTTCCATGAATGCNAACTATTAGCAGAGTGAGGCAGTGCATTTCAGCACTGGCGACAGCGACGTGAAAGACAAGCCACGTTCCAGGCAGCCATGCACAGCTGTCCCACCGTGAAATGAAGAGCGTCTCCATCAGCTCATCTGTGTGAATCAGAGGATTACAACCAGGGAACTGTGTGTGGAGCTGAATATTGGCTTCAATGCATTGGAAACAGTGGTGTCAACATCGGAATATGACAAAGTTCGTGCCAGGTGGGTTCCATGAATGCTCACAGAGGAACAGAAAGAACACCGCATGAAGGTTTGTCAGGACCTACTGAACCGTTACGAGGCTGAAGGTGGCAGTTTCCTGGATCACATTGTTACCAGTGATGAGATGTGGAGTCACCACTATGAGCCAGAGTCAAAACAGTGGTCCACGGAGTGGTGACACACGAATTCCCCGTTGAAGTAAAAAGTTCAAGATGCTGCCCTCAGTGGGCAGAGTGATGTGCGCTGTCTTTTGGGATAGGAAAGGTAAGATCCTTCTGGATTTCCTGGAACCCAAACCAACCATCAACTCTGACTGCTACACTGCCATGCTGACTAAGCTGAAGGCTCAAACTTCTGGAGTCAGGCCAGAGAAGACAACAACCTTTCCCTTGCGACATGATAACGTCAGGTCCCGTACTAGTTGGAAGACCATGGAGCATGCTGCCAATCTTGGATGGACTGTACTACCACATCCATTGTGTAGTCTGGATTTGGCATCTTCTGACTTCCGTCTGTTTGTGCCAATGACAGACTGACTGAGCATGCAACATTTTCCAAGCAACAATGCCATCATAGCAGCTGTGAAACAGAGGGTCACCTCCACTGGTGCAGATTTTTGTGAGTGTGGCATGCAGGCTCTTCTTCAAAGCTGGGAAAAATGCACAGCTACTGGTGGTGACTGTGTTGCTCTGTCACATGGTGTTATTGTGCTCTGTTGTCGTTTCCATGGAAATAAATAGGAGGCATTACTTTCAGAGTGACCTATGTACTTATCATAGAATCACAGAATCATTAAGGTTGGAAGTGGTGGAGTCACCGTCCCTGGAGGTGTTCAAGACCCATGGAGATGTGGCACTGAGGGACATGGCTCAGTGGGCATGGTGGGGATGGGCTGGCGGCTGGACTGGTGATCTTAGAGGTCTTTTCCAACCTTCATGACTCTATGATTCTACGAGCGGTACATGACCGCCTCAGGAGAGCTGCGCCCATTCCCGCTCCTTCTCTGCTGTCCCCGGCCGCCACCCGGGGCAAAGGCGAGGGAGGCGGGGAGGCGGAGAGGCCGGGCACGGTGGAGGCGGGTTCCCGGCGCGGAGCAGCGCGGAGCCCCGAGACCCGACCGGGCGGATCATGGCGCGGGAGCTGAGCCAGGAGGCCGTGCTGGACTTCCTCTGGGCGGCGGGGGGCCGAGCCCCCAACGCGGCGCTGCTCCGCCACTTCCAGGGTTTCCTCCGCGACCCGGCGCTGACGGACGCGCAGCGGGGGGAGCGCCGCGAGCGCTTCAAGCGCCTCGTCAACGCCGTGGCCACCGTGCAGCCTGCGGCCGCCGGCACCTCCAAGGACATCGTGCTCCGCCGCAGGTACCGAGACCTCCTCGACGAGGAGCTGCCGCCGCCGGAGGAACGGCCAGAGGAGAAGGAGAANCCGCCGGGCGCTCCGCGATGCCGCCGCCGCCGCGCCGCCGCTTCCCGCGCCGCCGCCCCCCTACTGCAGCCGTCCGATGCTGTCGGCCCCCCCGGGACCGCCTCCGTACAGGGCGCCGCAGCTGCCCTCTGCCGCACCGCCCCCGTCTCCGTCCCGGTGCCCGCGGCGGACGCCGGTTCCCCGGGTGCCGCCTCCCGCCGGGTCCCTGCCACCGCCGGGCCCCAGGGGGCCGCCCCCGGCCCAGTCCCCGCCGCCGTCACCGGGCCCCGGGGGGCC
>WBMW01000233.1:114358-134904 GCA_013396635.1 Penelope pileata
CACACCCGCCGCTCCCGGGGCCGCCCCCTGCGCAGTCCCTGCTGCTGCTGTCAGCCCCAGGGACACTGCCCCTGTCCCAGTCCCACTCCCTGCAGACGCTCACTGCCAGGCGCGCCCCATCCCCATTCCCATCCCCACTGCGTTTATCAGGCCCAGAGGCACTCCCCCTGTCCCAGTCCCGGTCCCTCCAGCAGCTCCCCACCAAGCCACCTCCATCCCCACAAGAGGGGTCCAAGACGCAGATCCTCAATGGCCCAGCGCGCTCTCGAGCCCCACTGCCACACACCTCAGGAACATCGTCACACCGAGCCCTGCCGCCACCAGCAGCCCCTGGGAGGCTGCCCCCCTGCTCCCAGTGCCCCCCTCAGCCCCTCACGGAGCTGCCCCCTCCCAGGCTGCCCCCATCCCAGTCCCTGCTGCCAGCACCGGACCCCCCAGGGACGCAGGAGGGAAGCCCCCCAGCCCCACTGCCCATCTTCAGGAGCATCAGGTGCCAGCTCGCCCTCCTGGAGGTGCCAGCTGACAGTGGGGGGCTGCCCCCCAAGAGCTCCCCCGGGCATGTCCCTGGCCGGGGGCTGACAGTGCCGCTTGGGCGGCGGGCACACGCCTGGCTGGTGGCGGTGTCAGCAGGGTGCTGGGCCCACGTGCGGGGGCTCTTCCTGGAGGAGCCGGAGCTGGCCCTGCAGCGAGACTTCATGACAGGCTTCACGGTCCTGCACTGGCTGGCCAAGCACGGCGACGGACCGGGCCTGCAGGAGCTGGCCAAAGCGGCACAACGGGCCGGGTTGGCCCTGGACGTGGATGCCCGGTCGGGCTGTGGGTACACCCCGCTGCACCTGGCCGCCATACACGGCCACCAGCCCGTCATCAAGGTGCTGGTGCTGCAGCTGGGGTGCCAGGTGCAGGTGAGGGATGGCAGCGGGCGCCGGCCCTGGGAGTACCTGGGCAGCAACACCTCCGGGGAGATCTGGCAGCTCCTGCAGGCACCCCGGGGCACGATCATGTTCCCCACGCAGCCCCTGGCCCGCAGCACGTCCTCTGTCAGCAAGGTCGGGCTGCCCCTGGGCAGGGCACCGCTGTCCATGTGCCTCAGGCCACAGCGTGGCCGCAGGGCAGCATCCCACCGAGCCGGCAGTGAGAGCGACTGAGGGACTTGGCACCCCTGCGCTAGAGACCCAGGGGAAAGCAGGAAGAGTGAGAACCCAACCGAACTTCTTGAAGAATGTACTCTTAAATTATTCCAATGAAACGTTATCTGAGTCTCTGCTCTCCCTGATTTCTGGCTTTTCTATGAGTGAGAGGTCGCGGCTCCCCGGCTGGACACACGCTGCGGGGCAGCACCGGCTGTGGGGCAGCACCAGAGTTGGTGGGGCTGCGGGTTTGGAGTCTCACGCTCCAGTGCGACGCTCACAGCCTGCCCACAGCCAGGGCAGCACTCCCAGGGACAGGCTGCTGGTGGGTTTGCAAAACACCTGCTTACACCACCGAAATTGTGGGTAGTAGCCAGAGCTGCTTGTCTAATCCCAGCAGATTAAGGGATGAGCCCCACTATTAAGAATGCAGTTGCTCTGGGGATGGCCTTCCAGCGAGCGTCCTCGGAGAGGGCGGCAGCGGGAGAGCCGCGTGCGCAGGAGGCTGCTCACACACCCGCCCCATCCCACAGCCTGGCTCGCCCACCAGCCGAGCAGAAAGGAATGTAGGGCAGCACCGCCACCCTGCTCCTCCCCTCAGCTGCGCTGGGCTGCCCGGCAGCACCGATACCGCCCGCTCTCCCTGCGGTACTTGGAAGCGGTACCCGCGCCGTGGCTGAAGCCCTGCTGCCATGCCTTCGGGACGGAAAGCATCACCGCAGGAATCCAGGTCGGACAGACAGGGAGCTCACGGCGAGGAGGCAACCAGCACTGTGCTTTCCCAGACACCCCAGCCCAAAACTTCCTTCCAGGCGTTTGTGTGATGGGGGTGAGTGGGACTGGGGGCCCAGGTGCAGGGAAGAGATGTTCAGTGCAGTTGTTCCTGAGAGCTTCCAAACCATAAACTGGCTTTAGGAATCCCACTGGAATATAAAGAAAAGTGTCCTGCTCTCTGATTTAGCGTAAATGAGCAGTCCAAAACACAGTGGGTTAGCCGTGCAACAGCACTGCCTGGCTCTCTTGTAGAGAGGCAGGAATGGAGCTAGGCTCTGTGGGACGGGGGCACCTCACTGCCTGGCTGCTGCTCCCGCTGCTGGGTGGCCCCGTGAGCAGGACCAGCGCCTGTGCACACAGGGCTGCCAGCTCCACTTCACCCCATGCTTTGGAGCAGACCAGAGCAGTAGGTGGGACTGCTCCTCTATTTGAGGTATGTGCCTAAATGTCTGCAGTTTCGGGGAGGAACAGGGCTCAGGGCGGCAGAACCTGACCCTTGCATAACATCCGTGTCAGGGAATGCCCTGGGTCCTTGCTCAAGCACTAATTAAGGTCCCCATTTTTCTCGGGGTTTATTTGAGGGAGGAACTACTTCCCTGCAGAAGGGAAGTTCGCCTGTCTGTCTCAGTGGGCACAAAAGGCAGCGGCCTTTTTGCAGCCTGTTTTTCTCCTTTTTGTGAGGGAAAGGGCTCTCTAAAGGCTTCACGAGCCTCAGCTACAAGCTTTTAAAAGCAACCTGCTGACGGGGGTACCAGGAGTGCCACCAGGGCCCTGGCATACAGAGAGCTGCCGGGAAGAAATCCAAAAAGAAAGAAGACTGTGAAGGGACTGGAGCCACACTTCTGCCCCACAGCCATCTGCAGAGTATGGTTTCCCCCCTTAATGTCTCCAGAATTACTAAGACAAAGACCGAGAAGCACAATGCTACCTTGGGATTCTCACTTTACAGCCTTTCCGTGACCTCTCTCCGGGACGCAAATCTAAGTAACGCTTTACCTCTGCACACTGTGACCTTGTCTGTCACCCTTTTCAGTGCAGCTTTCTCTCCACAGCAGTATTTCAGAGCAGCAGATAACAGAGACCCAGGGAGTCGCTGTGGGAACTCTGCAGAAATGGCACCACCAAGCTGCGTTCCCCAGTTTGTAAATTACAAAGCCACCCTTAGGAAGTCTGGAACTGCAGAAACCCCTCCCTACCAGATCCAACATGCAGTCACACTGCTCTGTGACCCCAGGATTCCTTCCCAGCTCTTGGGCTGCTAGGGCTGCTCCTCCTGCACGGATCTTACATGGCACAGCTTTTTGAAGCAGCCAGCCACCACCTTGGGAATAACCCCAAGTTTACCTTGCTCTGTGGGGTTTGTTTACCCCACAGAAAGCCTCAGCCTCCAGGTTTGCTGCTGGGGAAATAAGCACAGAAAGGGTGGAACCAGTCTCCAGCCCATGGTGGGTGGCAGGCAGGGTACCAGCTCTGGTACCCCAGCAACAACCCACCTGTGAGCACACTCGTGCAGCCTGAGCATCTCTGCCCCAAGGTGCTCTTGCTCTCCTCACTGCTTACTCGCAGCCTGCCTGGCCCCTTCCAGTTGTGTGCACGTGGCTGTTTCCTCCTTACAGGTGGACGTACGTGGCTCCTTTGGTCACACCCAATCCAGGCATGTGACTTGGCAGCACTCTGAAACACAGGACTCTGCCCTCTCCCCACATCACTTTGGAAACACACCTCCCGCTGCACAGGGGACAATGACAAGGTCCAACCCACTGCTCCCCAGGGCTTAACTCAGCTGAAGGGGTGGGTAGTCCCTCAGCAGCCTTTGCACACAAATATCAGCTCGTGAACTCCAGTTACCGTACAGGTAACCCTGGAAGTGCCATTCCCTCTCTTCTCATCACCTCCCTGCTGCAGGGGTGCGTGCTGCACGCCGGCTCATCAGATCGCTACAAGCAGACAGCTCAGCAGAACTGGACGTTCACCTGAGTCATGGAGCTTCTCTTAAGGTCCCAATTATGTTTCCAAATTGCAACTGTGATTAGATTCATTTATGCTGAATGGTGCAAACCTCAGGTTGAGTCACCTTTTATGGCAGATTGAAGATCCGACGTTCCTCCCACCCAGCAAATGGAAGCTCTCCCTCTCCTGGGGCAGCCTCCCACCTACCGACACACCAAACGCACGCCACGCTTGCCAGTGGTATCTCAGCTCATACAGCCCAAAACACTTTCATGCAATTAAAAGGGCTCTTTGGCAAAGTAGACAAGCAGCACTGTAGAACATTGTTAGCTTAAGCTAATGGCCAGGACACCCTTTGTACCACAGCAGCAAAGAAGGGAACTTGCAAGATTAAAAACAGACCCATCCAAGAATCCGTCACAAAATCTACTTTGTTCTACTGTGACAAATGCCATTTGGTTTAAATTATTTATATAGAACTCTGGAGTGAGAAGAATGGCTTGCAGACTTGAATCAAGTAACAAGACAAGCTCATTTGCTGCTAAGTTTTGCTAAAGCTAGAGTTTCTGATGTCATGCACTGCAAGTGGAACCAGGTGGCGGGTCAGCAGAGGGTCTTGCCCTTGCAAGAGGAAACAATTAACTGTGCACCTTTCTCCAGCCTGAAGATTCCCATTAAAATCAGAGTTGTCAGTCCTTCAGAGGTAAAAATCTTGTCTCTGGAAGCTGAGTCACACTGCAAAGCATTGGAAGTCGAATGCACAGTTCAGTTAAAGTGGTATCTTTTATATCCAATGAGAGCTATAGAAGCAGACAAGCAAGTAGAGTTGTTTTATAATCTGCAGAGAAACAGAGATACCAGCTTAAAGTAGCTTACCAGAAACATTTAATGATAATATCCCAAGGAAGGAAAGCTATCTAAAATAACTTCTCTGAGCATATTACAAAACAAACATTCATTGGTTTAAAATAAGCATTTTTCTTCAGCAGTTAAAAAAGAGACTAAGGTAAACAATAACATTCCCACCTGAAAATTTTCTAAGACTATCCAAGGATGTTCTTCCCTGGTCTACACATCTGCAATAAGGAATATTATAATAATAACCTCCCCACCTGAACAAAATAATGGCACTCATCCCCTTGCAGAGCCTCAGCACTGCCTGCAGCCTGCTGAAAGGAGGCTGGGCAGGCTTCATTCCCATCCCTTGTAGCGGTTTCTTTCTGAGGTCAGTGCCTGGTAGCTTATAGGGATGGGATATCCTGCAAACCTTGTGCCCCTGTCACCAGAGCAGACAGCCTGACCTGGTAGAGCAAACCTGGGGATACACACTGATGACTGTGACAACAGCAAAGGTGTTTTACGGTGCTCGATGGAGCTCAGAGTATGTCAGTGGAAGTGGGAGCCAGAGGAATCTGCAGCAGTGGGTTCCCAAAGCTCAGCAGGGGACAAATAGCTTTGCACAGCCAAGAACAGAGTGGTTGTTATCACAGGATGTCCAAAGTCCGCATGTGAGTTGCATGCCAACGGGTAAACAGAAAGGATTGCTTAGTGGGAAGGGGAAAGCCTTGAGCCCTGCCTATGCAAAAGACAGGAAATACTTCTCAGGCTTTAATGGGGAGTGCGGTGTTGCCACAGGGACGCAGAGCTGGGCTCCCTCCGCCAACCAGCACTTCACCCTCCTTATCTCCCCTGTGTTTCTCACACTGCATTATGAGCCCATCTGCAGCATGAGGATTTGTGCCATTCATTTATCAGGAGTAAATGCATGCATGGGGCTGCAGCCATGGTGAGAGGGCTGACAGCAGCCTTGCTGCTCTGGCACCCTGTCCCTGAATGCCAGCAGCCAGCACTTCATCCTTTGGTTTGTCTTCTCCCGGCCCACAGACAAAATGGGGAGCTGATAAGGATGAGGGCAGGGTTTGTCCTCAGAAACAGGTGCTGAGAAGTGGGGCCCAGAGCAAAACGTGCCTCCATGAGCCCAAGGGCAAATGATGCTGCTCACGTGCAGCCCACAGGGCTCCAGCAGAGGTTGCACAGAGCCTTGAGAAGCAATACTGCATGTTGTCTTGCATTTGCTCTCCTCAGCTCAGTTCTGCTCACTATGGGCAAAGACAAGGAACATGCCAGTCAGGAGATGCTAGCTTGCAGCGAGAAGCTGACAAAACTATTGGAAATCCCTAAATATAAAGCCGCTTCCGGGAAGAGGGGATGAGAAATCTTGTTTCATAACATATAGCATGTATATGTCAAAACACATCTGTTTCCAGAAAAAGAAGAGCAACTGCATGGCACTGTACAAAGCTATCCATCTCCTTGAGTAGATGTGGCTTAAATTATTTTTAAAAACAGGCAATGAAATGCTCTTCCCAAGGCAGGGCAGCTCCTGGGCAAGCAGTTTTAATAAAGACCGTCCAGAGGAGGTCAGCAAGCCGGGCAGTATTGCCTCCAAGGTAAAGACACAGACGGCATCGTCAAGGGAACTTAAGCGCTCTTCTTTGCATAAACAACAGAGCTGGCTTAGTCATCTGCTGAATGGCATGCTCAAGGAAAACATTCATCTTTCTGTTCGAGAGTCATCTGCATCTGATTTGGATTTTTTCTCTCCTTGCTTTATAAGTACTGAATGGATGATTTAAGAGTGGGACTCTGGGTCCACATCCATACAAGTCCAATTCCTCCTGCTTGTGGCCAAGGGCAAGGGTGCATGTTGTGGTGCTTCCCTGGATTCTGGTGTCTTGCAGATTTCTGCAGGTGCGATGCTTGCTTATCCCTGGGCTGAGGCTTCCAAAACTGCTGTGGGGTTCTGTCAGCCTCCCTCAGACAGCTGGCTATTTCCTCCAGAGGTGAGCACAGGGATGCTCTCACATACCACGGCAGGGCAGTGCCTTAGAGCCTTGGTGGAGCCTGCCACCTTTTGCTGACTGATGTGGTGGCGGCGGCGTTCAATTGCCTTTTGGCCTCGCATGGGACTTGGGGGCATGGTGCAATCCATGCCATGAGTCACCCTCCCAATTTCCTGCTTCCTGTCAGTGTGAGAGATTCTGTCAGCCCTTCTTTTTCCTTGCATCCTGCAGTGCTCAGGGCTCTCTGTTGCTTCATTTCATCATGCTGTGGCCAGAATTTCTTGGCAGACCCACCCAGGAGCTGCGAGCAACATCACCAAAGTCTTCAGGGGATTTAGGAGGAGGGTTTCTGATCTGCCCACAGTGCTCAGCAGTGATGCTCTTGCTTCCAAACAGAATTTGCTGAGCTACACTTGCAAGTATATTTCTCAAGGTCTTTGTGTATGTGTACATATTCCTAACTGGCTTTCCTCTTCAGCTGTCACCTGAGATGTCACTTAGTCAACTGAGGCCTCTCACCAATAACGAAAGACAACCAACAGATCTGCCTGCCTTTGATACTGATTTACAGCCCGAGCTCACTCTGTGTTCATGCATAAAAAGGTCCAGCAGTTCCTTGGAACACGTTCAACAGAAGCCTGAACTTTCTGCCTTGCTGCAGTGGCCTGCAAAGCCAGGCTGTATTGGGGTAATTCTCAGTGCCACAATCTGTCACAACCACAGCAGGGTTTACTGCTGCTGGAGCCTAACTGGTAGTGGCAACTGTTTAAAACGTAGAAAGTAGTTAAAAACTGCTTTAGCGGTGTGTGAAGCCCAGACCTGTGATGTGTGTGGCAGGCAATCCTGTGTGCTTGGTGTGCTGAGCAGCAGTGCGGGGCAGCAGCAGATGTGCGCTGCATGCTAATGGCCACCTAGCTTGGCTCTCTTGGTGAGGAGGGGCTGGTGACATAGCTGCTGCCGTAGTGTTGCCAGCAGTGGGAGAGAAGAACTGCAGAGGAAATGTAACTATCTGAGATCACTGCATGTCAATAGCAGCAATGCCTTGGACTCCCCTATCCCATGGTGTCCCTTCAGTGTGGGCATCAAAGAAGTTTCCCAAAGAAGTATCTGCAAGCTCTGGTGCTGATGCTCACCGAATCATAGAATCATGAAGGTTGGGAAAGATCGCTAAGATCATCAGTCCAACTGTCAGCCTATCCCCACCATGCCCACTAACCATGTCCCTCAGTGCCACATCTCCACGGCTCTTGAACACCTCCAGGGACAGTGACACCACCACCTCCCTGGGCAGCCTTTTCCAGTGCATTGCCACTCTTCCTGAGAAGAAGAAGGTTTTCCTAATATCCAACATGCAAGGACTATCAGTAGCCTTTGCTGTTAATCCTGTGCAGAGCAGGTCCATGTGCTGCCTTCCTTTCTGTTCCTCTGCTCCCTTTCCCATGCGGCTCCTGGAGCTCATTGCAGCTCACCAGATGCTGATGCACTGCTGCTCACTCTGCTGGAAGGAGCTGCATGGAGAACAGCAACCCGCAGACAACTCCCGAACATCACGGCTCCTTGCCAGAATTCCCAAACCTTCCTCGCATCCTCTCAAACATCTTGTTTCTTGTGACAGCGCCCTGTGCCACAACCCCCAGCAGCCCTCTGTTCTCAGGGAGCTGGAACGCGGCTGGGGAAGGCTCACGCTCCCAAACTGCAAGGCGTTACGTCTGGGGATTAGCTGATGTATCTTATAATGTCAATGATAGGCTTTTACAGCTCTTCTTAGAACGCTTCCCGGCATTAATCTGATTTAGCAATGATGAAACTGTTGTACTAAAGGGATCCGATAATGTTGGTCTTACAGCTGAGTGTATCTTTGCTTATTGCACTTCAGCACTCAGATTGGAGCTTGTCTCTGAAGCAAGGGAGACCTCGTGACGCAAGACCCATTTCAGGTAAACCCTGAGTCTGCTTGAAAGAACATAGTGATGGAGAAGAGGGCACGAAGGGGAAGAAGCTTCAACCCACGGAGCGTTATTTTGATTGCACTTCAGTGTCTCGGGACTTTGAATGGACAGGGTTAGTGCTTCTTCAAAGTTTGCGGCCACTCTTTTTAATCAACTTGCTCTTTCTGAGGCATTCTTCATACACTGGTTGACAATTTTCTTCTGCCTGAAACTTGAATTTGAAAAATTTGAGCCAGCATTAATACAATTCCTTCCCACTGTGTGGGTGGCTCAGAGGAGACCAGTTCTGGCACACAAACGCCTTTGTGGGGAAGGAGCTCCAGATGGTTTCAGTTTCTAAGCCATCCTGGCATGTTGTAAGTGCTGTATGACGGGCTAGGGGAGAGGTCTTCTAAACCAGCCCAGCTTAAGGTTGCTGAAATGCTTTAGTGGACAGGGGGCTGACGTGTAGAGCTAGGCCCCACCCTATCCCAAGTCACTGTGAGGCATTTTTCCCCTACCAATTTGAGGTAAATCGCAAACAAAACTACTTCAGGGCCCTTCAGTGCAAGGCAGATGTCTGCTTTGCAGGTTTTGCATAATAACCAGGTTTCTTGCTAAAGCTCAGCAACCTCAGCTTTACAGATGGCACCGAGAGCTGGAAGTTAATGTGCAAAGAGGAATACAATGGCGAGACCTCCAGCCTGCGCACAGCCACCACTTCAAGATGGAAGCTGCTCAGAAGGCGTGCTCCAGCGATGGTCCCACTCTACCAAGTCACCTCTCCTTTTAATTTTAACCAGAACAGGTTATGTTATTTGCAATCTTCCACTTCTTGCTCCACTCCTGCAGGGTCCAGACCCAGCCAGTGAGCTCTGCTGCCTCAGTGCCTTGGGGAAGTTGCACCCAGCTCTGCCCACACCTTGCGTCTTTGTAAATGAGTCCTAGGCCTGTGTAGGTTTTATTCAGCTGGCTAAGGATAGGGCAAGGTGTAATGCCCTGTCTCTCCTCACTGAGCCACCTCGCAGCTGGTCATGAATAACAGATCAAACCCTCCTTGTCTGGAGCTAGACTACAGGAATGCATAATGCCTGGACCTTATAGACCATCCAGTTCCAACCCCCCGCCACGGGCAGGGTTGCCACCCACTAGAACAAATGTAAGCAACTCCTTGGAGATGCAGGAATAAACTCTGGGGAAGTGTTTGCCACTTGCAAATTTGTAAGGTATGAGACATGCTAAAGTGAAATGAACCCAAAATGCCAAAGCCCCAGTTCTCCTAGGCAGCTAGCGTCTTGCTCCCATTAAATCTGCTCCACCGAGAGATGAAGCGCAGGTATTGACAGCTCGAGTCAGTGGTAATGAGGGAAATAATGATGAAACTTACTTAAATCCCACTGAAGGGATCAGCAAACTCTTTTCATCACTCAGTGAGATAGTGCAAGAAGTTCTTTATAATTAACTTACTTTCTAATTAGCTCAGAATAGAGGTGCTTCCCTTTTAATAGAGGGGAAGCTGAAATCAGGAAGTGACCCGGGATAAATTGCCACAGTGACATGCGGCCATGCAGCGCAGCAAGCATCCTGGGCCACCCCGATGTTTCCCCCAGGGACAGCACAGAGCTGGAAGACACCGTGGTGGTGACAGCCATGCAATGGACCTTTGCAGCAAAGGGTGAAGAGAAACCATGCGCAGCAAAACTCTTCAGGGGGTTGTGACTACAGGCAAAAAGGCAAAATCTTCTCAGAGAAGACCCAAGCTAGAGGAAGAACAGTGTGTGTGGGTTTGGTGCAAGACAAACAGATCCTGGTGGGACAGCGGTGCCTGTGCTGTGCCCAGTGTCACGCAGGCCCCAGCACACACCGTCACCCATGAGCTACCCAGCAGCAGGGTTGGGGGTGCTCAGCCCCCCCAAAAGCAGAGTTTTCCTGTAGCACGCCATTTCTGATGACATAAGTCATTAGCCAGAGTAGGACTTGCCAAGGGCTAGGGTGTATTTTCTCTTGCAGAAGATTAAAAAGAGCAATAATCAGCATGCTGCATCTGTTTGGTATTTACATTTTTAAAAGTAAATCTGGAGCATTTCTGGAGACTGTACTGAGAAAATCAGACTGGCCGGCTGTCCGCCTCCAGCCTGTGCAAATCAAGGGAGAAATTAAGAGTTGGGGCTGGGGACTGGGTGCTGGGCAGGGCCTCCTGCTCTCAGGAGTGAGCCTCCAGGGCCAGGTGCTGGCAAGGCACCCTTAACTCATCCCCCTGGGGAAACTCCTCTGGGCATCACCCTCCAGAAGAGCAGGAGCTGGCTGCCTGGCAGGCACACCACTTCCCAAAAGCACATCAGATAGCAGCAGCCCAGAGCCTGCATGTATGGTGAGCCCTTGCTGCAAGACAGATCCAGCTTACTCTGGCTCTCCTCTGCATGCCGGTTCCAAGCTTCTTCTCTGAGCAGTGCCTGTGGGTCACAGGGTGCAAGAATGCCTCCCCACCACCCTTTATTGCCCAGGAATAAAGGAGGGCACTTGGGCATCTCAGCACTGGTGTCTGAGACTAACTCAGCATTTGGCCGATTTTGCAGGGTTTTAACCAGCAGTGCTCTAAATCATAGAATCATAGAACTGTAGAACCATAGAATCATGAAGGTTGGGAAAGACCTCTAACATCACCAAGTCCAACTGCTAGCCCAACCCCACCATGCCCCGTGAGCCATGTCCCTCTGTGCCACATTTCTACGGTTCTTGAACACCTCCAGGGATAGTGACCCCACCATCTCCCTGGGCAGCCTGTGCCAGTGCATTGCCGCTCATTTGGAGAAGTTTTTCCTAACACCCAACCAGAACCTCCCCTGGCACAACTCGAGGCCATTCCCTCTCATCCTATCACTGTTACCTGAGAGAAGAGCCCAACCCCACCTCACCACAGCCTTCTTTCAGGGACTGTTGAGAGTGACAAGGTCTCCCCTGAACCTCCTCTTCTCCAGACTGAACAATCTGAAGGCAAACAAATGGCGCAATCTGTGTATTATCAGACAGACATCTCCCTGTCTGAGCAAAAGGGCCGGAGCAGGAGACACCAGGCAACGAGAGCAGCTCACAAAATGTGCATTCCAGAAGGGGAATCGGGGTGGACAACACTAGGGCCCCACTCGCCAGCAGCTCAGTCTCCAGAAATAAGGCTGCAGCACTGAAAGGAGAAGTCTCCAGGGGTTTTGCAGAGCTGAAAGGAAAACAAACGCAAAAACACAATCGACCAAACAGAATTTGCTCAACCCCTCACACGTGGCAGCCAACAGGGCAACAGCTGCATGCATGCATGGAAAGTGGACAACTAAAGCCTCTCTTGAACACACGATCCTGTCAACATCGTGCTAGGGACTGGGGCAAGCTTAAGGTGGAATTTGTTGGGCTTCCTTTCTGCTGGGGCTTGCTCCTGCTGCCATTTGGTACAGGCTCTGTGCTACCTCCTGGCTTCTGCATGACCAAGAATACATGTGGGATGGCCAGGGGTTAGCTGGAGGCCAGAGGGCATGTAGGATCTTTCCTACGATACTTTTAGTCAGCATTTTGCCCTCTTTTATACACCCCAGTCACAGGGCTCCAGCTTAGGGTTGTGATTTTCTGGTTCAAATGCAGCTGACCTTTGGTTCGCCGAAGCCATATGGGGTGCAAAAAATGCCTTCTGAATGCTCAGAAAGGGGCAGGGGGGACATTTGGGAGAAGGGAGGTGTGAGGAGTCAGGCTGCTTTTAGTGTGACAGCAGCCTCCTGCCTGGCAGCGTGCCTCCTTTGCTACCTAGCCATAAATTCCTGCGTTTGGTGTCACAAGCTGCCCCATGCAGCGCTCCCTAGCGTTATCTGCAGATAGGGATCTCACAGGCCAGCCAAGGCTTAACTGAGTAACATGCTGCCTCTGCACAGCAGCTCCAACTGCAGCTCTGCAAGAGGAGCTGCGAAGCTGCATGTCACTAATGACACTTTCTGCAGGGGGGAAACTGAAGCACAGAGGCCTGGCGACGCTGCTAAGGCCACCCCAAAGCCATGAGTGGTCCAGCAACGCAGACCTTCACCTCAGTGCTCTGCAAAGCCCCATGGGGCAGTGACACTGCGTGCCCATAAGGGGCACAGCAAAGGGGACAGCAGGCAGCAAGGACCCACTGGGGAACAGTCTCCTTCCTGCGCTCAGCCCTGCCTTGCCTTGCACCCACCAACAAAGCATTTCTCTTTTCCCTCTGGAGTCTGAGATTGGAATCGAAGCAGCAGGATCACGCTGCTTCTCAAAAGCTTCAGCCCCACACATACAGCACTAACTTTCAAACACTTTTTAAATGTCTGAAATCAAATGCCACCGACTGCTAGGTTGCACTGAACAGCAAGCAGCAACATCTCATACCCAGGGGCTCCCGACAGCTCCCTGCAAGGATGCGGCTGAGCTCGAGCACAAGCACACACATACTCGCAGAGGCTGGGAGCAGTAACATGAGGACTCCAATCCAAATTTTAGGCAGAGATCACCTAACAAAAAGCAGCCACCTCACTGCAGGCACAGAGCCACACTGGGGCTCCTGGGATGAGAGCCAACATACGCTGTAGCAGCTAGAAGGGCTTACAGCGAGCATTTCTAGGATCATGCAGAAGCAAACAAATGCTGGCTTTAAAAAATCACACACATGCTGCCCACAGAGAACAATATCAATAGTGATCTCCCGCTGCCCACTTTAAATGGCTGGGAAAGCTCCAGCTCCCAAACAGCTGCGACTGATCCTCTTCTTCCCCTCCCGCCCCCCAATCATGTGATGGTCCTGCCCAATTGATTTAAGCTGCTGGAGCCGACGGCTGAGTCACGCTTGGGAGTGTCCTGCCTGGTGTCTGCAGCATGGAACAAGTGAGTGCCCTCTTCTCGTGTGCCAGGCAGGGCTTGGGGCGGCTGCCTGTGGGTTTTGGGCTTGGTGCCAGCGGCAGGAGAAGAAAAGGATCAGCCGAGAGGAAGTGCTGGGCTGATACGTGGCTGTGGGAGGAGCAGGCAGGGCTGACCAGCAGTTTTTCTTCTCTAACACATTGTCTAAGCAGAGAAGCAGTTTTAATGTGTTCAAAGTCTTGGGACCATCTGCAGTTTGAATTTTCCTTTTTTCTTTTAGTTCTTTATTTTCCTTCTGAATAAATGCATTTTGAGTGTATCTCTGCTAACTTCATACAGCAGCAGATGAAAGGAAGATGGCAGTGTGCTGACCCACTCCTGCCCACTTGGCTCTCCTTGCCCCCCGAAAGAGCTGCCCCTTCCCTGGCACTGAGCTTGTGTTTTGGGCTGTGCTCCAGCAGGGCACCAGAAATAGAGCCAGAAAGCTGTGCCATGGTGATAAGCAGCTCAGTGACTGCAAGGACCTGACCCTATGGGTCTTATCCCTAGGCACAGGAGGGAGCAGGCACAAGGAGCACCATTTGGGCTGGGTGGCTGTCCTAGGGGATGCAGGGGTGCAGAACAGCTACAGCCGCTGGCCACCAGTCAGGTGAGGAGCACCAGCCCACGTTAGCAGTGTAGCATTGGCAGTTCATCTCCCTGCCTTATCTGTCATGTGGCTGAGCCCAGCACTGTTGCCTCTGGGCCTGAAGCACAGGCATTGATGCATGGCTTGGGTTAAGCCTAACCGCACCAAGAGGCACCTTCCTCTTAGCCGAGGGAGGTGGGGATGGTAAGTGCTGGTTCAGGGGTGTGTGGCTGCAGAAGTGCACAGTCTGGCTCCAGGGATGGGAACAAACCCTCTTCTCTGCCACGAGAGCTTCCCTGGGGGTGTTCTGCTTTGCTGGGCTGCAGCCAGAAGTGGGCTCCACTGACCCCTCTCTGCATGCAGCTCTGGGTTAAGCCATCAAAAATTCTGGGTGGCCCCTGTAGCATGGAGAGCTGCCTAGGGAGGGGACAGACAGTGCTACAAAAGCTAAATCCTGTGCTGACTGGAAGGTGCAAGCTGCATTGCAGGAAATGTCCATTGTAGCAGCTGGCAGATGAGCTGCTAAATCCTGCTTTCCCCCCGACCTTGTTGCAGCAGCTTGAACCACCTTCCCATCAGCTTGTGCCGCTCAGCAGGGCAACAGCACCAGGGTGGTGGCTGAGTCTGGATTCCCTGGCAAGGGGCTGAGGCCACTGAACTGGCTCAACTGCAGTTCTAGTGCTGACCCCAAAGGCCCCTGTGCCTGCAGGGCTGAGACACAAGCCAGCCCAGGTGGGGCTGGTGGGCTCCCCTTGGGGCAGACTGACCCCTGTGGTTTGGCCCTGCAGGGACTGGTTGTTACCCACCTGGATGTGCAGCCCGGAGAGTGCCTCAAGGTCAAAGGGAAGATCCTGTCTGATGCCAAAGGGTGAGTGAGGAGGTGGCAATGTGGGACCTGCAGTCCAGGGTTGGGACCGAGCTGCTGCTGGGCTCAGCCGGTTGGCACTGGTTATCTGGGGGTCTCCTTCTCACCACCTTTCTGTCTCCCCAGGTTTTCTGTGAATGTAGGGAAGGACAGCAGCACTCTCATGCTGCATTTCAATCCTCGCTTTGACTGCTGTGGGGATGTCAACACCATTGTGTGCAACTCAAAGGAAGATGGCACATGGGGCGAGGAGGACAGGAAGGCTGACTTCCCCTTCCAGCACGGTGACAAGGTCGAGGTGAGGCCCCAGGGGTCTGTGCAAGGCATCGGTGGGCTGAGGGCAGAGGATTTTTTTTTTTTTAATGCTGCCAGGTGGAGAAGGGGCAGGCATGGAAAAGGAGCTGGGCGACAAGGGAACAATCTTGCAGCTGCATCTACCAACTGCTTGGGCTGCTCAAAGTCAATGCCCAACTGTTCAGCCATGTTAAGTGCCCTGAGTAAGAGCACTTAAAACCTTGAGCTGTGATTCAGACTGGGTCTATCTTATCCCTTAGTTGCAGAAGCTTAGAACTGACCTTGTGCAGAGCAAACTAGCTTCCTCCTTTCCACCCCAGCTGTGCAGGGAGGGGGCTGAGCTGGCAGGCACGGCCTTGGCCACCTGTGGCCACTGCAGCTGTCCTGCACGCAGCCTACAGGGAGAGGGGAGCCTGGCTTGTGGTCTGTGATGTGCTAGCTTTCCTTCTTGTGGTTCCCTACAGATGTGTATCTCCTTTGATGCAGCAGAGGTCAAGGTGAAGCTGCCTGAAGTGGAATTTGAGTTCCCCAATCGGCTGGGCATGGAGAAAATACAATACCTGGCTGTGGAGGGTGACTTTAAAGTCAAAGCCATTAAATTTAGCTAATTGCTATAGCTTGTTTTTTGTTTGCTTTCCCACGCATAGTGAAATAAACCCAAACTTGCCATGGCTGCTTTCTCTGCTTTTTCCTGCTCTAATCTGCTTGCTCCTGTGCGCACTACAGGGGTGGGCAGCGGGAAGGGGGATGAGTCCACCTATATGTCCACCTACACTGCTGCCTTGCAGCCGGTGCTGAGTTGGACCACACCACTGGCAAAGCACGGCCTACTGGGACTCAAGCTCCTTAGCACTAGATGCTCCCTTAACCCTGATTGCTGCAGTGAGTGGTCTCTGGCTGTTTGGTTCCTAAACTCTACTGCTAGTCCCAGGCAGGTTGCTGTGAGAGGGGAGCTCCAACAGGTGCGTGTTGGGCATGCCGTGTGCCATCTCTGCTCAGGGAGCGCTGCTCCATCCTCCTTGCTGGAGGATGTACCCTTGGAGGGGTACAGCACATGGCTTGTGCTCTTGCAGAAAGCTGTGCTCTCTGAACATGGTCAGTGGTTGGACACATTGCAGGCTGGCATTGAAGAGCAGGCAGGTCCAGATAACTGCACATGCTGGAGGGGAAACGTGGAGTGAAAGGCAAGACCTGAAGCATCTCTGCTTGACAAACTGCAGTCTCCACGCTGCCAGAGACCCAGTGGGTATGTTGTACCATGTGGTCAGTGACTTAGCTATGTAGCAGGTTGGGGTAGCAGAGGGTAGGGGAGTACTGGATCCTGAGTGCACCAAGTACATCTAGTTGCAGTTAGGCAGACAAAAAAACTCCGTGAACTGTCTCTTTTGCTTGAAACACTTTGGCTCTCCTCACTCAGTGCCTTGAAGTGTGTCTGCTACAGCTATTCCCAAGTTGCCTGCTAGCCATGTCAAGACAGAAACTGCTGGGGTTGCTGCGGTGTTTGAGGACCTGATGAGAGGTAATGGAGCTCTGCCCAATGAGGGTGGGGAGCCTGGGTGTGGGGCTGGCCCTGTGGCTGTCACAGCTGTGACAATCCTGCCCTCAGCTGTGCTGGTGCGAGGTGCTGCCTTAGCCAAATCAGCTGAAGTGGTGGAATTAGACTCCTGTTGCTTAATCTCTGGCAGCAGGACTGTTACGGTCCAGGGCTGTATTTGCTGCGCCTTTGAACAGCTGAGTAGCCAGGCCAGCTGCTGAGGAAGGGGAGTAACCCTCTGCAGGGTATTTCAGCCATTTGAATACTTCTTATGTGGAGGCTGACAGGCTGCAGGCCTGCTGCCTTTTGTGCTTTGTGGCAGCAACACTGTCCTGACTTGGGCTGTGGCAGCTGCTGCAAAACGGGAATTTGTGAGGCAGCTTGTTCTGGAGATAACTTACTGATGCTCTTCTCTCTCTGCTGTCTGGAAGTCCTGTCAAGGAGGCCTTCTAGCAGCTCTGTCAGAAGGGCAGGGGCCATGGCTACGTCTTGCCAGTCACACGGTGAGCACAGACATGGTGATGTGGCTCCTCCTGTTTAGTCTCCAAAGCTGATGCAGCTAATGACAGTGAGGGACTGGTGGTGTGCAAATGAGCAGGATGCTTTCTGGGCGCTTGTCTCTCCAAAGCAGTGTACGTGTCTGGTGAGCACCAAAAGGCTCTGCTACACTGACCAAGCTCAGCAAAGGTTTCCATTCTGCATGTGCTGGGAGGGTGGGGAAGGGGCTGCTGTAACCCATCTCCTTCGTGGGAGCAGGGTGCAGATAGCACATGCATCTCTGCATTGCAGGAGCCTGGCTACGCGGTGGGACTACTTCATCTGGACTGGACAGAGGCACAGAAAATGGTGCTTGTAATTCCTGTCCTGCATATACTGCACTACACAGAGTCATAGGCTCATGCTTTGCCTTGTCAAGTAAGTCTTGGTACTTTTCGGTGGGAGGAAGGGTGGGGAGAAAATGGCTTTCATTTTGCTTCTCTTCTCTCCCTATGTTTTAATGTCTGAAGGTATGCTAAATTATAAGGCGCTCAAACTATTAGAAGTACAAAGCCCTTCCTTCACAGAGGGATGCAGGTCTTACAGCTGGTCCCCCTGTCTGCTGGCTACTCCAGTTAGAGGAGGTATGTGTCTGTCAGCACTATCAAGAGTAAAGCTGATCTCTTTTGCCTGTTAAGCTGGTAGTCCTCACTTCTAGGTGCCCTTAGCCATGACTGCTCCTGACAGCTCTGCTCAGTGTACAAATGGGGGCTACCCTCCTCCTGTACTTTCCACAACAGTTAATTAGGCTTATCCTGCTTTCTAACACTGGCAGCTACCACTAAGGAGACCACAAAGCAGGAGAAAGGGGAGGAAGGAAGCATGCCTTTGCCAGTACTTCCTGCCTCTTGAGTTTTGTTCTCCCACGTCCCAGAGCTATAAA
Source organism: Penelope pileata (assembly GCA_013396635.1). Taxonomy (NCBI): domain Eukaryota; kingdom Metazoa; phylum Chordata; class Aves; order Galliformes; family Cracidae; genus Penelope; species Penelope pileata. The sequence continues at coordinate 132,576 of WBMW01000233.1, forward strand.
TACTCCTGTTCCTATAAGCAATAATGGTAAACAGGCAGAGTAAACATGAAGTGCCCTATCTGGTTCCTAGAGTGGTGATGAGACTTCACCTCTGCTGGAGAGATCAGGAAAGCAAGTACGCTGTGCCCTGCTGCAGACACAGAGTCCTAATGAACATAAAAGGTCTTGCTCCCACCAAGTATGCCTTCCTTGAAATGCCTGGTGAACTTGGCTTTTCAGTATCCTTGGGAGGAACTGAGCGCTGCTTGCTCTGGGGAGGAGCAGAAAAGCACAGCCAGCTTGTCCTAAGGATGTGCCTTTTCTTTTTCGTATTTAAATCCTGCCAAGTCTGTAGCCAGTCCAGCAATACTTCCCAGAAGAACCAAGAGCCTACAGGTTGTCGAGCACTGAGATCAGGAGCTGGAGGAAAACCCTGATCCCTGTTGGGAGGGTTGCATGTGCTGAATCCTGTAAGTTTGCTATGCCCAAGTCAGCCTCCATTCCTGGCTATTCAACAGGAACCAAAGCTGCAGCACTTTCTTGCCTTACAGCATCACGGAGGGGGGTATCAGGACCTTGAAGACCCTGACCAACAGCTATGAGACTGCTATAACATGAGCGCAAATTAAGTGATGTACATGATCACTTCACATTTAAGAAGAACAAATGCCTGGTTGCAGAAAAGAAGAGGTTGCTTTGGAAAAAGTAGATGTGACAGAGGAATTAAAATGCTATGCGGGGTCTGAAAGAGTTGTGATGGGCAAGACAAACCAGCAGCTTTGTCTTCTCAAAAATAACTTCTCCCTGAGCTGTTCAGGCTAACTTCACTTGACAGAAATAGGCCATCCAAGTGACTTGGTAGCTACACAGGCATGCATGTGACCCTCTTCAGCACAGCCTCAAAAGTTAGTTGCAAGACGCTGCACCCAGAAACTGAGGATGGTGTATGTATGTGCAGTGTCTGGAGGGTGAAAGCTGTGGAAACCAATGGGCAATCCAGGTTGTGGCAGGGCATGAGGAGATGGATGGGTCACTTCCTACTTAGATTCCATCTTTACAGGGAAAAGAGGTGAAATTGTTTCTTTCAAACAACAGACTTATAAAAAAGCAACTGGCATGCTTTGTGCAAAATGAGAAGGTGATCTCCAGTCAGCTTTTGGAAGAGCACTGAGTGTGCTGGCAGCCATGTTTGTTTTTTGTCTCCGGCTTCCTGCTTACATGGCTCTGGTCTTTCTCTTTACAAGGCAGTGAAAAATTCTGTCACTTATTTACTTTCAGAAATTCACCCTCAAGCTGTAAGCTGCATTACCTGATAACTGCCCCTTTCCCCCCTCCAGCCTCTTGCTGGGGCTGAGCACTGCAACTTCTCACTGCATGATTCCATGATTGTGGACTGAGCACTTATCCAAAGGATATGGCAAGCAACTGGCTGCCACCTCTCCACCTGCGCACCATGTTGACACAGCCCTGGACATACACACCACCACGTTCCCCACACATCAAGGCCCTCCCCTGTGGAAAGCAAACCCCAAATATGCCTGTTTTCTGACAGGCTGGGACATTTCCCCCACCCCCAACTGAGCTCCCACCTAGTGGGTGCAAGCAGACAGGCACAGACGGCAAAACCTCCCCTGTGGTGAAATATAAACAAAATATATATATATACTCACCCTTTTGCAGCAGACTTTGAACTGAGGTTAAAATCTTCCTGCAGTGCACTGGATGTAGGCTCCTGGCCAGCCTAGCTGTCCCCAAATTACCTCATAGGTGCTAAGGGTAAAAACACACCCGGAGGAGTGGGCAGCAAGTCCCACTGCCATTTTTTGAAATTTTGGTGACAGATGGGTGCAAGGTTGCCCCACCATGAACTGCTGCCTCTTGCAGCATGAGACGGTAACAGATGGTGCAGACACTGAGGGCACTGGAGGCAGCTCTGCCTGGCTGCACCGTGAGGTAAAATGGCGCCTCTCCTCCTGGCAGCACCAATGAGGTAAAATGGCGCCTCTCCTCCTGGCAGCACCAATGAGGTAAAATGGCGCCTCTCCTCCTGGCAGCACCAATGAGGTAAAATGGCGCCTCTCCTCCTGGCAGCACCAATGAGGTAAAATGGCGCCTCTCCTCCTGGCAGCACCAATGAGGTAAAATGGCGCCTCTCCTCCTGGCAGCACCAATGAGGTAAAATGGCGCCTCTCCTCCTGGCAGCACCAATGAGGTAAAATGGCGCCTCTCCTCCTGGCAGCACCAATGAGGTAAAATGGCGCCTCTCCTCCTGGCTGCACTGTGAAGTAAAATGGTGCCTCTCTTCCTAGCTGTACCATTAGGTGAAATGGCGCCTCTCCTCCTGGCTGCA
>WBMW01000233.1:135401-173602 GCA_013396635.1 Penelope pileata
ACCGTGAAGTAAAATGGTGCCTCTCTTCCTGGTTGCACTGTGAAGTAAAATGGCGCCTCTCCTTCTGGATGCACCGATGAGGTAAAATGGCGCCTCTCCTCCTGGCTGCACCATTAGGTAAAATGGCGCCTCTCCTCCTGGCTGCACCCATGAGGTAAAATGGCACCTATCCCCTTGGCTGCACCCATAAGGTAAAATGGTGCCTCTCTTCCTGGCTGCACCCATGAGGTAAACTGGCAGTTCTCCTACTGGCTGCACCGTGACATAAAATGGCGCCTCTCCTCCTGGCTGCACCGTGAGGTAAAATGGCGTCCACCTTCTGCACTGTGCCCAGTGCCTCAACACACAAAACCAGCTTGGGTGACTGAATGAATGCTTGAAGAAATCCATTTTCTCCTTCAAAATCTCCCAATACTGTTTCTTTAAACAAAAATTATGCTTTAATTTTATTCTTTTTAATTAATGGTCTTATTTCAGCTCAGCAAAACACCTGTGCTACAGTGACTTGTATTAGAAATCTTGGGCTACTCTGACAGAAAGACATAACCTCAAGTTGCAAATCACAGAGAAAAAGACCTGTCTGGCTCAAGTTTAACAACTTTTCTTTATAGTGTGCAGAAAAATTCATCCTTTTTCCTAATCCCTAAAGAAACCCAGGCAGATGTGCTGAGAGCAATCAGCCATTGTCCACAAATGGAGACCAACATTTTACACAGGTGGATGCTGACAGGACAAGGGGGAATTCTTTTAAACTAAAAGGCAGCACATTTAGGTTAGATGTCGGGGAAAATCGTTACAGGGAGGTGAGGCCCTGGCAGAGGCTGCCCAGAGAAGTTGTGGGTGCCCCATCCCTGGAGGAACTCAAGGCCAGGCTGGATGGGGTCATGGACAGCCTGATCCAGTGGATGGCAACCAGCCCAGCGCAGGGGGGTGGAACTAGGTGGGCTTTAAGGTCCCTTCCGACCCAAGTCATTCTGTGGTTCTGCTATGTGATTCTATGAAATGGCTCCATCCCCCTACCTTGCAGTGGGCCAAGAAAAAGCAGCTTTTTACTGAGATTTTAGTGTTAACACCCAATGCATTGAACAAAAGGCAGACCCATGGCTGAAGAGACTGTTGCTTTATACAAATAAGCTGCATGTACATATACATCTGGTGAAGCTTCCCTAGACTATTTGTTTTTGACACTCTGAATCCTGCCTATTTCTACAATTTGTATTGCGGAGTGAAAGCAGTGCCTGGATGAATGGGGCAGAAAGGAGACCACTCTTCTAGCTGGAGACCACTCTGGGCACACATCTTCAGTCACACAGCATAATGCTTTTTCATTAATGTATTTGTAAGAAGCATGCAACACTGAGTTTACATGACCTGCAGGCTGCAGAGATGAGTGACAGTCCTGTAGGAATGCAGCCAAACCATAATGCCATCCACAGTCTTACGAGGGAACATAAAGGAACAGCTCTTACGTCAACTGAACCCGGCCAAACCTGGGGATCTGGTCCCTATGGCTATGCCCCTAGTCTGCGCTTACTGATCTGAAGCATGGCCTCTCTGATCTCTCTGATGAAAAGCTCTCTCTTGTTTCCCATTTTGCAACGACAAGTCACTATTTGTGCTATATTCAGGATTTGAGTGGAGTGGCTATGAAATGTTATCCAGGTTGATTTGCTCGCTCCTCTTCTTCACCAGTCTAAACAAGCATGCCAGAGGCTGAGTTGTGGGGGTGATGGATCAGGCCTGACACATGGACTGTTTTGGCATTCTGTGATAGATTTTATAATAGGTAACCTTCACAAAAGATCTTGTGTATAAACTTAAAACCAACAGACCCTAGTGTGTAAACACTGCTCACGAGATTTAGTCTCGAGGAAAGCATCTGACATGAATTCCTTGTGACCATCAATGGCCCAAGGGCTCTGTTAAAAGGGAAAAAAAGCAAACTAATTCGGATGACTAGATTTTCACAGCCTGTTACATCACATGGAAGTGCACAGCCGAGCAGGCTGCAGGGGCAGCATGTTGCTGAAAGCATGTGAGGACATACTGAGAGCTAGGTAGAAGGGACCTGCTTCAACATCCCGTGCGGTACAGACAGCATCACGGTGTAAGTGCATGTCTCCCCCTTTTTCCTTTTCCCCATGCTAGGTCTGGGTGTGGTAACAGCAATGCAGTTTGATTACTCTCAAAGGCCAGGAAAAATGCTGTGGGGCAACACTGATTTATACCTGCTTTTTTCCCGACAGGTTCCTCAGAAATTGTCTGGAAATTGAAGGTAACACTTTCAGGAATACTAACTCACAAAAAATGATGCCCCACTCTCTTCCCTGTGACTTTTCTGATTGGCCTCAAAGCCAAAAGCCAATTAGCACTGGGTAAACTAGAATTTTTCCCCATAAGTGAGATGTTAACTGAGAGTGAGGATGGACAATGTGGAGATGGCAGATCACACAGTAGCATCCCTGAGAGGCAAAGATGCATACCCTCAGCCAGAGAGGCACAGGAAAGAAAGGAGCAGAAGAAATAGCTATCCAGTGAGACAGCACGGAGAAAACACTGTGTTCCTAACTATAATGTGCAAGCACAACATAACACTACCAGCAATGAGGCACCCTGTTGCTTTTGTACAACTAGTTTTTACATTGAGCAGCTGAACAGGCCACCTAGCTGTTGCACGATCCTTTGATGGCTGATGGTCTGAAGAGAAAGGAAGAGACTTCTCCAGAGACTGATTTGGAGAAGGTGCCTGACCCATGTACTCTGAACTGACTTTGGATGTTTCTTCCACTCCCATCTACAGAGGGCAGGCTGGCAAACTCAAGCAGCACCACTGTACGTGCACAAGGGCAGGAGGTAGAGTATTCCATTCCATATAAAAATAATGCTCATTTCTAGCAAAAATGCCCATCCATTGGGAACCACTGTTTATTGCAAGACATGTTTTGAATCATTTGTTTTGAATGTGCTCTAATGCTCAGCTCCTGCTGCGCTGCAAGGAGAAATACCGCAGCTCCAATGTACACCGGGCACTGCATTTTTGGGGAAAAGGTAGCACTGCAAATCGTGCTACCTGTATCTATGCTGCTGGTTTTTGCCACTGCAGCCATATAGCTATTGGTTCAGATCTGGAAATCTCATATAGCCAGACCCCAAATCCAAAATTGTTTCTCTAAATGTAAAAGAACTAGATAATAACTGTAAAATTCTGCCCATGGTACTCCTGTCTCATGAAATTATGCCACCACTCTGTGAAATGAGTTTCCGTTGTACTCTAGTTCTAGGAACACAAGAGACAAGCAAGGTGGCATAAAGAGCAATGAATAGGTCTCCATTTTTTGCTAAAGGCACCAATCTGGCTTGGCCAATGTTTGGTTGCCTTCAAATACATGTCAAGATGTGCTTCTGCCAATCTTGGCAAACCCTGTAGTTAGGGGAGCAAGTTTTGAACAAAGTTGTGCAAAGACTCTCTCCCTAACAATAAAGAAACAGGGGCTTTAATTCATTCTTCACCTGAAGATCTCAGCTGTTATAAAAATGTAAGTAACTATCACTTGCCTCGTTCACTGATGCTTGTGTGTACAGTGGGAGCACACATAGGACTTAGCAGGAATCCTCAAACTCGGCAGGCTGCAGAGCCATGCCAAACATCTGAATTTCTTGCAAACCGCCATGAACCCTTGGCCTCAAACTTTTTAGTTGGAAACCCTACAAAAGAAACAGTTTCACACACTTTTTAGTGAAGCCTTATATACCACTGCCATAAGGCTGGCCACCTGCCTGCTGCTTGGAAACACTTGGCTTGCAAGCGTAATGCCAGCACACACGGCAAGGTTTGGTGTTGCTGCCTGCACATAGTTGAGGGTGGCTGGACTTTGCAACCCAGCACCCTGCCCCTGAAATGGGGGCTGGCTCCTGCAGCACACCGGCAGACCCTGCTTAGCTGGGAGGCTAAGTTAACCTGAGGGGCTGCAGGGCTTTCTTTCTCAGGAAAGAACACGCCAAATGGAAAATGCACTGTTGGCTGGTCCAAAACTATGCACAAAAGCCTGTCAGATTTGCCATTCATTTTGATTTGATTTTGTTAAGTATAGGATGAAAGGGTGCCTTTAAAAAATCTAAACAAACACAATTTTCAAATCTGCTAAACTGAAAGTATTGTGGAGGGTTTTTCTTCAGAACAAACTAAATGTTTTGATTGGCTGGAAACAGCTCCCCCCACTGTTTTCCTGAAATCCTCCCAAACAAAGAATTATCCTAAGTCCCCTGCAAAACGCTTTTTCTTCTGATTTTTTGATTCAGCTATTAAAGTATAAAATCAGTACCCCTGCCTAGGGTTCTTATAAAATGCTGGATAAGGCTGAACAACATTTAAGCTCAGAAGTAGTGAAAAGGATATGTTTGCTGTCATTGCAGGTATTTGGCTTACTGCTTCAAAAAGCATTAAAATATCAGGTAGATTTTATTTTGGGTATTGGAGAATTGCTGCTTTATATGACAGGAAGGCATTGGTACTTTTTTCAGCCTGCCAAGCTGCTTGTGGCAGAGCTACGTGAGCTATTCAAGAATACAAATGGGGCTTTAAAACTGGCACTGAAAGCAACGAATGTTGTAATTTTCAGTCATGCACTGCATCTGACATTCATAATGAATGGACTTCTAGAAACTACATAACTAAAATCTCTGCTCTGCTCCTGGTGGCAAGATGAACAGTGCAACCCCCTGGAGAAAGGAGAAGCTTGAGTTGCTACTGCAGCTGGAAATCTCTGCAAGCTTAGAAGAGAGACAACCTGAGTCTGGCTCACCAGACGGTGATCTGTTCAGGCAGTCCTAGCTGCATCATTTAAATGACAATGCAGCTCATTAGAGAGGAGAGAAACGCTGTGCAGAAAACGGAAGTCTGCCCCAATCTGCTTTGCTGAGTACAAACTGGCAGCAATCCTCCAGCACTTGGTGAATAGATACAGTAAACCACCATACAGCAAATTTAGTTATTCCAGGTTGGACTGACTAGGAAATAACCTAATAGTCCTTATGGCAGGATTTCAAGTTAATGCCTCCTCTGGCTTGCAAGTTAATTTCTGATGAAATGGGTTCAGACAAATGAGATACTACTGCGTGAAAAAAATCCTAGTGTACATCATCCCTTCACAAAAACAGGCCTATAACTAATGTCATTAGAGATCTCTCTCACACCTCACAGAATTGCGTTCAGGCTGCAACAGTTACACAGATCATGAGTTTGAATACTTAGAACAAAGACAGACTCTCCCTCAAACCTCCACAGTGAGTGCAGAACAGGATTCGTTACTTTATGATAATTCCTAAGAGGTAAGTTCTCAAGAAAGCATGTTTAAGCTCCAGATCAGAAGATCCTGAAGAGGAAAGATTGTATTTTTCTGGCCAATGTCCCTCATGAGGACACTTAATGGTATCTTCAGCATGTGTTGAAACAGGTTGAAGCTTCTTCTGATAGCCTTTTATTATATTAAAAAACAACAAAAACAACAACAAAACCACAAGGAGATGTTCCAGGCTAATGCATGACTATCTTTGGGGTTCCCTCTTTTTGTTAAGATTTTCACAAAATACAAAATTAAATGTCTTTTCTACATACAGGACAAAGTGGAATCAAGTAACTGATTAGAGTATGTACAAGAACTTACACATTCTGTCTTGTTCTTTAAAAAATATAAATATCAATAATGTTCAGTAGAATGGGTTGGTTTTATTTTTAAGGCTTCATTCTTTTAGATCCTTCATTATTTAATGAGGTGCCAGTTAGGCATGAAAGGAAGGAAAAAGAGGAGGTGATGTTTTTTATTAAAGGTAATGTTTAATTCTCATGAGACTCTTCCTCATCTCTGTCAGGAGGAGGTATAGTTTAGTTCAGTTCCCTCAAGATTGATTTAAGTTTCCAGGAAGCAGTGGTGGAAGGAAAGGAAAATAAAACCTTTATTATTGCTATTTGTTTCCTTCGTTGAAATCTTGTTTTAAACCTGTCTGTGTTCATTGTCATCGTAGAGAACCATCTGCAAAGTACTTGGATTAAATAGACTCAGGCAGGAAGACTTTGCCCCAGGTCCACATGGGAAAGGTTAGAGTGAGGATGAGACTGCTGGAAGTGTTTTACCATTGACTCCGGCAGAGGTAGCAAGTGCTGCAGCTAGGGCAGCTGCTGCTGTTGCATCCCTGGGTGTGAAGTCTGTTGGGAGGCTTTCCATCAGGCACTTGAGCTGTTCCTGACCCAGTTTGATTTTATCGTCTAGCTCCCGCTGCTCTATGAGGAGTGCGGACTTCATCTTTACAAAGTGCTGGTAGTCCTGGAGCTGTTCCTCAGAGAGGTAGTTACCCAGGATCTCCAAGACCACCCGTTCTCGACGGTCAAGGTTTTCCTTCAGTTCCCGGGCATCTTCGTGCTGGCCAGCCAGCAGTTTCCTCTTCTCATTCAGAGAACTCTGCACACACCAGAGAGAGCGCTTCAGTATCAGCAGCACCACACTCACTGATCCCCCCTCTCCCCCTGACACCATATTTGCCACCTCTGGGGGAGGCAGGATGGCTGTTTATCTCCCAGACACAAAGCCAGGAGCCTGCGAAAGGAGGATGAGCTCCTCATTGTGGGCTGAATGTGAATCCCACTGAATGGGACTGTGAATGTCCTGGTCAATGTGGGGCAGAAAGGACGCCGAGAAAGTCAGTAAAACTTGCTCAAAAGCAGCAACTGCCAGGAAAATCTGGCTTTGCCTCTTACAGCCACCCAATAAATGTTAAAATGTAGCTTCAACTGAAGTAAAAGGCAGTGGATCGTTCCACAGTATAAAACACCATACCGCCTTTCTTCCTTCCACGTACTGGTTACAGACATGCTGTGCCAAACAAACACAGCCACTGTTTCAAGATAAAAGCCACAGGATTCACTTGTACAAACCTGGATCAAGATTCCCAGGATTAGAACTGTATTTGCTACAGCTTACACAAAAGCAGTGAGGCATCTGCCTTTGAGGTCTTAGCTTATAGAAGCAGGTTTTTGTGGCTGCTGCACCTGAGAAAGGCCAAGAGGCAACAGTTGTGCAGATACATACCCGCTCTTCACTGTTGGCATTTTCCCCTAGGCTATTCAGAACGTTCTCTACCCGGGCCAGGCGTCCCGAGAGGGAGAGCAAGAGGTTCACCACCTTATCCAAGTCACCGATGAACATCTTGTATTTGTCAAACTCGTTTGGTTTGCATAGCTCGCTGATCAACAGCTCCACCTCCTCTCCAAGAGCATTATTCATCTTAATGTCTGCAAGCAGGCCTTCCTTGGCTTCCTTCAGGATTTCCAGTTTGTGGGTCAAGCTCCCGATGAGCTCAGCCTGTCAGAAGGGAAACACATTGCCACATCGGTCATTATCATGGTCTCGCTGTTCATATGGAAGATGACAAGAGGATATGGCTACAGTCCCTGAAGGGCAGGGTCAGGCCAGCAATAGCTGACAAAGAAGCCATTAAGAAGGAAACAGAGAAAACTCTGAAATTCTGAGACTGAGAAAATTCTGAACCTGATAATCTGATCAGATTACATGAAGATATTTTTATTCTACCACCAGTGAACATCTTCAGAAGTGATATCCAATTTGGTGTGCCATATTCTGATATCTGGCTACACATATCTGAAAGAGGATAACTGTAATCACCTTCCTTCAAAATGTTTATTTTGAGTCTCTGGATGAAAAGAGCTACAACCACATCTCCTGCATCTTCTCAACTCCAGCCTGAGGTTTCTCAGACCCAGAACTGTACGAAACAACTGGCAGAAAAATGAATTTAAGCAGTATTATTAATGACACGACAGGAGACTGAGCTGGCATTTGTATTTACATAGCATAGCAAGAAAGAAGGAGCTGCTACCCATTTCCCCCTCTTACGGTGCCCTGAAAGTGCTGACTGCCCCTTAGTTGGCTGCCTCTGTGTTCAGGTGCAAGCCTCAAATTCAGCTGTGACCAAGGAGATATCACCAATATTGTGCAGATTCTGCCTTACCTGGAGATGCACGAGGGAAGCATTTGTACTAAAGATGCTCTAAATTTACTTAGTGACTGACCAATGAAATAGAAAGCACACACTCATTTTGTGACAATGCTGGCAACTGTTTCACTGCTGAAGAAAAGGAGGCCTCCAGGGTTCACCTGCTCCAGTAGCAGCAGTGCTGCACATGTGCTGGAGATTGTAGTTTCTGTTAGGATTTGGGGGAAAGACATATGCAAAAGCAGAAGTTTCTGGCCTGAGGCTTGCAATGTTTGCTTCCATTCAGTCAGAAGCAACAGAGTAGGAAAAGCTCTTGATGGAAAGGGCAGGTTATGCTCACTTTCTTCAGTTTATGTGCTCATGAGGCACCGTTATATGTATGTTAATCTACTTGGCATACTGACATTGCAGGATGAAATAGAAGAAAATCACTAGGTAGCCTGAAAATATTCTCTCAAAGTTTACTAACAGCCTTATTTCCATCAGAACTGCTGGTGATTTCGAACAGGAAGGAGTTGTATTTCAAAGGAAAGAGTATCTTTAAACCCAGGTCAGGCTGGGGACTGCTCTTGCAGCCGGGAAGCAAATAGCACTGTTGAGCCAGACGCCACTAGGGGGTACACTGTGTTCATCCTCTGGAGCTCGTGGTTTTCTGGCTGCACTACAGTCCACTAGCAGCTTCTTCATATACTCAAAACCTTAATAACATGTGAGCAATATTCTCTCAAAACAAACGTCAGGTACCAGGTCTATGCTAGAATGACTGATAACTCATGCCATTGCCTAGCGGAGTAGTTGGTCGGAAAGCAAAGGTGGTACTAGATCCCACCTGCTAGGATAAGGGACAGCTGAAATTCCTTTACTTGGAGTCTCCCCTCAATATGACAGGTAGTATCCAGGAACACAGACCAAATGCTTGCCTTTTCCTTTGCCTATGACACCAATGCCATCCCCGAAAGAAAGTTCTGAGGTCCTTACCAAGGTCCTTACTACTCGACCAACAACTCCTGAGGAGCAGAAGGATGGAGCCAGTTTCAACAACTACAATGGCAGGAGAGAAAACCCTGTCACAGGACTGTAGGCTGGACACAAAGTCTGGCATTAACCTTGGCAGGTTTTCAGGAGGCCTGAACTGCTCAGAGCTGGCAGTTGTTCTTCCCTGCTGCTGAAGCTCTGCACAGGGTGCAGGCCTGCTCTCCAGCCCTTGCTAGCAGGAGGATACGGGTCTGTCAGGAGTGACGTACCTTTGTTCTGAAGGCCTGGGAGCTGGACAGGGAGTGCTTTGATTCATTAATCAGTGACTCTCCTATGATCCCAAATGTCAACCAACACATTTCCTTTGCATAGTTACAATGGAAATGAGCTCTCAGAGTAGCTGCCTTCTCCGATAATGCCTATGCAAATGTTATTTCACATAGAACATGAACAAACGTGCCAGGCAGATCTTGCTATCTGAGCACTCCCATCTATTTCTGTTTTTCCATGCAAATGTCACCTTTGAGGCCTGAGACTTCCCGCAGCAGGTACACATTTCCCTGCAAGCCTGTCAGATGCTTGCAGCATGCCCACCGACTCCTTGGAGCAGCAACTTCCTCGTACTTCACCACCTCCTACCTTTCAGGTTGGTATGAGCAGGCAGCTGGGTTTGAAGTCAATCAAGCTGATTGTGTACTAGAGGCATGTCAGGCTGTGATTATCTTTGAAGCTGTGTGCTGTACAGCCTAGAGCTTGGGCCAGATAAATAAAGCAGTAGACAGAGGCCTTTGCCAGGTGCTTTTTATTAGTGACACATGCACTATCTATCTGTCATGCACTAAATACCTGCATAGCCACAGATATTTGTATTGGTGGCAGGCACAGCAAGTGTATCTAGACTACAGCTTCCTACAGACCTGATGAGGCCCTACCTGCATTGCAAACACTCCACAAACTAGGGCTTATCTACTCACTCCCTGCTCTTAACTTGTGTTATAGAGGTCCCATTCTGGCTGTCACTGTTTTAAAGCCTGGTAGGGAACAACTTTTGCTTAGCAGATAAAAGCTAAGAAAAGAAATTGTAAGGTGATGTCAAGAAAAGAGGTAATCTCTCCAAGTCAGAGCTGCAGGATAAACTGCACACTCCCAAACAATGCCCACCCTCATATCTTTTGGTCTTTTACACTTGGCATAGGCGTGAGGATCCAGAGAGAGAATGTGAAGCTGCATGAGAGACACATGAATTCCCCACACTCTGACAGAGAGACTAAATTTGGGGGCCTTTCTTTAAATCCATGCCTGATTTCAGTGCAGGAAGAATTAAGAACTATGTTTACAGCATGAGACTTGCATAAATATTTTTATCCTTCAGTACATTTAAACTCTGCTGTTTGTACAAACAGTATGATCTATGAGCTGTTACTTTGTCCACAGCAACATATGATGTTTTAAGTTTCCAGGCAGGCATGGTTGCTTTTGACGTGAACATAGGATGTGTGTAAACAGAGACACAGACATGCACGTCCTGCCTGTGGCTCCTTGGGATTTGTGAGCTTCACAACATGTCTGTAATTAGCAGGTAACCAATATGAAACAACCACAGGGGCAAATTAGAGGACCCTGCAAAAGCCCTGGAAGAAAGAGCATCCAAGCCTACAGCAAGAAGTGCAGGGACCATTCAGAAGTGAAATGTAGCCACAATACAAGAGGAAAATGTTTCTTCCTCCTCTGTTCTGCTCTCTCCCTCCCCATCCAAGTCACCACATTGAAGTTGTGCTGACTGAACTGTTGAGGAGCAGTTTTCAGTACATCAGTGAAACAATGTGGTGTGGGAAAAAGGAGTAACCAACGTTTTTCTGGATGTTGTATGTGTAGATAGCAGGTAAAATTGGTAAATTGGCTTTGGTCAGGAGGAAAATCATAGGGTGAAACCTCATCCACCAAGACAGTGCAATCACTAAGCTGGTCTACCTTCCTGTTTCTAAGCTGAGCTGTTCTTGCTCAAGTCACTCCACCTCTCCTTCCTGTGGGACAGGGGATGCCTCTTACAACCTCTACACTCAGCATCTGGCACAATACAGGTCAGCTTCAGGGTTGTGTGTGATTTGTACTCAGATGTGCAGTCAGATCAGCCCTCTTTGCTCAGTCTGGATCTCCCTAACAAAGCTTCACAAGCAGCCTAAATGCACCCAGCCCCGCTGCACCTCGGGACTGTATCAGCCAAATGCTTCATTCAAACAGATTTGCACTTCACCTCTGAGTTTATTGCTGTTTCAGGAATGTAACCATCAAGTGGCAGTGTGTGTTCTAAATTTACCTTCTTCTCGTTGATGTCCAGCAGCTCCTCTTCCTCCCCTACTTCTTCTGGCAAGTCTTTGATTTTATTCAACAGTTCTGCTTTGGGTGCTGAAACATTATAATAAGCAGGGCAGGTGACCAGAGTTACAGGGGCTTCCTTTTCTTCTCTCCTACATCACAGTGAAGAAAAAGGAGTTCAGTGTGAGCCTCTTCGTGTTACTAACCACATAGGAAATGGCTAATTCTTGCCATCAGGGGGTGCAAGTCAGCTGCTTTCATGTCTCTCCCCTGTGCAGAACAGCTCAGCTGCTCTCTTTAAATGTTGACGTGCTAATAGCTCTGAACAGGACCAGATCTTTAGTGGAGGCAAAACAGCCCAGCCCAGCTCATGTTGGCTAGACTGACCATTTTAACTGGCATCATGCATTACAACTTATTTCTGTGTGGCTCTTCAGCTGTCATTTGGAAGTCTCTATAGAGCAGCCGCACTGCAAGACTTGGGCTGATGTTTGCACCTGGCCGCAATAAATAGGCACCCTCATTCCTCCTTCCAAAACTAGGCCCCTCATTATCTTTTCATCCACCACTGGTTTGGTCTTGATTTTACTCTCATACTTGTGTTACTGTTCTTTGGACTGAACTGCTTCAAATTACAGAAGTTAAGAGAGCAAAATCAAACACCTCCAGAGATGGTTCATTTCCTGCCCTGTTACCAAGCTCAGCATCATTTTCTATGCAGCCTGGAGAAGTGCGCTCAGAGGTCACCTAGAGAGGAGCTGATGAGAAAGGTAATTCAGAAATGCTCTGCCAGTCCTTGCTCCTGGGACCTGAAAAACTCACCCTCTGCCACTGTCTACCTATACAGGTGAGGAAAAATTTTGCACAAGCTCATAACTGAAAACAAGCAAGCAGTGAGTTCTGCTGCAATGTTAACCCATAACCCCCAAAACCAGTGCTTACATGTTATCTTCTGCTGCTGTCCTGCTAGCTTTCCTCTGTGTCATCTTCCTTTTCATGTTGTTCTCCTTCAGCAAGCTGGTTCCACTGGGGAAAAGCCCTTCCATTAAGTCCATGGTTGTCTTCATTTTGGAGTCGGGATCCAGGATATCAGCCAGAGACTTGTCTTTATGGACAATCTCTTTTGCTAAAGCCTCTGACTTAATATCTTCTGGGCTCTTTTGCTTTGTCTTCACTGCAGGGGATGTGCTGAGTGTCCCAGAGTCTGGACTGCCATTTTCTGACTCTCCAGTGATAACTCCTGGCTCCGAGTGGCTGCTGCTCTCAGGTTGAGTTGTGGGCTCTCTGTTAGAACTTTGAGGCCCTTCAGAAGAAACAGGTAATGGGTGCTGCTTATCCACAGCAGGTGGAGAATTAGTCCTCTTTGATGCAGGCGGTGAGAAGGACCAATTATTTTCACCAATATTCATGCCCAGTCCTGTTATCTCCCTCTTGGTCAGGGCTTTGGGGAAGGTTTTGAAGCTGCTATGGACAGAAAAATTTTGTGAGATGAAGATAACCTTACCACACAGGACTGAACAGATGATGAAGGCCTAAGTAAGTTTTCTTTCTCATTTTTGTCTGTTACTTTGCATTTCAATACAGAAAGGCTACTAGCACCAGAAGCACCCCATTCCCTCAACCTGGACACTGCTGCTTTGTCATTCCAACATAGAAAGCACCAGTGAGTGCCAAGCAAGTTTGGTTTCTGCTCATGGGTTGGGGACATTGAGTCTCACCACTTGGAACGCCGGCCTGAGCAGTTCATACTTGATTTTTCATTTTCATGTTAGAAAAACCCTGGGCAGATTCTTCCCTGTTGGAAGAATCTCTCCTCCCTCTTTGGGAGTAAGGGAAGCTGTGCTGAGTTAAACTAGTTGGGCACCTAGCCCTAAGCCCTATCTTTCAGGAAAAAATCACTATACAGCGTTACTGTCACGTATTTGTGCTGTCACTTCTTGGCATATGGTCACTGTTTCATAACAGGATTGTTTTGTGCCAGACCTACAGAGTATTCTGGGAAAGTCTAACAGTTCTTAAAAACATGAATTTTCATAGTTTTCTTTCAAAACGCAGTAACTGGAAGGAGTAAACAATCACTTTAACTCTTCATGCTGGAGTAAGTGAAAAGAAACCCCACTGAAATCCATATGGTAACTGCAGGAGGAGAAAGAAAGACCAGGATATTTTCTCACTTTTCTCTTTCTTTGCCCACTATGCACCTGTCAGTGTTATCTGCTAATGGACCACAAAGCTTTTTGTCCTCGTGCTTTGTGCCCCATGCTGTCCACATCATGTAACAATGCTCTTGTTAGCCAGCACAGCTTAATGGCACTGAGTCTGTCTGTCTGTCTCTCTCCCCTTATAATCTGTGCAGTCCTCTGCAAACCTTCACGCTCAGCCAGCAGCTGTGGGTGGGTTGTTGTGGCACGCAGAGCTGTGGAGGTCAGTCACATTTGGCTAGAGCCCCACATATCTTACTGTATATGGCCCTATAACGCCCGAGATGCTGCGTGACAGCTCCCCCTTACCTCACTTTGTCCTCTGTGAGCCTGGTGGATTTGTCTCCAGCTGCCCCATAGCCCTCAAGTGCCACCGGGAGGGGAGGAGGTGGGAATTCCTCCGTGCTGTTCACAGAAGTGCAAGAGCTCAGCTCAGGAAGAGGATGGGGTGGTAGTGGGGGTGAGAACGCTGGAGAAGTGACAGCGGGGTGGGAAGACATGATGAACACCTCATCGTCTTCCTCGTCCTGCAGCAACGGTGGAGGCGTGAGCTGCAGGCACGACTCTGAGATCCGGAGGTGGGTTGTCCCCTGGGAAGAAGGAGTCTCTGGGTCAGAAGAAGTGCTGCTCTGTGTTGGCAGGGACTGCCATCTCTGGGATAACTTTGGCCCAGGTGTTGGAGGAGGCACCACAGCTTGTGGCAAGCTGTTATCTTTGACTGAGTGAGCCCACATCACTTTGGGTGGGAAGGATCTGTGCAGCACCCCTGCTTTCCTTCTCCACACAATCTCTTCTGCAGGAGTCTTGGGAGATCTATCCTGAACAGCATCCAAAGACTGTGCCTGAGTAGTGCTGGTGCCCTCAGGAGGAGCAGCATCTTGTTTGGCATGGTGCTGTCTCAGTGCCTGGCCATCACCTGCAGCCTGGAAGTCTGAGGGAGTCTGTAAGGGCATACTAGGTGAGGACTGGCTAGATGCAGAAGGAATAAGGCCAAGGAACATGGGTTTAAAGCCTTGCTTTTGCTCAGGATACTGGCTCCTTGCCTCTGCTGGAGATGGGACAAATGCAGAAGTTCTGTCGTCTTGCCTGGAAAGTTCTGAGAGCTTATGGCTCTCAGTCAGTGTGGAGGACCCAGTGCCAACCTCACTGCTGCGGTGTGGATGGGGATAATAACTTGTAAATGCCATTTTCTCTGAGTGGCTTCTTTCTTTCTTGCTGAAAGACCTACAAAAACAAGAGACAAACCACTTTAAGAATAACAATCAATCAAGGAGCAGGAAGAGCTATTGTATACCTCGTTAGAGATCAAATTAGGCAACCATTTTGGAGGCCTGAGTCAGTGCCTTCTGATACAGGTGAGGTGCAGTAGTGATTTTGAAAGTGGAGGTAAATGCAGTCTACTAATTCTAGGGACACAGAGCCAGATCCACTCCCACTCACCATCTCCCATCACTTTCAATGTTTGCTAGACCACAGATGTGTGCACACTCATAGCGAGCATCACAGCAATAAGTCAGTAGAAAAAAATTTTGGGAAAACCTGAGTGTCTGGCTTCCCTTCTAGTCTCATTTTGAGTTCTGTATATTACAGGAGTGGTGGATAGTGTCTGCAGTAAGGAAGTATACTTGACATGGTCTACCATCAGAGTCTATTCTCAGTTTCTCATAAGTTTAACAATTTCAACTTTATGGGCCAAAAAATTCCCATCACATTATCTGCTCCCTTTGGGAAGGTGTATTGCAATGATTCAACTGCTCTCATGAAAAAGTGAGGTACAAAGGCACTATTTTGACTGCAGAGAAAAGTTAAAAAAGCTCTTAAAACAATTAGGTAAAAGAGTTCCATTTATATTTGCAGGTGTTACAAAAAAATGAAGCCAACATATTTCAAGCACAACAGGATGTTATAGCTACAAAGTCAGCAGATTAAATTATTCTTTCCATATCTTTTAAAAGTTTCTCATGTGAGGCTGAGAAACCGTGTCTGACCTCCGAAATGAGGATCCTGCTCAGAATATGTAGCCAAACCTACTTGTTTGTACGGTTATTTAGCTGGAAAACAAAATGAGCTTTAATAATAGTGCTAGCAGATGCAAGAGAAGGTGGCCTAAAAGCACGAGGCCATACTACAAAACAGTAAAATACAATAAAACAGTACTGCCAATACATTTTCTGTTTTTGAGATGCATTGTTCAAATAATCTAGCACTGTCGGCCCATGATGTTTGAGACTTGGGGCCCAAATTTGCTCTCAGGCATGCTGGTACAAATTAAGAACAACTTGGACAAAGCCATGGGTCGTTCTGGCTTTATTCTGGTGTAACTGAGAATAGAATTTGGCAGCCTTTGCCTGGGGGTGGGGAAACTTCCCAGACAGACTGCTCTTGGTATTGTCTGTGGTTCCTGGACAGTAGCAATGTGTATTCTTTTCAGATGCTCAGCGTTTGTCAGAAACACCAGATGGTAATTCTCTAATTTAAAGATCTCTCCTACTGTGGAGGCAACTGTGGTTTCTAAAACTGGTGGAGCAACAACCATTCCCAGCAGTGTTTATGAGCCAGCTATTGTATGACACCTGCAGAGCAGCACAGGGGCACAGAGCATAAGTTATGCAGCACATGTGACAAGACCAAATGCTTCCTTGTGTAACTTGACCATTTGATCATTTTCCTCCTCAATCAAGAGAGGCAGTACAGATGGTCCCATCTCCTCTTCAGCACATTAAATAGTTGTGTTCCAAGGGAATCTAGAAACGTACTTCCTGCTGCCTGATTCTGCCTTCCTGCAAGGGCTCACGCATGCTATATGCTGCAAGCAGGAATAGGATGGTGACTGTTATGTGTGAGACAAATGTCTAGAAAAGTTTTTTGGGGCTTGCAATCACAGGACAGACAAAGACATGCATTTCTTAAGAGATGGATTAAAGATGTTGCAGCAATCCCATGTTAGCCAGTGTGATATACTCACATCAGAGTAAGAGAAGGTTCAATGTTATCCTAATAGTGGAAGTCCTTCTGTGGATCATTGGCATATGTCAAGGATTTGCTTTACTTGTCCTTATAACTTTGCAGAGGATTCAGATCTTGTTCCCACTGAGAGTTAAATGCAAAACTTCTTCCAGCTTCAGGAACACAGGATCAGAACCCTCTCACTTCCAAAACTCATGCCCACTCTCATTTATTCCACTCCAAGTTCAGCAACATAAAAAAAATCACTCAACAGCAAAGGCTGATGGGGGAGTGCTTTGCAGCCTTTGTGGTGGGAACCTGCATCCTCAGAGCCAAGGGCTTTTTCCTGTCTTCTCCCACTCAATTCTGATGAAAAAGAAAAAGCAACCTCACATTCCCAGTGAAATGTGCAAGATGCCCACACAGCAGAAACATCATAAAACTGTTGGGTTAATACCAATAATATTTTTACTTTCATGCTTTGAAGCAGGAAAATGAGAATCCTCTCTTTTGTGTCACAATAAACTTGTTTTCAGTCTGGGTATTCCATCCCAATACATGGAAAATAGGTTGGATTAAAAAAAAAAGCAGAAAGTAGTTTCTGAGAAGAAAGATAAGGGGAGAACCTATGGGGAGGCAGGATGAACTAAAAGAGCTGTACTTTTCTCTCAAGAAAGAAAAGGAGAAAGTTATTCTGAATTTAAGAGAAAGGGTGTGTTTTAAATAATCTTAAAGAGACATGCCTGAAAGCAGAATGAGTTCCTTTAAAACAACATTTGTGTCTTCTTAGGGTGAAAAATTGCCAGCCAGACAACAAGTAAGATCCAACTAGACTAGGAGACTTCCCCTGCTTCCAGCTGTAACTCCCTGACCCAGAGCTGCATGGTGGAACCTTTGGAGATAGAAGTGTTAAATCACAGTGCGACAACAGAGTGGGACAACATTTACTGCAAATTTGTAAGAGAAACAGAGTTCCTTTGTGAGTAATTATTTTGGTCTCTCTTGATGGTTTTTACTGTAATATGAGTTAGATGTTTGGGCACTCAGAGCTTAGGGCAAGCATCTATTTATTATTTAAATGTAAATAAAGAAAGATCAGTCCTAGTTAACTTCAAAACCATCTACTGCTAAATGGATAGTTACATAAGTCCTAATATTATGAGTTTTATGATTACATTTTTCTATTTTTAAAAACATTTGTCTCTCCCCTGTTGCTGAGCAAAATATCCTGCCTGCACAAAATAAAGCAGCCTAAATGCAAAGCTTCCAGATAAATGAGATCTGCCTGTTTTAATCCTCACAGATGTTCACTTGCTTTATGGGGAGGCAGCACCCTGGACTGGAGAAAGCCAGACAGAGAGGGACATCATGGTATTTTTTGCTTTTGAATCCTTCAATTATGATTAACAGCAGATCAAACGCATTTGGAAGGTACATAATTTGTTGCTGCGGAAACATGCTCCAGGACAACATGATGGTGAAGGAAGGATTTACAGTGAGATAATGTCTATGGTGGGGAGAAAAAAAAAAACTCATGACACCCTACTCCTTCTAACTGCTGGGCAGAGCATGCTCATAACTGTGTCTGTGCAGACATTTTCTCTGGTGTGTCCCTAGCCATCTGCTGACATAGACAACACATCCCAACTGCTACTGGCAGCAGGGAGACAAGAGCTGACCCTGCAGTGACAAAGGAGATAATAACATATGCCTACCTGGCTCCTGCGCTGATCACATAGAAAGGATCTCTCACCATGGCACCAAATTCACTGCTTTCTCTTCTCAGCAGGTCCTGGAGTACAAAGACAGCATTAGCAGCAAGCAGGAAACAAAAGAAAGCAACAAAACACTGATGTTCCCTAATAAGAAATCACAGCATGTACCATACAATGCTCTTAGCAAGGCCTTGCCTCTTCTAAAAACACGCCCAAAGGTATCAGTGGGAGCTGGGTGTCCACTGATGTGTAGTATACAAGCAAGAAGGTGAGGCATCATTAAAATGGCCTTAACCAGAGAAGCTGAACAGTGAAAAAAGTGCCCAAGCCTAGTGCAAAAACAGGAGGAAAATGCTATGGAGAGATGTTGAATGCCACGGAGTTTGGGAACTCCAGCCATGAGCAGAGGTGTTGAAAAACATCACAAAGTTTGGCATTTAGATCTTTTGAAAACTGAAGCACTGGAATTGCTTCCTCTTTCGGCATTTTTCTAATCTAACACCAGAGAAACTTTGGAGCTGAAAAACCTTTGTTAATCTGACTCTCTCTGCTATAAGACACCAGACTATTATGAGACATGAAAGCAAACGCTATGCCTGCTTTTGAAGAGGTTGGTATTTTCTCCCACATGGCCTTCTCAGCACAGAGCAGTTCCTTGCCCCCTTCCTCACATCCTTACTTGTTCACTTTTTTGGCCAGTGTTGCTGCAGGGCAAGGTTTAGAGCAGATCTTGATTTAGGAGTTGGAGAGCTGGGAGATATGCAGGCTGAGACAGATTAAAAAAGCAGAATGGAAGGAAGGCTGAGAATCTGCTCTGAAGACCGAGCGCTAATAATTCCACACAGCTATCAATTTCCTTGTATCTCTAAACAAATTCCTACAGTGACATTGCAATGTGATTTATATGTAGCACAAAAGGAATATTATACGCTGTGCACAAGGCCCTGAAAAATATACAGGGAAGTAGAGAAATCTGCTGCTAAACTGGAAATAAACATTCCCACCAAAAAAATGAAAAACCACCACCCTGTTGCTTTGGCTTTGTCCTTCACTTTTTTAACTGTTGTTTTGTATTGGAGACAGTTCAGCAACAAACTGAGTTAAAGGAGTACTCAAATATACTTTCAAACAGACACTTATAGTTTGGTGTTTATGCTTGAAGACAAACATGCTTTCCTGAATTAGGAATTAAAGAGCATGATTTCCACCAGTGCCTTGCTGCCAATGAGAATAAATCCTCACTCCAGAAGTGGATACAGCCAAATCACTCTGGAAAGCTGCAGCAAGGGGTCTACCCTCTTTCTGGATTTTGTAAAGCCCCTGTGAGTGGGTCTGCACCACTGCTTGAGCCAGCTTCCACCAGGCAGAAGTGCTGGTTTGGCTGCTGAATGTATGCAAGATTAAAAAAGAGCCAGCAAAGGGAACATAAGGATTTTCAAGAACTTCCCTGTGTGTCTCCTTCCAGAGACAGCAGGCTGGTTAAACATTAACTGTTAATTGGTCATTGTCCAACCTGCCATTGAAAAGTATGCTGTAGTGATTTCTCTCTGTCTAGATTTTTGTTGTTGCTGCTGCTCTGGCTGTTCCGGTAGGCAGAGAAAGAGCTGCAGCTTGGCTTTCACATTAACTCTTTATTGAGGACTGTGCTCTTACTGAACACAAGGCTTCATGATCTGCAAATGTGACAAAGTTGCCCAGATGAGGCTGTTGCCTGGCTGGTCAGGTAAAAGACTGCTGATAGGATGAGACAGCAGTGGCTATGGAAATGAACTCTGGTCACTTGACAGTCACAGGCTGCTTTTTCAACCTCTCTGTTTAAAAATGTAGCATGGGATTGGAGGTCTGTGAAGACAGGCATTTAGAATGAAGCACCAAGCAGTCTGGGAAGATGATTCCTTCGCCTGCCCAGAGCACAGCAGAGCTCCCATCCTATAGCCGCCTTTACATTACTCAACTCAGCACCCCTTCACTGCACCTTGGTAATCTGTTCTGGGCCAACAGCAAGTGCCCAAACAGCAGGAGGTGTCCTTGCTCTCAGCTGTCCTTTAAGCACGCAGGCCTGCCCAAACAGACTATTTGCAGTGAGAAGTCTGCCCACGCATTTGGGTTGCTTCCTCCCTTGTCCCATGACGAATGGAGCCTGATGTGGAGACGGGGATGGGGGAGCCGACCTGCCACTGCTGTAAATCATCATGGCTCAACCAGCCGCAGTTACCTAAATAGATCTGTGCAGATTTCAGCCTGGGCAGTTGTTCTTTAAGGAGTTAGCCCATTTCAACTATTTACTGTCACCAAAGTCAGTCAAATTCCTCATTCATGACATCAGCAAAACGTTCCCAAGCACCAAGCAGGGGATATGGAGAGAGTGGGCAGGATCTCGACTAAGTTTTCTCCGCAGTGCTTCCCTCCAGGGCTGGAGGCAAAACAGAGTGGTTAGTTGGCAGTGTCTGCACCGAGCATTTCCCAGCACTGTTGGGCACAGCAGGAGCTGGGGCAATTTCAAGCAGCCTTTAAGATCCTCTGCTTTGCACTAGGGAAGTTGGCTAAGGAAGAACAGCAGCAGCAGCATGGGGTACACCCCACCATAAACATCCCAGTGCTTCTCCAGCGATGCTGGCAGGTAAGCACAGGACACCTCAGATGGGCTGCCAGGGCCAGGAAGGACACGAGCAAGTTATCGGCAAATGCACAGAAATCCCAGCATCTCTGAAATCCCTGAAGCAGCTCCAGCAGTAAGAAAGCAGAACAGAAGCAATAGCTCAGTAGCAAGCACTTAAAACAGCATCCTGGTAATGTAAATGGAATAAATGGCCTGTACCTCAACATGCATTTAACCTCTCTGCAACCAATGGAGTAATTGCCATGACTTAACATCAGTCCGTTCCCCAACACTGCCCCTCTTTCCCTGCTTTCCTGAATGCACAATCAAATTTCCACATACCTGGTGTTTCTTATCTGCTGTGGGGGACGATCTGGAACGTGTGTGCACAGGGATACATGCGTTCCTTTGCCGATTGTCATATCTATCAAGCAAGTCTTCCACAGACACTGATTTCCCAGATTTCCCGGGTGCTTCGAAGCCCCGCTCCTGTTTCCCATAGCAAGGCTGGCCCTGCAGGCCCAGAGGGTCTGTCTGTGTGCCTTTGGTGAGCTCTATTTTGGCCCTGTAATCCCGACACCTGTCTGTTTTTGGTCGACTTGTGACCGAGCTGTCCCGGTGCCCTTTCTTCTGCTCATCCCCACTCCCATCGAAGCAGCCCATCAGCCCAGGAGGAAGGGTAGAGGACACGCGCCCTGTCCTGGCTATTCGCTCGATGGACTCTCTCCGGCGGAAGAGGTTCTGGTCCTGGAGGGAATTCATGCTGGAGGCAGAGGAAAGGCTCTGGCTGTCTGGCCCACCTGCCTGCAGGTAGGAGCTGTGGGATCGCTCCCTGAGCAGTCCAATGTCCTGTGAGGACGGCCGTTTGCCTGTTTTGCGTTCAATGTAGTCAGCGAGGGCATTCTGCTGGAGTTGCTTGAGCTCTGGCTTGGAGAGGCTGGCTGTGGAAGAAGCTTTGCCATCTCTTTCAAAGATCTTCCGCCTGTCAGCCACTGTGTTCTCTGGGAAGATGAAATGGATGCCTTTCTTCTGGAAGGAGAAAGGTGATAGCTCCCCATCAGAGATACCCACCTCATTCATCTTCTCTGGCTCTGAGTAAGACCGTTTCTTTTGCTCTGCTGTCAGCCGCTTCCGGCCCCCGATGCGCAAGATGTGCTGCGTCTTGGAGTACTCCAGGCTGGAGGGGCCACCTTCTGTTGGCGTGACACTGTGTCTCTCCTTTGGGGTGTGAGGAGATGCTGCCATGCTCCTCATGCCCACGTGGGCGGAGGCAGGCCTCTGGCTTGTCCTCTTGGGTGCGTTCACAAATGGGGGGCTGATGCGCCGGAAGGAGGTGGCCCTCAGCACCCGGGACTGTGCGTCCTTAATGCTGTTCCTGTAGGCCCTGTTGAATGGCGTGTCCAGCTGCGACCCGTGGGCATCCCGGATGTTGTCCTTCCAGAGGACTTCCTTCTCAGACTCCCCTCCCAGCTGGAACGTGCTTTTGCTCCTTGGCAGCTGAGCCAGCCTTACTTGCACCTCACTTTCAGGACATGGGCCATAGTACTCGCTGCTACTTGCCTGCTTTGCTGAAGCTGCCATCTGCAACTCCACACAGCACCAGTCAGCCTCTTCCAACTTCCCGTTCCTGACAGAGGGGCTGGAGACCTTGCTCAGCTCACTGGGCAGCTGGGAGCCGAGCTTGCTCTGTGTGTCCTCTGGGCTGTTTGGAGAGCACTTGGTGCTGGAGGGCTGGCTCGCCCTGCTGGGCCCATAGTGCTGGCCAAAGCTGGGAACGCCAGCACTCTGGAGCCGGTGAGTACTTTGCTCTCGCTGCTCAAACTTGCTGACCCTCTCCAGCACAGAGCAGCGGGGCTTGCTGGGGTCTGGTTTGCCATAGGGAATACTTTGGGTGCTGCTAGAGCTGAGCCAGCTCCTCCCAAGATCAGAGGTCTTTGGGTGCTGCGGAGATGAGGCCTCCTCATACTTCGGCTCAGCAGCATGGAACAGGGTCATGCTCGTGCTCTCCTCCTGCCTCACAAAGGCCTGTGGGTCTGCATCACTCCACTGCGTGGGCCCTTGTGCCCTGTGATCCTTCTCTTTGCTGCTGCTGTTCAAGAAGGACAGCTTGGCATTGGAACAATCCTCACCTGGTTGCGTCTCTTTTAGCTCAGAGCTGCTTTGCCTTCTGGAGCTCTCGGGGATGTTCTGCAGGGAGGAGAAGCCATACTGCCTGGGCTTGCTGTGACCCCAGTGGAGGTGAGCAGCAGCATCTCTCTCATCTATCTGCATGTTGCCATTTTTGTCTGCCTGGGATTCGGGCACAATCTCCTCTCTGGGCTGGCAGGGCTTTTTTCTCTCACCAGCATCTCTCAACTGTGTCTGTGGGGCTTGAAAACTCTGTTTGGAGGTCTGTGCAGGACTCACAGTGTCTCGGTTGCTGTGTGCTACCTTGTAAGGGGGTAGCAACTCCTCCTTTCTCGACATGCTCAGGTAGCCTTCTGGACCTGCTGTGTTAGGAGGTTTTTGCTGGACAGGCTTTGCTGCGGCATCATGCTTTCTCTCAGCAGATGGGGGCTGGTAGAAGATAGCAGATCTGTTTGCAGTACTTTGGTTTCCATTCTCATCAAAGCCCAAGGTGCTGCAGTCTGGACCTTTGTCATATGAGACTGGAAGAGAAGGAGAGTAGCCACTTTCTTTGGCTAGAGCTGGATAAAGCATCCCATTATTGCTTGCAGAATGGTGGGGCACCTGGGCATAGTGCGGCTCTGGGGAAGGTACTGGGTAGACCCCTGTAGGTAGCAGGGGCTGTCCTGGCTGGGAATAGTTCTGCTTGGGCTTCACTGTGGGGCTGCTCTCCGGGCTCTTCTCCACCACTGTATGCAGGTGCCCTTCTCCAAAGTGGGTCTTCAGCAGCGGGCCCTGGGAGAGAGGGCTGACAAGTGGAGACCAGGCCCCTTTTGGCTGGCTTCGGCTAGGCTTGTTCAGATCAAGGCCAGAGCATGAACTGGGCCTCTCATGATGCCTGATGGCTGCGTAGCTGTCGCTGCGAGTGGGAGGCAAAGGAGGCCCCCTGTGGGGTTTGCTTTCGCTGTCTGAGCAGCCCTGGCCTGGCTGCATCCGGGAGGGAGCTGCGTTGCTCCGGCTGAAGCCAAAGAGCCTGCTGTGGCCGTGGCCATCCAGCGAGGCCCGAGCCTCGCCGCTTGGAAGCAAGGCAGAGGACTTTACCTCATACTCTTCAGAGATCCCTCGCTGGGCGTCATAGACTGTCTTGATGTACCTGATGTCAGCCTGCCTCATGCCCTCTGGCAGGCCACCACGGGAGTGCATGCTGTCTGTAGAGCAGGAGTGCTCCTTGCTGAACGGCGAAGCGGTGTACTCGGGGATGCTGGAGTTGGTGGAGAAGGAGCTGTAGGCCGAGTCTCTCTTGCTGTGCAGGTGGGAGAGCTGATCGATGCTGTTGGTGGATTTGGCCTGGGAGAGGTGACAAGGGTGGTAGCCAGGGGAGGAGTGGTCCAAGCTTTCCATGCTGCCCCGCGAACTGTACTGGTCAGGACTTCTCCTCAGATAGCCATGCTCATAACCAGAGAGATCACTGGTTGAGGAGCTGGGGAAGAGTGAGAGAAGAGTAAGAACCCACTGTTAGCAGAGGAGAGGCACAACAACTTATAAGTGAGCTCAGAAGCAAGATGTTTAGCTTTGAGAAGCACAGATGAAAACCCATATTTGGGCCTTGCTCCATCCCCTGTTTGCAGTCATCCCAGTTCACTAAGAGAAATTGCTTGACATTGCAACACATGGCTCTTATTTACCACCAAAGGATGGGAGGAGAGAGACAGACAGAGAGTGCATCTCTGGAGCCAGGGAGGATCAACCCCACCCGTCAAACCTATCCAAATCACTTGGAAAGCTGAATGAGTGCCGACGCCACGGAGGAGGAGGAAAGGAGCATGAGAGGCGTTCTGGGGGGAATCTAATCTCTTCCTTTTTTCCCATTTCATTCCTTTTTATGGAGATGAAGGCTATGCCCTGGCAGGCTTCCTGGAAATTCAGCTGTCTCAAGGATAGTTTGTTTGCTGCAAAAGAAAACTAAGCTGACAAGACAG
The DNA here is from genome assembly GCA_013396635.1 of Penelope pileata. NCBI lineage: Eukaryota > Metazoa > Chordata > Aves > Galliformes > Cracidae > Penelope > Penelope pileata. The sequence goes on from WBMW01000233.1 coordinate 160,246, forward strand.
AGAAGAGATGCATGTGTTTGTGCGTGAAGGCAAGTGGGGGTGTGCAATGATATTAAGTTTGAGAACAACCCAGGAAGCCTTCCCAGCCTCACTTGTAGCTCCACAGGTACAGGTGCACCGTAGCACCTGCTCCAAGACACACATGTTGGCAGAGGATTTGTGGCCTCCAGAAATGTGTTCAAAAGGAAGGATGTTCAGAGATCTCTCTATCAGCTGGAAGGGAGATCCTTGTGCTGGCTGTAGTTCCCCTACACCTCACATGGGGATATCACAAATTTCTGTGGAGTTTCCCCAGCTAATCTCTTCTCTTAGACTCTGGCAAATACACTGAGGACTGGGGAGTGCAGCCTGAGGATTTCACTTTCTTTCCCTTTGTTTTCAGCTCCCTTCCCTTGGATATGATTTCCTCTGGTTCCCTGTGCAGCTACAAGAGTCCTGGCAGAGCCACAGGAAAGCACCAGAAAAGAAAAGACACCTGCGCAGGGCTCAAGACTGCAAGCAGAACAGAGAAGAGCCTGGGGCTGCCAGGGTACAAGCTGCAGCCTCAGCTGGCACAGGAAAAGGCAAGCTCACTTCTATGTGCTTCACCCTGCCGGGGTAAAAAAAGCAAACCTGGGGATCAAGGAGCCAGTCCTGGGAGGCAGCAGGTAGATTTGCTAACACTCCCCTTGCTAACAAGGGTCTGCTGAAGAACCTAAAGCTCCTAGCCCAACCACAGCCCCTTCCACTCTGCTGGATGAACACCCATAAGCCCAAAGGACAGATGGAGGGAGAAGGCTGCTAAGGACAAGGAAAGGCAGAAGGAAGTCTGCTTGCAAGAAGATGCAGCAGCAGCTCTGCAGAGGTACACAGAGACAGGCAGAACCAGATTTGGCAAAACTCAGGATAAAGCTGGTTTACTCATTTAAATGCACCACAATGTTAGTTAAGAAAAAAACATCTCCTTGGCAATGCCCTGTGCAGCCATGGCCAGCTGGCCGCTAGATGTTCCCCGTACTCCTCTCCAAGCTCCCAGGAGACATGGCCATGCTGCCAAAGGCTCTGCAGGAGCTGCAGCTGGGAAGCAAAGCCCCCGGGGTGGGAAACAAACACACTACAGGATGATCTGTGCTGCAGGCCAGAGAGGAACATACATTTTTTCTGTAAAAATCCCCTCACTTTTTTAATGCTATATTTTCCCATCCTTCCCCTCTGCTAAGGCTCGGTCCTATCTGTAGAAAAAATGATGTTTAAATCCCAATGGCTGTAAGGAGAATTTTCTGCTCCTGAAACCCTTCTGCTTTGCCAGAGAAAAATGCTCCAAGGGCAGAACTTAAATTCATTTCCCTCAAGCTGCCCCAGGGCTCACCCCTAAGTACCTTTCAGAGCTGCTCAGAGGAGCCTAGGGGATCATATGCTCAGAGTGCTCTTCTCTTTGTATTGACCATGCTGTGCTGCCTTGTGCACTGGGAAAACAGCCTCAGTGCACTGGGACTGTATCATAGAACCACAGAATGGTCTGGGTTGGAAGGGACTCCAAGGATCATCAAGTTCCAACCCTCCTGCCACAGGCAGAGCCACCAACTCCCAGATCTAGTACTAGATCAGGCTGCCCAGGGCTCCATCCAAGCTGGCCTTGAACACCTCCATGGACAGGGCATCCACAACCTCTCTGGGCAGCCTGTACCAGCACCTCACCACTCTCAGGGAAGAACTTGCCCCTGATGTCCAATCTAAACCTTCCCTCCTTCAGCTTAAAACTATTCCCCCTTGTCCTATCACTGTCTACCCTTATAAAAAGTTCATTTTCCTCCTGTTTATAATCTCCCTTTAAATACTGGAAGGCTGCAATAAGGTCTCCCTGCAGCCTTCTCTTCTCCAGGCTGAACAAGCCCAGTTCCCTCAGCCTGTCTTTGGAGGGGAGATGCTCCAGCCCTCTGACCATCCTCGTGCCCCTCCTCTGGACCCTCTCCAAGAGCTCCACATCTTTCCTGTATTGGGGGCCCCAGACCTGGACACAGTACTCCAGATGGGGCCTCACGAGAGCAGAGAAGAGAAGGACAATCACCTCCTTCTCCCTGCTGGCCACTCCTCTTCTGGTGGAGCCCAAGATAACCTTCAGCCTTCTGAGCTGCAAGAGCACGCTGCTGGCTCATGTCAAGTTTTTCGTCCACCAGGACCCCCAGGTCCTTCTCTGCAGGGCTACTCTCAAGGAGTTCTTCTCCCAGTCTGTATATATACCTGGAATTACTCCAACTCAAGTGCAAAACCTTGCACTTCGCATTGCTGAATCTCATTAGGTTCACATGGGCCCACATTTTGAGTTTGTCAAGGTCCCTCTGGATGGCATCTCTTCCTTCTGCTGTATCAACCATACCGTTCAGCTTGGTGTCATCAGCAAACTTGCTGAGGGTGCACTCAATCCCACTGTCTGTGTCATTGATAAAGATGTTAAAGAGCACTGGTCCCAAGACAGACCCCTGGGGGACAGCACTCGTTACTGGCCTCTACCTGGACATAGAGCCATTGACCACAACCCTCTGGCTGCAGCTTTCTAACCAATTCCTTATCCACCAAATAGTCCACCTTTCAAATCCATCTCTCTCCAATTTAGAGATAAGGATGTGGTGGTGGACCATGTCAAAGGCTTTGCACAAGTCCATGTAGGCGACATCGGTTTCCTTCCCTTTGTCCACTGATGCTGTCACTCAATCATAGAAGGCCACCAGCCTCTGCCTATGCAGCACATGATCACAGCTGTGTAGAGCTTACCTGGAGTGGTAGGATTGATGCCAAGGGGTACCAAGCATACCCTGAGATATTTGCATCATGCTGGGATTGGGTTGGTTCTCTGCAAGTTTGGTTGAATGCCAGGAGTGAGGTCGGCCCGAAGTTTCACTCCGCCTAGGTAAAAGCAGAAGGATTTTGCCCATCAGCCACAGGCCAGCTCTTTCAAGGAAGATGAATGTGAAGAAACACTGACAGAAACATTTAAAATCACTCACACTCACTTCTGTTTCATCAGCAATCAAGAATCCTCAAACATGCCACACACACACTCTCCTTGTAAACTGCCAAGGTCCCAAACTTGACAGCCTGCAGGACAACCTCGCCTACACCTACACAGTGTGAAACCAAGAGGAGGATATGACACATCTTCAAAGACTTTGTCTCACTGAAATTTTCATGGCAGAGCGTGTCCTGAATAAATTAGTAAACAGATTAAAATGCCCTCCGTAGATATAAAACAGACACCAAAAGAGGAATCCTAGCACTGAAAAGAAAAGATAGAGGAAAATGTCCAAGGTAAAACTTGATTGTTGGAGTCAGACCCTCTATTGGCACAAATGAACATCTGCAATGGAAAAGCAGAAACTGAGATGCAGAATCATTTCACCAGGAGGCTTTCCATGCAGACTTCAGAAGCACAGATCACTCCTCATCACTCAGAAGAAGAAAAAAAGAAACATTTATTTCCTTTCAACATTTGCTGTAACAGGATTATCTTAAGGAGAGCTGTACTGGAGGTTTATAGGGGGCAAGCTGAACCAAGCACCATTTTACCATTTCATGTGTAGATGTGTTTAAAACAGAGCTCTCTTGTTATGCTCCCTGCCCACAGAAACAATGAAGCTGAACACTGCAGGATGGAAAGTTGACAAAACTGTTGATTACAAATAACCCATGTTCTTGCCTTCTCCATTGCAGAGACTTAAAGACTCTCTTTGTGCTTTGGAGCAGTATGAGCCCTCAGCATTAATCTTTTGCTTGGGAAAGCACACTGGATGATCACAAGCAAAGCACATTAGCTCTTGATTTGATCAGTAAAAAGCTGCAAGAAGCTGCACAGCCAATCCCCTGAGCCACAGATATTTTAAACCCTTTGGGCCAACATCCTTATAACAATACAACACGTGGAGAACGAAGCTGTGAATGTAAGTCAGAAGACATGCCGTACCAGCTCAGCACAGGATAACCTTGCGTTGTTTCCACACTTACCTGATCCTGGAAACGTGGATTAAGGGTAACCAAATCCTAACTGAGCTTAAGCCGAGAGGGGAAGCGCTGCGGTACACATGATCTCCAGCTCATGTTGCAGACACACAGGTGATCTCCAAGGAGGAGGCAGGATGGAGGCACAGAGTCTGCGCGCACCCAACAGCAAAGATCGAGGGCTTGGTCCAGTCCCCACTGAGTCACTGGACAGACTCCTGATGCAGAGCTTAGAGGATGTAAAGGAAGGCTCAGCCTCTGCCTGTGTGTGGGTGTTTGGGAATGCCAGGAAGTCCCTGCCTGCGGCTTGCTGTAACACCTGAAAATAGCACCTTGCCTCACTCTACTTCCTTAAGCTTAGTTTGTAAGTAATCCTGCATCAGAAGAAGCATGGCCAGCAGGGTGAGGGAGGTGATCCTGCCCCTCTGCTCTGTGCTGGTGAGACCTCACCTGGCGCACTGTGTCCAGATGGGGAGTCCTCAGCACAGGAGACACATGGACCTGTTGGAGCGTGTCCAGAGGAGGGCCACAAAAATGATCCAAGGGATGGAATATCTTCCCCATGAGAACAGGCTGGGAGAGCTGGGGCTGTTCAGCCTGGAGAAGAGAAGGCTCCAAGGTGACCCAATAGAGGCCTTTCAGTATCTAGAGGGGGCTACAGGAAAGAAGGGGACAGACTCTTTAGCTGGGTCTGTGGTGATAAGACAAGGGGAAATGGTTTCAAACTAAAAGAGGGGAGATGTAGGTTGGTTCTAAGGAAAAACTTTGTTACAGTAACGGTAGTGAAGCACTGGAACAGGTTGCCCAGAGAGGTGGTGGATGCCCTGTCCCTGGAGACATTCAAGGTCAGGCTGGACAGAGCACTGAGCACCCTGATCTAGCTGTAGATGTCCCTGCACATTGCAGGGGAGTTGGACCAGACGGCTTTTAAAGGTCCCTTCCAACTCCAACGACTCTGCGATTCTAAGCAGGGAAAAGGACTGGAGCTGGAGTGTAATACAACAGCATCTACAGAACAGCCATCTCCCATTGCAGACGTGGGGGGAGCCGAGCGTGGTTTATCTGCCAATTTTGCAACGGCTTTCGGTTACGCTTGCACTACTGCAGAGCACAACTGTCAGGAAACAATTAAAAAGCAGTGGCAAGTGGGGCAGAACTGCTTTTCTGAAGCCCACAGTGTCAGATCCTGATTCACCCCAGAGAGACTGGCTGAGTGATAAAACTTGCAAATGCAGCAGCTAATTCCTGACTTGACTGAAGAGAAATTAATAATTAGACCTTTAAATTGTACAAATTTGGTATATCTAAGTTGTCTTCAATGAAACCAGGAGCAACAGCTGACACTGTTCCAGGAGGCTGTAGGATTTCAAAATGTAATAATAATAATAAACCACTCTGTCTTCTTACCCTTTATACTAGTTCCTCAAGGTCTGCACTCATACTATGCTTGCAGAAGTGTTTGAGCAGTTGTATTACTAAGAAATTCTCCCCTTCAGATAATGCAGAAAATTCCTCATGGACACCTCCTGTGATCAGCCAGCTCAGGCTGGCATCCCAACAAACGCCTTGGAGCAAAGATGTCTGGAGAAGTCAGCAGACCCCAGTGCAACGCTGCAGCTCTAACAGTGACTGATATTGCACAACAGATACTGCAAAATTCACACTGTAAACTGGGAAAATGAAGGGAAAAAAAGACTTCAGTGGTGCCCGGCTGCTGTTATCTGGGTGCTCCTTCTTGCTATAGTTGTCACAGCGTTTTCAGACATGAGCAGTCTCCTGGAACACAGTCTGCTCAATGCAGTCTGGGCTGCAAAGCCCAGAATGATATTTCTTAGGCCCTTTACCACTAACAGCTCTGTCGCTCTCTTTTATAAGGAAGAACCAAGTGTATTCTCCTCTGTAATCTGTGTCGATTATTTTTATGCTTTGTATGCAAAACAATAATGAAATGGCAAACTATAATTCATAAAGATTTCTTGGCACTAACTACAAATGAGTCAGCACCTAAAGAATGGCCATCAGAAGCTCTCTTTACAGTGCAACAGAAAGATTGATTTATCTTTCTCTCACAGTTGCAAACTGAAGTCATACAAAACAATGCACTCTAATTTCCGTTCTTTACATACTGTTCCTTCTGATGCTATAGTACATGTACAACCTGAGTGTGTTGTTTCAACCATCCTCCAGCCTTGTATCCTCTGAGAACTTCAACTTCTGTGTAGAAATGCCCCAGCTAAAGCAGGCAATTCATCTTCTGCAAACTGCCATTTTCCTGTCTTCTATGCCCAGAGACATTTCCATTTCCCTACACCGCCAGAAGGAGCAGCGAGGAGCTATGCAGCAATACCAACCTCTGCTGCTGTGCCAGGAAGAACTGCAGGTGGAAGACTCTCTATACGGAGAGACCATAATCATAGCAACTTCTGTAGAATCTCCCAGAGTGACTGTGTATCTGCACAAACACAAAGTACAAACAAGGGTCTGATTTTTCATTGCTGTGCTCACGTTTCCAAGACAGCCGTATGGAGTGCTAGTATAACAAGGATACCTTCTCCAGACATCCTAAGGCGTTGCTGCAGTCCCTACGCCCAGCTATTAAGCAGGAGATGAAGGAAAAACTAAAGCACTCAGAAGCCTATTAGGATTTCAACGGAGCGAGGCCACAATCTACTCAAAGCAACGTCGCTCTTAATTAAGGTTCAGTCATGGTTCTAAAAATACACACAACAGACGAGGCCAATGAGAAAGAAGTCAGACCATAATGGCATCAGCTTGATGTGTCTTTCGCTGAATCTGTTTTTTTGGGCTCACAGAGCCTGTCTGGTGAATTCAGAAGCAGAGGAGATCTGGAGTGTACTCTGTTCCTTCATAATTTTCACTAAAAATAAGGAGGACTCATCACAAAGATGTGAGATCTATAAAATGATATTTAAAGTCATAGATCTTAAGCAATAGTATCTCCTCACCTATAGGGAGAGTTGCAACCCCCATCCTTCTTTATGCTCAGATTAAAACTTTCCCTAAGAAAAAAAAAAAAAAAGCACTGAAAAAACCCTTGCTTTAGGACGCTTTGGCCCCAAATGTGTGAATGTTCTCAAACCAGGACACAATCTTTTTTTCTCAATATGTTCCTCCCTGCAGCTTATAGAAGATAACTCTGCATCCAGCAAATCCCTTCACAGTATATTACACTATTTGGTGGAAGGGAACAACCAAGGGTACAGCAGTGTCTCTGGTGCTGATTTTGGTATCAACAAGGTGTGGATGGCTGTGGATACATGACAGCATCAAGTGCTGCAGCAGAATTTGCAGGAGACAAAATATGGCTTTTCTGGAAAGCAATGCTCTCCCTCAGGCTGCAGAAAAATGTCCAGAGATCACTCAGAGGTGATGGCAGCTGTGAGCAGCAGTTGCTCCTTGGTTGAACTCATGAACAGTCAAACATTGTAATTAATGATTATTGGTCTTGTACATCGCACCTCTGTGTTATCACATTTCTTTGGTAACCTCTGAGCTGTCTTATCCAAGAAAGGTCTATTTATCCCATTTTCCAGAAAAGGAAACAAAGGCCTCAGGGGGTGAAGTGACATACACAGCATCACCCAACATGCCTACCGCAGAGTGCAGTGCTAGGAACTGCGCCGTGCGCTGCTGCTTAATTTTCCCTTCGCCCAAGCATGTGTCTGACAGGCAATATTTAGATTGAGGACTTTGTCCTACACAATGAAAGGGTCCCACTGACATTCCCTGACACTAACCAGACAACAGACTTGAATAGGAACAGTGGGGCTTTGGTTATTAGTGTGAGAGGTAATGTATACAGCCTTCATTCTTGTTGATTACTGGATTCAAGGACTTTGTCCTACTGGGATCTTCTGACAGCCTTCTTTTTTTAAAGAAAGCATTACCAAGCAACATGGTAAGTATGACTTAAATTGCAGGATAAGGAGTACTTCAGATCTCTAGCTTGGGAAAGTATTTGCCACCAGGATAGTCTATCTGTGCTGCTCACCCAGGGCTGCGGCTTAGACATGTGGCAGTCCTCTGCCTGATACTTGGAGGACATGGAGGCTAGAATGAGGAGCTGGTGAGCACTGGGTGAAGGACCCTCGGCAATGCCACAGTTTTACTCTGCTTCCTTCACTGTAAAACAGAGAATGAAAGAACAGATCTGGAAAGAAACAGCTTCCAAACTTAGAGGTTTTGTTTTGGCTTTTGTCTTTAAGAAGGACCCTGCTATGTCCTGCCTTCTCCAGACATTCACATCTGCTCTCAGAGCACAGGTAGAGAATCTCAGCAGGCAGGCACTAATGTGGTTTAATTTGCCTGTGGTTTTGCAGAAGTCACAGAGCTGCACTGATTTATTCTCCCTGATGAATTGGCCCAATGGGCTTAATTCAAATAATTTTTTCTCATTCTTCCCCAGTCAGTAAATCAGTTAAAAAGACAGAAAAACAAGCATATCTTAGATTCTTTCATGCCCTGATATCAAACACACAGCAACTTGCAACAGGAGAGACTTAGAAACAATGGAAGGAATGTGTTTTTCCAGTCTTGTTCAGTGCTTTGGAGGAACTGGGTGGCTGGCAGCAGAAACGCAGACTATCCAAGTACAGGGGACAATCAGCCACGGCAGGTAACCAGAGGGATTTGTAAGGTGAAAGTTTCAGATGGAGCTGGTTTCTCCTCTGAGTCTGTACTACAAACCACAAGCAGCTCAAATAACCTCAGCATCAAAATGCTGATGTAGAAATGATCAGCAGGAGGGAAGAAGGTTCACTAGGTGTGTGTGCTGAATGTATGGATGTGTCCACACAAATCAGTGTGCATGGATGGGAGGGGATTTGTACACAGCCAGAACCACACAGATCACAGAACAGCTACCAGACCTGTCCTCTCCTTCAGAAATCTTTAATCACTTCAGTAATGAACATTGGTACAGCCAAAGCAGAGGTCGCTGAGTCTGGAATACCCTCCTACATACAAATTCTTGTACATTAAAGCAACTTCCTGCTTGTAACCAAAGCTTCAGTTTAAGTTAAGCCACTGAGATATGCAGACACAGCCTCCGACACTGCCAGAAAAGTGAAGGAAAACATTGGCTCTGCATCCAAAGACAAATTAATCCAAGTGAAATGCTAAACTCTGGAGCTTCTGCAGATATCTGCTATCAGATCAACAGGCAAGCAGGGTTTACAGTAGGCATAGCCTGAATAACTCACTGCTATAGAAAGGTAGCGGATGCCTCGCAGCTTCTTTCCAAGATTTGCTATGGGTCTCATACCTCAGGAACGTTAGAGTTCCACACCCCAATTGCAGATAAATCTGTCTCTGATAAAACTGGCTTGAGGAGAGATTTCAGCCTCTAAAATCTACTCTATCCATGGTGCAAACCTCCAGCCAGATGAAAACAAAACAAATGTAGTGGGATCATACACACGAACACCGAGCCCTCCCCTCCTCCTTTTGCAGCTATGGAGGCTGCACAGGGTCAGGATCCATAACTCTGCAGTGACTAACAGCTGGAGCAACTCCACTAAGGCCAGTGAGTTTGCTCCAGATGTGCATCCTTGCTTCTAAGAGCAGAATGTGACTGTGCATGTCACGTTCCCTCCTCACCTGCACAATAACAGGCAGCTGCTCAGTATCAACAACACCTCCAGCTATGGGAAATCAGTGTGGCTTCTTGACTTCAAATAGGTCAAGGTCTGCTCTGAATTCAATGCTGCCAATAAAAGTCACTGCGTAGACTTCATGATGCAAATTTCAGAAGACTGAGACACAAAAATCTATGAAGTAATCCAGAATACCATCTAACTGAGGTAAGAGGCTCTCTTACTGCCAGAAGAAGCTTTGCCTGAGCAAATACAGTAGGATTTGGCTCTAACCTGCATGCACAAAGGAGGGAAGTCAGGCTCTGCCACAGCTCTGGTGGATCCACAGCAATTCAGGAAGCTGACTTCAGAAGATAGAGCTTTAGAAATGTAGATAGGCACTCAGCAGGCTTTTCATGAATGCCAAACTCCCACTAAAACTCCCAGACTTGGAGAAGCCAGGTGGTTTTGGAAAGCCAGGCACCTATGGCTGAGGAGCTATTGCAAGCTTCTGTCAGTGCTGTGGAGATATTTTGATCCCCCACCTCCAGTGACCTTTACCGTAAGTGACAAAGCTTTTGAGGAGAAAGGACACCTCTTCCAGGACCCCTTCCCAGTGAGTCACCCTGAGGCATATGGGCAGCCAAAGCAGTAACATTTTTACACTCAGTCCTATGTAAATGTTACTGACATCAAGCAAACCTGATGCTCTACTCAAGGCGCAGATGGTCAGTTCCTTTCACTTCCCTGGCACTGTGCTCAGGGCAAGGAAACCTCAGGAACAGGTGGGCATGAGGTTAAGAAACTGTCCCAGCCCTCTTCCACCAACTGGTGCCATGGATGCTGGGGATTCATGGTGTTCCAGTCCAGCATTCCCACCAGAGGGAAGAGGAGTTTGTCAGCTGCTCTCCAAGGACAGCAGCCACGAAACATACCCAGCAGATAAGGACGCAGATGTGCACGCTCTCACCTGGTCTTCAGCCGTAACTTAACTCCTCCCAGCCACGTGGGTTTGCTGGGTTGAAAGTCAGTGGTCACGCGGTCTGGACTGAGCAGGCTGGGGCATGGGTCGGTGCATCCCTTTGCGGTATGTGTGTCCCTGACAAAGGAAACCAAGACCATGTAAACAGCAGCACACAAAGAACTTGTACTCAACAAGTGTTTTAAGTAAGAAGGCAACACACACACCCAGGAGGCAAGGTAGAGGCATTAGGCTAACTTTTTAAAAGTGCAAAGTAAATGTCCCAGCAAGCCACTTGCAGCCCTTTTCTTCCCTCTGTCACTGCCCAGGCAGGCTGTGAGATTTTGCTCACCTTCCCACCCTAGGCAGCGCTCAGCCCCTGTGAGTGCCCCCCACAACACTCAGCATGCAGGAGGGAGGTCAGCTGCAGCATCCACAGCACCAATCTTATTGCTCTGCATCTGCATCCTGGGACTAAAATGCCTGCGTGCAAAGCTCAGGGGCTCCACTGCAGGATGTAACCACCTTACAAAGGCTCTGAACACAGAAAAGCTGAGAGAAAGGTCCACACAGTGGCAGTGAGAAAGAGAAGTCTATTCCCCCCTCTCACAGTATTTGCACAAAGTCAGCAAACAAATATTTACCCCGCTTTGCCACACGCACGCAGAAGTCACACAAACATCGTGCACCCATCACTTCAGCTGCTTCCTTCCCGCAGGCACAGTGTTCCCACTGGCTCCCATTTCTAGCCCCGAGATGTAGGACAGCCTTGAAATTTCCTCCAGCTCACAGCAGCTGAATAAAAGCACGGCTGGAAGGACCCTTCCCCAGGCCCGTGGTGTGAGGTGTGCGGAATGGCCTCTCGCCGTGCGCTTAGTGGGCTGCAGGCTGAGCGCGCAGGCCGGCAGCTGGGGCTTTGGATGGCGGAGATGGCTTGGATGCCATTCCGCTGAGAGGCCGGCCGTCTTTGTGTCCGGCTCGGTCCTCCCCCCGCTCCCTCCCAAGCCCCCACGTGCCGGGCAGGAATGTTAAGCCTCACGCTGCGGATGAGATAGAGCGGGGAGTGCGCAGCGGCACTTTCACCTAGATTAGGGAAAGCGACTGGTCCACAGCCGCCTTTTTGCTCACCCTGCCTCTTGTTGTCTGAATTTTACCCCAAATCCTCCCTTAGCTGCCTTTTCCCTTCCATGTGCCAAATCCCATTCATTTTTGTCCTCTGCCACCCGCTCCACTCTCTGCACAAACCCTGCCTCAGTGTATTTATAAATGAATGCAGCTGGAGAGCAGGCCAGCACACACCACCTGCATGGACAAGATCATGTCATCCTCCTGTCTGTACACCAGGAGCACAGCTTCCCTTACTGCTCCCCTGTGAAGTGCCAGGACCACTCACTGCTCCCTTGTAAAAAATGTCATTTTTTGAGATTTAACTACAACATGAAGGAGAGCTGCTACAGAAAAAAGGAGGATTTAAAAGACTGTGCATGTACATATATAGAAAATACATATGTATACAAATCAGTATACAGTTTTGCAAGCAAAACATATTTACTGCTGTAGCGTCCAGATGACAAAGCCCCATTTCAAGCTTTGCATGAGAATACTGTGGAGATGGCCCCAGCCCCAAAGAATAGCACTTATGCAGCAAGATCCCGTCAGAGGGGACAGGATTTCAGCAGAGGCACTTGTCATAGCGGCAGGCAAACCCTGGCCTCATTTCCCCTACAGGAACAACAATTTTTCTGATTTGCTGATGGGGTCACAAAGAGAAGATGCAGGTTACCTGAGGACCCTGCACAGCCAGGGTTGTGCTGGGGTGACACAACCTTAGCCTGAGGCAATTGTGCTGCCTCATTGATTTTGGGCAACCTTAGCTCAAGCAAGGAGGGTCAGCACTGGGACCGGCCCTGCAGTCCTACGTGCATAAGTGCTGGTGCCTGTGGCTCATATTGTCTTTGAGAGGCACTGTGGGTGCTGAGTCCCTTGGGAAAAGGCCTCTGGATGTCCCACAGTGTTGCCTGTTACCCTCATCACAACACAGGAACACTTATCATGCTGTACTCTCTCTGTTCTGCTTCTGAACAGCAGCTTTTGGCCCTCCCAGAAACCCAGAATCACAGGATATCCTGAGTTGGAAGGGAGTCATAAAGATTGTTGAGTCCAGCTCCTGGCTCCACACAGCACCTCCCAAACATCAGAGCATATATCTGTGAGCATTGTCCAGACATTCCTTGAACTCCAGCAGCTCAGGGCTGTGCCCACTGCCCTGGTCACAGCCTGTTCCCTGCCCACCACACTCTGGTGCAGAACTTGTTCCTAACCCCCACCTGACCTTCCCCTGACACAGCTCCAGGCCATTCCCTCAGGCCCTGTCACTGTCACCAGAGAGCAGAGCTCAGCGCTGTCCCTCCTCTCCCCTTGTGAGGAAGCTGTAGGCTGCCATGAGGCCTCCCCTCAGCCTCCTCTGCTCTGGGCTGAGCAAACCAAAGCACCGCAGCCGCTCTTCATATGTCTTGCCCTCCAGACCCTTCAGCACCACCAGGCTACACAGGAGCTGCAAGGAAGCTGCACCTGCCTTCTCTCCCTTCTCTCCACTCAACTAGCACAGAAGTAGCCAGTAACAATATGTAGGACTGGGAAATTGCCCTAAATCCACAAAAAAACAAGAATAATCAGCTGCTGGAAAAACTGATACAGAGTAGTAAATGCTCACAGCTTCCCCATCACCACAGCCCAGTGATTTTTCAGCACTTAGGGCTTTTTTTTTTTTTTTTTTAACAGTTTTAACAGCTTTCAAAGCAAGGAAGCAAGCAAAAGACAACAAAGACTC
>WBMW01000233.1:175430-241845 GCA_013396635.1 Penelope pileata
CTGTCTGGTTATTTTTCAGGCTTTGGGGTTTTTTTTTTTTTTTTTTAACAGCTTTAACAGCTTTCAAAGCAGTGAAGCAAGCAAGAGACAACACAGACTCCAGGCTCTGCTGTCGGCAGAGCTTTCTCCATGTTCCCTTTCCAAGCGTTCCCACATGGATTCACCCGGACCGGAACCTCGAGCTGCAGGAGGCGAGCAGCCTGGGTGTTCCCCCTCACAGGGAGAAAACCCTGCTTGGCAGCACGCAGAGCTGTGAGGTTTACCTCAGAGAGACAAAAACACATTAATTAGTGCCTGCATGGGCTCTGAGGTTGTTGGTTGGGGGTAAGGAGGAAATGCAAGCGAGTTTTTCCCAAGCCTCTTAAAAAACTCTAATTACTGAGCTCTGTGTGGAACAACAGGCTTGCTAAGACACTGAAAACTAATCAGGCAGTCTATAAATAACACCGTTAATCAAGCCAAGTGGGAAACCTGAGAGATGAGGATCCTTTCCCCAGGGAAGCACATATGCAGGGACGGAGATCTCCTCAAAACAGGACCCACAAACCTAGCCCCTTCCCTCTGCTCACTGCTTTCTGCCCACATTCAATCACACAACCTGGCTGCTTATCCCAGAAGATTTTCTGAGGCGTTTCTATACTATCAGGAGCCACCTCGCTTTAAAGATGCCCAGGGCCTACCTTGCATCTTGACTGTCGCTGCTTTTCCTTCGAGCAATCCTTCTCCAAAAGCTCAAGCTGGTGGCAGGATGACACCGCGTGCCCGTCCCTGCAAGAGCACTTGGCCCCCTGGGATGGACCTTTAAGGTTGTGGCTGCATTTTATTTCGTGATGTTGCAAAACGCCTCACAAGTGCATAGCTGAAAAGTGTCCCCGGCAAGGAGTGGCCCGCAGTTGTTCTTTGTGTTATCATGTTGTTCGTGAAGCTCGCACACAAGAGACAGGAAACCTCGCACAGTCTATTTAAATCGCCTTCATCTCCCACCTGAGGCTGGCAGCTGCCTCTCAAATTTTTCCCGTTCTGAGAAGTTCTTGTTTAATTACGAATTGTTATTTATACTCGCTGCTTCCATACTGCCTTTGGTATTTAACACTACACGTATCAGTGACTAGCTGTACAAAGGCACTCTGCTCAGCTTTTCCCTCATCTAAAAACACAGCCTGCCATGATCCTTGAAGAGCTCATTCGATGTTTTAGGGAGATCCCTTGCTTTTGACCATAACCCACCGTGACCTCCTCTGGCCACCTTATCTGCCTTCTGCGCTGACCTCTCATTACGTGCATACTTCGAATATTTCGTACCATTTATCTTAACCTTGCAGGCTCTTGGCTCTTTTCTCTCACCTTTTTTTGCTTTTCCTTATCGTTTCCTAAACTGATGCCCGGTCACCAGGTGTGGGATAAGCAGCCAGGTCTGCCTCCGCCCAGCAGATTCCCCCACGGCAGTGTCTGAACCTACTGACCAGTTTCAACCAGGCTTTGGAAAGATATCAGCCTCAGGGAACTAGGCTCTGAGTTTCATATAAAGAGTAACAGGAGTAGCATAAATTATTGCTCTCATTGAGGAAATACTGCAGTGTGAGCTCAGCTTTCTGGCTACAGTTTATAAAGGGGAGAGATTTTATACAAGAAAGTCACAGAAAAACAAGCCTCTGAAGTTTTACTGCTGGTAGCAAGTTTTCCAGCACACTAGCCTTACACTTCTTTTGTCTGCACTAGCATCTCATATGCTGCTCTTCCGCTTAGCTCCTATGGTTCCAGGCATGAGTCAAGGACAGAGCCAACATCATCCCTAAACAGCACCTGGAAGTATATTTAAAAATTATTTACGCTTTTTAAAATCTCTACATAATGACTATTTTTCTAATGGTTACACCTCTTGGAATAATAGTTATTTATCTAAATCTAATGCCAGGCTTCCTGCCATAGCAACAGAAGATCTAAGTCCTAGAGATTCCAAACTACAAATATTAATAGGTTTAGCAATTTGTAGCATCTCATTATTTCTAAGCCAAGTGTTACTCCTAGAAGAGAGGATGGAGCTTAAATTCTGTTTTATAAATCATTTGAGACTCACAGGAGTGTTTATAAGTATCAGAATTAAAAGCTTTTCTAGAAAAGCAATTCACATGCTGATGCTCCTGAAATTAAGGTTAAAGCACGAAACTCATCTTCCAAGTTCCACAGTGATTTTTGGGCATTATCTAGTAGATTTTCCCTTTGTCTAAAACCAGAATGCACGAGGCAACCCTGCTCCACTACAGAAGCAGCCAACAACACAGCACAAACACAGAAATGAGGAGAAGCAGCAACAAAGCAGCACTCTGCATCGTCAACACAACGAGGAGGCAGACGAAGGGGTTAAGATTTCCGTGTTGTCCCGACAGCATTACATTATGTCACAGGGTGTCCTGAGATCCCCAGCTCAGCCCAGTGAGGTGAGGACAGTTCGGCAGCTTCACCTCTGGCTATCCTCATCCTGCAGGCTGCAGGCGAGCTCTCAGCAGCTGATGGGCTGGAATTCTGTCTCCCTTGGAATGAGAAACCCGCCTCTGTGACAGGGCTCCATCCCTCAGCTAACAGAAGGACCTCTTCTGCCTCCTCCACGCTGATAAAGAGTGGGTTTTCCCAGGTAGGGAGGAAGATCGCGCTCACCCCAGGCACCAACCTTTCCCTGTCCAGCGGGCACGCTGCTTTGCAGATCCTCCTTGTCTGCCTGAAGCCAGAAGACCGGATTGCTTACGTATTTCTTATTTTGTTACCTCCCGTGGCTGCTCCAGAAATAGCCTGTAATCCACACATCCGTCACTCTTACAGAATCTCCTTTAGCTGAAGTAGAAGCAGCCCTGTGTGTCACAGCACGAAGGCCCAGGTCCTCCACTGTACAGGGCACTCATGGTGCTCACCTGGCAGTAGCAATGGGTTCTTGAGCCTGTGCACAGGGGACCTGTGAGCTCGACATAGACTGGAACCAGCTGGAAATAGGCAGTCAAATCATTTTTTCCATCAAAAAAAAATCTAAAGCTTTTACCAGGAAAAGTCTTTCAGCTCCTGGGTGAAATCTCTTACCAGCAAGTTGGGCTGCTCATCTGTGGTGGAGGACCCCAGAGGCTCAGCTGCAAGCTCGGAGCCTAACGAAGCAGACAGGGCTCTTTCATGGGCATCTCGAAATGCAACAGGCTCTGCCTGTGGAAATCCATGGAAGGACTCTGTTCCATCCTAATACAGAGCAAGGCAGGTTTGAAATATAGTAATGTTTACTGAGCATGTGGATCTTTGGACTAAATAAGGTATTTTTCCAATAGAGTTCTGCAGCGTTATCCACGTCTCAAGCAGGAACAATGATGTCCAACTCTTGAATTTACATGGGTCTGTAAAGCTCAAGGGAAAAAATTCACAAACCCAAAGGAGAGCGCTGCTGGCTGCCGCTTCCAAGATACAAAGTAATACAAACACTGGTATTTTTCATACACATTGCAGGCACATCTGTGCTGGTATCTGTTAAGATGAGATTAGTAGAGACGATCTGCACGCCATAAGCCAATCACCAAAAGGAAAAAGAAAAAATGTTCCAGGAACAATACAGAGTAGAAGCAGCTTGCACTTCTCCAAATGCACAGACCACTGCTCAACACAAACTACTGGGCTAAGAAATCATGGAGCTGCCTTGGAATGGGAAATTCTAGATGAATACATCTCATATGTGAGGACCCACCATTTTCAGTCTAAGAGCTCCTATGCAGTCCTGCTGAGTACATGGTGAGAAGTCACTTGTAATGAAATCAGACTTCTGGCTTTCCTTCTAGGAGGGCTCATCACTTAACTCCAACTTAAACAACTCCAAATCAAAGGCAGAGAATGAGCACTGACCTTCAGGTCCAGGGAGGGAAAATATGGAGAATGGAGACTGGACTTTGACTGTGCGATACCGTCTAGGCCTACCTGTCCAATGCTTTTCTGGCTTTCCTTTTTCTCTGAGATTGGATGGGTTTTATTTGACCTGACCTCAATCCCACAATCTGGCCATGTCGTGTTTGCACAGACTCACACAAACACACACAAACAAGCTGCTTCTGCACTGTACCTGTTTGCAAGCAGAGATCTGAAAGGAGCATTTGCATTCATTTGGGTTCCTCACTTAATTTGGTATTGGCCAAGGCATCTTTGAGAAAATGAACTCCCTCTTTGTCTGTGAGAGAGACCTAATCCTCGTTTTGCCCTGGAGGATTACTGGGTACTTAGAAAGGCACTCACATGCACATTTTTGGTTCGTGCCAGCTGCATTTGGGTCCACAATGTTCAGCGTTTTCACTTTGGTCTTTAGGTTTGCTAATAGCATTCCTCTGCACCCAGACCTCGACCCCAGCGACTGCCACCCTTTTAAAGACACCCTAAACTGAGGCTTTCTGAAACGTAAGCCTTCCCCTGCTTTGCATGATCAGCTGTCCCTCAGACAGCAGTGTGAATTCAGGCAGGGAGCCGGGCATGCTGCCCTGCAGATTGGAGCCTTTTCCTGTGCTGTGAGCCAGCGGTCGGAGTGCACGGTTCCCTGCATGGCCCTGCCAACAAGACCTGAGCCCTAGCTGCAAGGAATAACCTGTAGGGCTGAAAAAATGAGTTGTTATCCTAGTTAGTTCCTGGCTTTTTATAATGGAAGCTCATGGTTACACTGAATTATATCTTGCCACCCAGAGAGCCTCTCTGGGCACTGAAGCCCGCCATGCCTGGGTTGTACATACTCGTGTAACAAAAGTCAACTCCTTCTTACCTTTAGCTTGCAGATAGAATAGCCCAAAGCTTTCGGTGCTCAGATGCACATTTCCAGGTTCTGATTTCCACGTACTTTAATTCAATTTAAACAGCTCTCACTCCCCATCTGAACCTAACTAATGCCAGGAGAGCATTTTGGCACTCAAAGTAAACTGAGGCACAGGACCATACCCATACAACTGACTTCTGGCACTGCAGTGGCAGAGGAGTGCTAAAGTATGGCCCCAAACTGCTACCTGGCACTAGCACATGCCCCATGCAGAGCTGGGCTTTTGCTACTCGGGTCTGCTGTGCACAACATGGGTTTGTCTCTGGCCATGATTTTGCTCCACTCAAGAGCACTCTACCTTTATATCCCACTGGTGTTCCTGCATGGACAAAGTGTTCTCTGTGCTGCTCTGACCCAAATCTTTCTAGGATTGTGGCTTAATTCTGTAAAGCAGTGTTTCAGGATGCAGTTTGATGGAACAATAGGACTCTGGTCTTCACTGGTGTAAACTAGCACTGCCCTGAGCAGCACTCTGCCAGCTCAGGGGAGACCTCTCCTTCTCAGGAGGTGAGCAGTGAGAGGTCACAACTCTGTTGGTCTGTGGCTGGTATCACGATGACATCCACAAAGAGTGCAGAGCAATCTGCCCTGCACCCCAACTCTCCTTGTAAGTGAAACACTTTCCTGCAACTTGCATGAATGGGGAGTTTTAAGATTAGAAAATGGGTTTACCTACTCACTGTGTCAAAACTGAAGTGAAAATACAGATAAATGACATTTTCATTCAATTCTACCCCTGGGACTCTCACAAGAGATTTTTGGAGACGCCAAGCCATGCTGGCCTTTGGAGAAGCTGAGGGATTTGCCCAGGGAAGCAGAGCTTCACTCCTCTTCATGGGCTATTGAGGACCAGGACCTGGCCATAACAGAGTGGGTGCAGAAGTGCTCAGAGGTGCCTCAAGTGAGAATGACGTGCTGCAGAGCTCACCGGGGGAGAGGGATCAGTAACACACTCATCCCTTTAAGGACTGTGATCAGTGCACACATGTAACACAATAACATTATCTGCACGTGACCTGGGATATCCCAGTGCTGAATCATGCTGGCCAAAAGTAATTTAATATAAATTACAACTTCTAACCTTTCTTACGCAATATGAAGCAAAGCACAAGCTGTGTATAAAGGACAAGTGTAAATAAAGAAATTGCAGCTCCTATAAAGAAAGGTAGCCACGAGAGGGAAGCGAGAGTCATACTCACATACTGTAAGAACCCATTTCTATTTTAGGATTATAAAAGCCAACCTATTTCATAGGAAAAATAGAAGACCTGCATGCTGAAGAAATTATGTTCACATTGAGAAATATTCACTAACCAGGATAACCTTTTCCAGAATTACTTTTTTTCACTTGAACTGCTGGTGTCGCAGTTTGCATGAGTGTTTCCTAATATGCTGAAGGCAAACCAAACTAGGTCAGTTCAGACCAGCAATTTAAATGGTTTAAAGCTAAAGATTAAGGGAGTGCTTACATGAACCACTCCAGCGGCAGATGGACGAGATCTCTGGCACTGATGAGCAAGCGAGGGCATTAATCTCTTCCGCCTGCACAGCTGGATCTCTCTTCCTGGCTTGCAGACACATTGCACTTTAAGGAATTTAGCATAAATTTTACCCTGGCAGCTATCCTTTGAAAATATGGGTGAATTACTAAAGTGCTAGAATGGTAGCTGAAGTGGTTTTTGAAAAATGTTTTGCTACCAAGCAAGCAACAATCTGGGCATCTATTCTGAGGGGGCAGAAGAAAGCCCTGCACATGGGTTCCTGGGCAGCCTGACCTAATGAGTGGCATCCCTGCCCACAGCAGAGGGGTTGGAACTAGGTGATTTTTGAGCTCCATTCCAACTTAAACCTTTCTGTGATTCTATGATTCACACTTGTTGCACTCATAGTGGATGCCCAGCATCACGTACCAACTCCAGTCTGCACCTGAGTTTTCTCTCTGCTTTCCAACCTGACCACTTTGCAGTGTTTTCTGGTATGCCAGCTTTTAATTGCAGTAACTAATAAAGCTAAATCACCTTAACAGGTGTAGTAACGTCTAATCCCCATTATATGAACTACTTCTTATGAACTGTTTCTCCATCCCACTCACCCAACTCTTTCTGGACAAATTCCTGAATCCCTTACTCAACATAGCACGCATTCAGTTCCTCAGGATTTCAGCAAGAGATTTGCTCAGGTGATAAATGAGCAGGGATTGAGAAGGAGATGAGGATTTGGCCAGCTGCTTTACAATACGCAGGATCTCTGCAGGACCTGCAGCATCATTTTGCACAGAGTTCAGAGAGCTGTAGCTCTCAGGGTCTGTAGTATAAAAAAAAAAGGGAAAAATACACATATTACAGAATCCAGCTATGCTGGTTACTTGCCTATCCATCCCTGAGACATAAAATGTTGGTTCAGCACATCTCCTCTGCACCACGTTAACTGGACAGATCTGGTGGAAAACCAATGTATTGGCCAGGGGAGGGAACAAAATTAGTCTGGTAACAGCAGAAAAGGCTTGAGATTTTCAGGTACATACAGAGCCCATGGAATAAGCACTGAGAGAACAAAAGCATGCTGAATAAAGCTGAGCTGCAATCAGGCTGATCATCTCCTTGTATTTTTATTTTTAAAGAGTACAAGTTTACTGTGACTACTGACTCCCTGCAGCAGTGATATCACAACTTTTCAACAGCTTCAGCTATAAACGCAGCTAAAAATCAATGCAGACAGCCTATGCATTGTAAAGCTAATGGAAGTGAAGCCAGTAAAGACAGATAAATAAAACTATGCCTTTAGAAGGCAAACTCCTCACTCACAAGAGTCACTTCAAATATTGCAGTTCCTTCTCCCCATGGATGATTCCAGCTCCTGTGTGCTGGTATATACCATTGTGTTGAGTACACCAGCAGCACCACGCGTGCAGCTACAAGCCATTGGAGTTACCTTGGATGTGGTGATTTTCTGTTCTTCTAATAAGAGTGCTTAAGGTGAGATACAGAAACAGTATCTGCTAAGCTAATAAATATTTGTTTCTCACTCAAATTATGTTTAGCAACTATCCATCCTGCAACAGCATGGAGAAGGATAAGGACTGCAACCAGGACAAGACAAGCTGGATGAGAGGAACCCCTGGCTTCTCTCGTGCACTGCTGTGCCCCAGCACATCCCTCCTGCGCTAGCACAAACCACCCCAAACGAGGAACCCGCACTTGCAGCTCCTGAAACAAAGGGTGGCCACCTGCCTCTGCCCCTTAAAGCCAGCCTGGAGCTGGGGTGTAGGGAAGGCCATCCCACTGCGCATTCCTGCACTGGCAGTGAGGGCCTTGCTAGGGGAAATGCACAAAGCAGCTGGTTTTAAAAAGGAGAGCAGGAGGGAGGCAAAGAATAGAGGGGGCTGCAAGTAACAATGAAGCAATTATTCCAGTTTCAACGGGCTGGGGAAGCATTTTAAGGGTGGGAAAGGCAAGTGGGCTCCAGGCTGATAGCACTGAACAGAGAGGGATGAGAAGCTAATGCAGGAGCCACAAAACTTAGAATCAAAAAATGATAGAACTAATAAGGTTGGAAAAGACCTCTAAGATCACCTAGTCCAACTGCCAACCAGCTCCCACCATGCCTGCTGAGCCATGTCCCTCAGTGCCACATTTACGTGGTTCTTGAACACCTCCAGGGACAGTGACTCCACCACCCCCCTGGGCAGCCCATTCCAGTGCCTGACCACTCTTTCTGTGGTTGCCAGAGGCCAGCTCTCAGTTTTGCCCAGCGCAACTCAGAACAGTTACCTCATCTCTCTGCACATCAGAGACCTGGATGAGTTTAGTGTCTTCCCCAGAGATGCTGCCCTTGAGTACCAACGGAGCAAACTACCTCCAGGACCACTGGGAAAAATTACACTATGGATCAGAAGAAATTACACTACAGAAGGTTGTGATTTCCAGAGAGATGTCAAATCCTGCTGGGCTTCTGGGGACATCGATTCCTTGTTAAAGATGCTACTCTGTAGGTAAAGGATTTTCCACAGCCCAGAAAACCCTGCTTACTCTAGATGGCTTCAGATTTTTAATGGGACTTTCCTCACGAGTCACCGAAGACACATTTTAAAAACCCACCCCCAACCACTGTGTTTGAAACAGTACAAAATGCTCTTCCTTAAAACAGCTCAAAATGCATTAAAAAAGCAGTGAGGAGGATGACCACCCACTCAGTGCCAACTGGCAGGCTGATTTAAGGTCTTCAGGCTATAGACTGAGATCAGATGCACTGCTTCACAGCTAAACAGATGAAGACCATTTACAAGCCCTAACCAAAAACTCATATCCAAATTGTTATTTCCATTGTGAACTCAGCACTCTCCCAAAAGAAGCCGCATCTTTGCTAGAGGCATGCAGTGAGTCGTAGTCTCAGTCAGGAAATCTCTGCTCTGCATGTCAATAGGAAAAAGGGGAGCAATCTGTATCCCTAATCTCAGCCTCTTCTCATACGCAGGACATGCTGTGACCATCCTCATTTTAAAAAAAAATATAAAAATCCTTCCAAAATTAAGTTTGGGTGGAGGCAGTCCCAAACAGAGTGCTGTTTGAGTCAGAAGTGCCAAACTCTTTCACAGAGTGAACTGCAAAACCAAATCCTATTAAGCAGCCATCAGTGTCAATATTTATTCCTCACAAGTCAGGGACAAGTAGCCTAATAAACGGTGTCAGACAGGGCCTGGTGAGATGGAAAAGGATGGGGATAGGCTTGGGGAAAGGGCATGACACATTAATCAGCATCACCCCTGCAAAACCCTTGACAGCAACAAGGTAGTAAACTCATTAGCCACTTAGAAACTAAGCTCCTTTTGTGTTTCATGCAGTGATAGCCTTCAGGTCTCAGCCTGAAGGTTTGCCATCTTTCACAACAAAGCTACCAAGCACCATAAAATATTTGTTTTTCAATCTACCTCTCAACACACATCTTTCTGGTCCAAAGATGCTTTGCTGGCTTTGCTGCTCTCTCCTCCGACACAAGTTCTGGATTCCAGTGCATTCAGCACTGAAACTAGCATGGAGCAAGAGAGCTTCTGGGTCAAAGACATCTACACAAAAAGACAGACAAATAAAACTATGCCTTTAGAAGGCAAACTCCTCACTCACAAGAGTCACTTCAAATATTGCAGTTCCTTCTCCCCATGGATGATTCCAGCCCATGTGGTGGTATATACCGTTGTGTCGAGTACACCAGCAGCACCATGCGTGCAGCTACAAGCCAGAGAAGGGAACCAGACGACTCTGGGTGATGTGTGAAGATGCCTGTGCCAGTGCGCAGAAGCAGACTCAGCCTCCCTCTGCTTCATCCTCACAAAAAGGAGCTCACATTGGGTGAAACAGTGTCGGTGCCAGATCTGTCACTACTGTAGCTCAGTGAAGCAGCCTAAATTCATTTTTGCCCTTCACTTGAGAAATGTAAAACACAGGCAAGATTTTGGTTGTGTTAATGTGCTGTTCCCAGGTCTCCTTTTACCCACGTATTTTCTTGCGTTTTTTTAATGCTTGCTACCATACCCCTCATCCTCTGCATTCAAGATTTGATAACCTGCCTAAAACAGCCAGGATCAATACATCCTTTACACACTCAAGCACAAAATGTTGCAAAATCCACGTAGGAACAGGTTGTGAGCTGTGTGACTGTATGGTTTATTTCTCCCTGCCTAGCTGGGCTGACACTATGAAGACAGACGTGCTCCAGGCTGGATCTTTCCATCAGGACTGTAGCATATCTTTTAGAGCGATGCCTTACAGCACAGATTTGATCCCATCTATCCAGGGAAATGTAAACTGTCGCAGCACGACTGGGATGCAGCCACGTTGTACGGGAGGCCCTCTTCTCATTATAACTCTGCTGTGCACCAGCCATCCGTTATCATCGCGTACTTTACTTAAATTAGCCTGAAATGGAGTCTGTCTCCAGCCTGGAGCCTGTTTGTAACTGCAAAGGAATCTGTGTTCTCTGTAGCACACAAGACAGGATCAGGTCACTGCTGGGGAGCACTTGGCCTGGCTATTTTTATTGTCTGCCTGAATACTTTTCTTTGACGCCCGCTTCAAGTTGCTGAAAGAACAGTAAAGATGAGATTTTTTTTCAAAAAGGGATACACTGATAATCCATAGGAACTATGTCCATTTAACTTCTGGACATTTCTCAAATCTTTTCCCCTGTTGCCAGGTTGCTGAAGGTATTTTGAAGCCACAACATGATGAAATCTAATCAGGGTGAAGTGGGCTGGTTTCGTTTGCATCAGATTCCTCTTTCAAAGGCATAAATTTGCCCTTCTGATCCTCCTCCTTACCACCAGAACAGAGCTAATGCAGCAGCTCCTGCTACATCAAAAACCCCCACAACCCTCTTCTCATCAAGAACAACTGATGATTGAAATTCTTCGTGTTTCTCTAAGCCCAAAGGACAGTGTCGCTAATTCAAGCACTGGTGCAATGAGAATATAAAGGATTAGAGAAGTGCCTCTCATCTGAATACAGGCAAGCATGCATCACATCACGGTTAGCCAAGCTTTTCACTCGAGTTAAACTCAGTAACAATCCCCCTAAATCACGGCTTTCAAACATGCACAATATGTCTTCTCATGTGTCTCTTCTTTCCGCTTGGGTGTCACTTGGCTTTAGGTATTTATATTCTCCTGCCACTTTGGGTTCTTTGGACAGAATTGTCTATTTTCAACACAGCACTTGCCAAGAGAAAGGAAATGCTTGCAAAGACAGGCATGCAAATCCTTCGTTTGCATCCCTCTGGGTCTCCTTCACATTCCCATTGCATCCACAGGAGAGGGGAGATAGGAGTAACACGGGAATATTAGGTAACAGGGGAAGGGAAAGACCAGTGGTGATTGCTACCATCAAAAGGAGGGAAGGTTTGACAGCCTGTTGGCTGTCACAGGATGGCTGAGACAGTGGGAGTCTGTGACACCTGGCTTTTGGAGCAGAGTCAGGCCTTGCCTAAGGCTGGTAAAGAATTAGGGAAATGCTGTCATTGCATCTACTCTGGTTTATAGGAGTTTAGCTGAGCACCAGGCTGTTGTTTGTTCACAGCAATAGTCTTTATCCCCACTGTACAGTGTGATATAAAGGTAGGCTTTGTGTGGGGAGGCTCAAGATCCCCAACAGCACTCTTACAGGAATCCAGAGCACAAATAAGCTTCCACTTGGAGACGATGAATAAGCACTTGTAATTAGTACTTAATTTCAAATGTCTGACCTGTGACAGATTTGGGGCTAGGTCTGCAGCCAGCAGAAATCACCTTCGCTGCACTTCCATGTTGCTAACAGGTTTCCTGCCCAGCATCTTAAGCACTGATACCCAAAGGGAGTGCCGCAACTCACCTCACCACTTGCTGGGCAGAAGACGGCAAAACACAATCAAAGGTTGGAGCAAAAATGCTCTGCTTGAGGGGGGTGCTGCTGGTGTGACTGCACGGGCAGGGAGAGCTGAGTGGACAGGATGCTGGGTGTAGGCAGTGGAACACACAAACAACACTCTTTAAAAGGAATTATTATAGCAAGGAATGAGAAAAAGGGACCTTTTGATCTCAGGGCAGGAGAAACAGAGGAGAAAACTGGAGTGAAGGTAAAAGGGTAGAGGAGGTCTGCAGGTCACATACTTCCCAAGTGTACAAAGAAAGATGTTGACTGGTAATGTAACATTTGAATATAATTCCATTCTTAACCATTTTAAAGATCGCTCCAAGCAGGTGATAAAACTGCCGAACCCCCTGCTGCCCAGCCCTGCACTCACCCTGCAGTCACTGCTGGACGCAGCTCCCCCACAAGCCATGTTGAGCTGGATGGGAGAGACACACTGGTTGGCCTTAGGCAGGTGGCTGTCACTGCATCACAACATATCCGGCACCTACCAGATAATTTAGCCAGGAATGTCCAAGGGCCCTCCTTGGTACCCCTGTTTTTCAGAGGTAGAAGATAGTATTTTACAAATGAAGGAGACAAGATGTGCCCTTCATTCGAATCTGCCAGAGCAGGGAAAGGATCCCACCCTCCAAGCACTTTTCATAAGAGACAGGCGCTGGCTTCACTTCACCTACTGGTAAGCGATCACAAAACGCTGCATGCATGGCCTTATTTCAGTTCATAAGTAACTTATTTTGTCTTAGCTTAAAATGGTTCCTGTCGGTCTTACTTGAACAAATACATTCTACTCTCAAGATATAATAAAAGTGACGTAATGCCTTTAGCACCAGTGCATCCATATCAGGAGATATTGTGTTTGGCAGTGCTACTTCTCATGCTGCCACCTCTCCCTCTACCTGCTAACTCCCAACACAACCACAATGCTTAATGTTTAACACGATGCACAAATCAAAGACCTGTAGCGGGGAGATGTGGAAGATGTGGAAGCAAGTAGGCAGGTGACATTATGAAGTGAATCTTAATGACAAAACCCACTGTCTGAAGTGGTACCTCCACAGCACAGTATCATGTCCAATATTTCTTCCACTTGATAAAAAATATTTTCCCTATAAAACCTGGTGTGCTATCACATACCTGGGAACATCCCCCATCTGCAATGACTCAGAGCATGCCCCACAGCTCACATGGCCATCAAAGATTGATTTGTCCAGAAGCAGACATGAGTACTTGCTACCACCTCCGCAGCGCGTGATTTCTCTCTTGCTGGAGAGCTATGCGGCACACAATGTTTTCTGCACCAGTGTACGCAGTGTATATCACCTGTTCAGGATCACTCCGTAGGCGCCAGATGGACTCACAGTAATTTCCTTCATAAAATGATTCCAAATGGTTTTATTGAGATTTGAAAGGGTTTAAGTGTACTTTGCATCTTGGCCAGCAATTCTGAGAGATACCAAGTGGTAAACAGTTTCCCAGAAGTTACCAGGCAATGAGACAAAGTCCTTTTTGGGGATGTAATCATAAAAGCTCATGTACGTTTGTCCTTCTGTGATAAAAACAACAAGAAAAACCCATAGCATAAACCTGAGGCTTCCCATAACCTGGGAGTATTTACTCAAGCTTTATGTACTTACGATAGCACAGGTACTCACCCTGAGGCAGATGACAGGCAGCCAGGCCAAGCGAGAATTAACTATGCATGATCAAAGCAAGCACATACTGCTGACAAAAGGAAACCTTCAATGCAACTTCCAGCCATGTTGCCTGGGATTGATCACCACATCTTCCGTCCCAGACAAAACAGGCATGGGTCAGGCCAGCATCCACGCTGGGGAGCGGAGCTCTGGGTGATAGACCGCCCCATCTAGGAGGTGCCCAGTGTCCAGAGCTCACCTTGTGTCACTCCAGCATCTGTGACACTATTTCAATTTCTTTAGATGGCAGTTATTTCCAAGATGCATGGACCATTCCCTTGCCAACCTGTATACATCCCTGTATCATCATTGGACCAATGCACCGCAGAGTGATAGTGGTTGTGTCCTAGCTAGGATGCCTCATTGGCCCTACAGGACAAAACCCATTCTGCTCACATGTAAAGCCATGTTCACACCTTTATGGGTGATACTTGGTCCTTCTGCCAAGCGTCAGCTTTGAAAACTCAACTTTTGCCTTTGTGCAATTCTCCAGAAAGGTGACTTTTCACCACACATTTGGAGCAACCCTGGGTGGCACGCTGTCCTGTACATGCTTAACCTCTGCACTGCAGAGCAATCTGTGCGTGGGCCATTGTGCCAACTGCCCTGCAGACCAAGCAGGGCCGCATCTCTGACACTGCTAGGCTCAAACTCAACTAACTCCATACCGACATCCAGCAGGGACCAGGCTGAATGCGAGCCCTCCAGTGCTTATTCTGGAAAGAAACATCCTTCCATACAAATTAAAGCATAGAGTATAGCAAAGCATGATTTCACCATCAGGTGAATCTGGTACCACTGGTATCAAATGATACATTTTGCAAAGAGAAAGAGTCAGGGGAAGGACTCAAAGGGTTGTTTTCAACGTTTTTTGCAGAGTTCTCATTTCTTGATTGGTGTTTGCTTCCAAAGGCAGTTTAATCCTATTTAAGCATATGAGTAGAGGTCATACAGGCTCCCTCTCAACAAACTGCAATCATCAGTATAGTGGATTTTCCTTCATCCCACTCGTGCTTTCCCCACATTTGAAAATTGACATGCTTTGATTTAAAAGAAAAAATGAAGAAATTACAGCTGGACTCCAGTGCACAGACGGTTCTGCTGTGTTTCCCATCTATTTCAAGATGAATTAGAAGCTGAGCAAAATATGGCAGCGACGGATGAGAGTAACAAGAAGCAGAAGGAAGACCTTGCCCACCTCAGTGCCTCTTTTCACCCAGCACCA
Source organism: Penelope pileata (assembly GCA_013396635.1). Classification (NCBI taxonomy): domain Eukaryota; kingdom Metazoa; phylum Chordata; class Aves; order Galliformes; family Cracidae; genus Penelope; species Penelope pileata. Next base: position 190,569 of record WBMW01000233.1, read on the forward strand.
ATGGGAATCAGATCGGAAGCTGGCAGGCAATTTCACTTCAGCTCCCACATCACAGCAAGCAGCTGACACATACACTGATGTCATCAGCCCTGGAGCCTGCCAGCTGGGTCCAGAGCACGAGAAGATAGCCTAAGAAAAAATGTATGTACACTCCACCTTGACGTGCATTTGCTGTGTTTGCCTTTGGGAGTAGATGAAGACGCCCAGAGGTTGCGTTTGCACTGTTCTTGCAATTAATTGTTGGGAGCCGGTTGCAGGAGGCATGACAACCAGAGCTCTGGGTGGTAAGGCGGGAGTCGAACCATGACCATGACGATTTGAGGGTCAGGTTACAGAAGACCACTTTGCATGCCATCAATTTGTTCACTGTCATCGGCCACTTTGAAATAAAATCTAGCATTTTGGCCAGTGGACCACACAACATTAGCTGTATACCTTGTCAAATACAGACATGGGACTTTTCTGAGGGCCACGGAGGCTTTCAAGCTATTAGCTGCTTCAGTTCACGTTCCTGATGGAACTTGGTAATGAAGATGGAAGAATAAACATAGCATGTTTCCTCAGGTTGAGGCCAGAGCATATTAGCAGGATCAATGCATGCATGAGGTAAGTGGGTACAATTGCCCTAGACCTGCAAAGCACTCAAGCACATTATTCAATTTAATGCCATGAATAACTTCACATATCCCCCCTCCCCATATATTTCACTACAGATGACAGAAATAACTGCTGTGGGGAGACAAAGGACTCAGACATTCGTCTGGGAGTTTTTTCTCTCTCACATTCTTCTAGTCGCCACAAAAAAGCCCTCCAAACCCCCAGATCAACAGGGGGAAAAAAAAAAAAAAAAAAAAGGAAATAAGTGTGAAGAGAATTAAGAGGTTCAATAGCAGGTTGAAGAAAAATACATGCTATTCTAAGAAAGCCCAGGTGTCACAGAGAACGCAAAAGCTGAGCGCATTTTTATGATGCTGTATTCACTCTGCTGCACCTGGGCCCTACACCTCAGCATGATCCAGCAGTGGTGGAGGCAGCAGGATGCAGGGCTACCTGGTGTCTGGATGCCAGATATTGCCATGTGCTTCCAGGGAGCCGGAGAGCCGAGAAAATTTCCTTCTTCTCATTGCAATAAAGTTCTCCTGCGAGGCAGGAGAACAGTGTGGTATTGCAATGGCACGGAGCCCTGGAGCCCTGGAGGCCCATGTTCCCTCTTCTCCCAGCCTCGTGTTTCCAGCAACACAAGGTGCTAGACAAAGAGCTGGGCTCCAGCTGGTTCATAGAAATGGAAAAAAAGATTGTATTCAAAGGATGAAAGGACAATGTGAAATGCCCCAAAAGGAAACTGTCTTGTGCTTGTAATTTATGTCATTGGCTTTCTAGGCAAGGCGGATGCCAAGCGACAGTAAATGAGGACCAGTTTGTGCATTTGCTCGGGCAGCTGGTGTGAAAGGCGAGACCTGTGTCACATTTGCTGGTGGAGGAAGGGAAGGCGTGGGATGGGTAGAGGAAATTAGTTTTTGAAATAAGACATGGGTTGCATTTAAGAAGGATGATTTCCTTTAAGGAACTGCTTGCAGCACTGACCTATCCACAGACCATGAAGAGCAGGAGCCAGCAAGGGCTGGAGCCAGGGACAGCAATCAGAGAAGAGCAAAACTCCAGGGGAGTTTCAGGTTTTGCAAAACAGTCACCTTTGGATTCTGCAAACCTGAACAAAAAGCTGTTCAGTGCCAGGACCGTTTGAAACCATAAAGCCCATAAAGCTTGGGGAAGTTCAGAGAAACCTCCCAGTTTGGCTCATCTCCAATTCAAATGAACACCTGAAAGGTGAGGAGGCGTTTAGATAAATCTCAGAAACCGTTCTCTAATGGGTCAAGGCAATTTTCTCCGGTGTACAAAAGAGATTTTACTTGGATCTATCCTTGCACTGTGTATCTCAGAGAGTACTTAAGATAGCTGAGAAATAAATTAAGGAATTGAGGAAGTCCAAACCCTGCAGCATTGAACAAAATCCAGTATTGAATTTTCTCATGGACACTGCTCCCAAATAAAACCAGTGAAAAATTGGTTTAAGATTGAAATTAATTGACTGCAAGAGGTTTGCAGGGAAGTTCACTGTTATCTGAAGAGGAATTTGGGAAGAAACTGTATTTTCACATGTGCAGACTCAGGAAAGATAATTCTTAATGTTTTGGTCCAACTATCCTGTCCTCAGCACGGGAGCTTTCCAGACTGCATCCCCAACCTTTTAGTAGGATCTCAGCACAGCAGTGACTATGAGCACCACTCTGTGTGAGCGGAGATACCACTAAGGTATAATTGATGACAAACACGATAGCATGAAGAGGAAACAGAGGAAGGCTTCCTAAACATATCAAGGACAGGAAAAGTGGATAAATAGATGTGAAGCTAAGTTTTTCTTCATGGAGAAGTGAAAGGAGGGCAGCCAGGATAGCAGTTTTCTCTTGCTGTGAAAAAATTCTCTCCCTCTGAGCTACTGACAATCAGATTTAGGGAAAAGGAGAGGGAAAAAAGGATGTTTGTACACAAAAGAAAAAAAAGAAGGCTGCTTTTGAAGACCTAATTAACAGACTCTATCCTGAGTTGCTTCAGCTCAGCTGCAACACAAAAGTCCGACAGAGATCCATGGGACCACAACAACCTGCCTGAGAGTAAGGCCCCGCAAAGAAAAGGCATCCCTCCAAAAGCCCACCCCCTCTAAATGCATGGGGCTGGGAAGGGGAGGACACCGCAGCTGAAGCCTGTTTTCCTGCTCTCTAATAAATTTAGTTTACAGAAGCTTTTGTGGGCCCCTTTTAAGGTTGTTTGTTGATTAAAGCAGCAAACAACAAACTTAGCCTTAATTTATGCTTCTTTTAACATTTCAAGCTTGGGGAGGATGCTTTTTGTGGGAGCTAATGAGGCAGAATAGGTTCTTTACGGGGAAGACATTTTCTCACCAAATTAAGATCTGTATTGAAAATAAAATAATGAGATGAAGGTGGTTTTTCTTTCAGAAGTAAATAAACCTCGGACTAGGAAACTTCTCACGCATTTGGAACTGTTCTTATCAGAGAGATCTGAGAACAGCAGGTCCACAAGATGTTCTCTCTCTCTTCTAATTTTGCCTTCCTCCTTTCAGCAAGACAGTAATAAAGCATTGTTTGCTCAAAACATGCAAACAGCTCTAGTGTAGGGGGGAATAGAAGCACTGGGAGCTCAGCATAAGGGAAAATGTCTAGTTCTCTTTTGCTACAGCAGAGCCATGAAATCCCATGACAGTCCCTATCATAACCATTGGGGTACCCAGGCAGGGCAGAGAAATGGGCCACATCTCACACCTGTGCAAGTCTTACAGCAGCTCCTAGCAGAATCCCACGCAAGGGATCATTTTCTACATTAAAGTCTCCCTGCATTTTGCCGGTTTGGTGTAGCAGCAAAGCAAAATTAAGTACCTGGATGCGTAGTATTGCAAGTTAACATATGACAACAGCAGTCAGCACAGGCTGTCATTAATTAGGTATGAACAGGATGTCTGTATGGGATAGGAAGGCATCAACCCTCGGCTCCTCTTAGCACTTAGAAAGAAAGCCTTCCTTTCATTCCAGGCTACAAGCACACTTGAGAGCGATAACCCTGGCTGTCTTCACTGGAAAGGCAGAATAAATGCAGGTCTCACAGCTATAAAAACTGGTTGGTGCACTCTGTGCTGCATAAGGTGCTATACATGCAATTGCTCTTCTGAGCAATTCTATTCTATTCTATTTTCCAATGAAATGACAATATTCTCTCTAGAAAAAATACCACTTTTTGGCTCATTTATTACCAAAAGCCATTTGGAATCTTTTTCTTCATAGTCCATCCCTACTTTACACGTGAGAATGCACCTAAGCATGCTCTGGAGCACAAATAAAGTTATTTTCCTGTCTACCTTTTGATATCTACAGATGGGATACCCATAAGCAGCCTACAGTTTCCTTGGGACTGCAGCAGCTCTGCAGAAGTGGCAGGAATCCCGTCCTTAACCTCCCCGCTCCTGCAGATAAGGCTGGTGCACCTGCAGCCTGCAGAGAGCTGTGGAAATGCCTTACACAATCAAGCAACAACCCACCTCAAATTTCAAAGCAGTTGTAGGCACCCAGCCCCATCACAGGAGGGTATGAATGGCGCTGCTTTCATATCTCTCATGCAAATGTCCGTTAGCACAACAATGTTATCCGTTGTTATCCGCAAACAGTAGGATTTTACCTGGCACTCAGTCTTGGCTACTGACCACGGAAAATGTATACAAAGTATAGCTGAAGAAACTTGAGCCAACAGACTGCCACTCCCCGTGAAACCACATACTGCAGGAATGAGAAGAAGAACTCAACAGGCATCAAAAAGTCAACAGCCGGGGAAATTCCAGCATTTGGTAATGGCTGGGGAAGATTGGCTCCTGTAAAACCAAATACTGTACGTAGCTGACCTGCAGTGCAAGGGAGCGAGAGGGAGAGGAATCAGCCAGAGAATGAGTAAGAGAGCTAAAATAAGAAAAAAGAAAAAAAAAAAGCCGACAAAACAGGTGCCTGGAATGAGCAATCTAAGATGACAGCATCTCAAATATCCAGCAGAAAGATTTGCAAGCTGTGCAACTATGGAAAGTGGCAATGTGAGAGACACGCTGGTGAAGGAAAGATACTCTAAGGGCTGATGCCACATAAACTGGCTGGATGAACAGATTTCCAGCAGGCTTCAGTTTGGAGGGACAGGAGGTCTGGCTTCTTCATTAGATTCCCTCCTCCTCACTGTACACACACCCACAAAGTGCAGTTCTTCAGTACATTGAGCATCACCTGGACATATTTCCTGGGCTGCCCTGCTGGAAATGATCATCTAAGTGAAGATCCCTCGCCTCAGGCACAGTGGACATAAGGACTGATGCAAAGCTGCTGAAATAAATGGAAGATGTTATGCTCAGTACCTATAGCTCCCCTCACTTATGATCCAAGAAGGATGCACAGCATGGGATCTTTCCATGGGATCTTCCATGGATCTCATCCCAGTATCCACAGCACTTACAGCTTCCTTTCTAGTTAAAATATATGAACTAGACCCAAAATCAGACTGCATGAATCAGCATATCTTCATTTTTTCTCTCTCTCTGGTGATGCTGGAAGGGAAAAACCCTGTACTGACCTTGCTGGGTAAAGTTCCAGTTGTCTCAGTCACGAGGCAGAGGCTCGTGGCACGTCATTGCAGACACAAACCGCAACAATCGCAATGTGCTATGGGACAGTGGGCCCACAAGCTTGTAAATCCATTCCTGCTTCTCAGATAAACACAGGTTGTTTGACCTCAACATGGCATTGTAACTACAGCTGGTGAAAATTTTACAACAGACGTTGGTTCTTTTCAATGAAATATCTGCAGGAAATGTCAACTGATTTACTTAAAAGGTTAAAAATAAATTGAATCAGTTTGAGGCTTCTTTGGAATGAGATCAGAATCCTCCAGATCTCCCTCAGCTGAATATTTTTGTTTGTGTCACTGAATCCTCTATTTCATACTTTAAATCTTCCATTCACTTCTTTTAAACAACCCCCCTGCAGCCAGTTCCTCCTGCTCTCTTCCAGTTCTCTCTTCTGTGGTGCCTCTAAACTCTTGTCTTCATGAACGGATGCAGCAGTGAAAACCATCTAGATTTTAATTTTTGGAACTGAAATTTAGCATATCAGCAGTGAATAAGCAGGAGCAAAATAGCATTAACTCTTTCCTACCTGGACTGGTTCTGCACTGCTGAAAACCCTTCAAAGAATTCAGCATTGTATAAACCTTCACACACAAAGCACACACAGCCAAGGTGACTGCACCAGCTCTGAGCTGCCACACTTCTGCTTCCAAGATAGCTGCAGTTTGAACTCCACTTGTCTTCCTGTCCCTTGTGAAATGGTAACTCCAGTTTTAAACTATGTCTTAAAAAGCACCCTACCAGGGATGAAGAGTCAGCACCTGAAAGGAGGACATCAACACGCTGCTACAGAAGGAGAGAGGTTGTTGTTTTGGAAAGCAAGCAGCTGCTATTTGCATGGGAAACTGCAGTGTTGGAGGCCTCCAGTCCAGCCTTCCACCTTTAGTAAATACACAATGTTTGTACAGTACTTCTGATAAGCTTAATAGGCCAATGGATGTCACTGTTGCTCTACATAAAACCAAAACGGGAAAGCAAAAAAGATAATTAAAACAAAAAGAGCTTACAAGAGAGAGGGCTTACAGTTAATACCCTCTAACCTGGTGTGCTGGGTAGGCTGGGCAGCTTCTTCAGGGGCTTCGTAAGGACACATCTAAGTTATCATATTGTTAACTGCGGAGATAAGATCAGGATAATAGCTATGTGTAAAAAAAGGAAGGCTAACAAAGATGCAGAATGGAAAGCAGAGACATCCGTGGACAGACAGATTGGGTTTGCACAGCAGGCAGGCTATCAACTTCTGCTCTATTCCACATGCTTCCACTTCTGTGAACTGCAGCTAAATGAGAGGAAACATTGAGAAACTGCCCCTAAGGCTGAAAAGGTTAGTTTTTAATTCATATTTCCCATCTTGAAACCTATAATACATACTCCCTTGTAATATTTGTGTGGTTGGAAAAGCTAACTTGTCAACAACTTTAGGACTATCTAAGAGATGTGCAGTCACGCTTCCCTGAACATCCAGTAACTTAGGCAGTCACTGCTTTAAGGAGTCCTGTATGATTTGGGCTGCGTGAAAACTGGGACTTGGTCATTTGGATTCCAAGCAGCTGCTCAGATGCTTTGAAAAATTTCACTCACAACTGAACGATTCTTGTCTTTGAGGCTTATCTAAAGCTGGATTTTTCCAAGCAGTTACTAGCATCACAGTTCTTCCCATTTTACCACTTCATGTGCAACCTCTCCAAAAATTCAGTGGCAAGAAGCATTTGTTGATTAGTTTACTGGAAAGAGAGGCTTCACACTTGTGCAGTGTGATGCTAGGAGAAACTAGGTCACCAAGAGGCTATTTTAGTGATTGCCAGAGACGCAGCTGCCCCATTTCTAGGTCAGTGGTCCCTTCTACTTTAACAGCCTGATGAACGTTTAAGAACAGAGAATTAAGGATTAACAAATGGAGTTTTTGCTTGCATTCCCATGTGCAAGCCAGTAGCCTAAAATTCAATGAGAGGAAGCCTTCAGTTGATTCTCACTGCTTCAATGTGAGGTAATTTACACTGAATTACTGACAATACTCAGGGAAACTGGTGAAGAACGGCAGAGCCACCAGAGCACAGAACAAAACATGTTCCATCCTCATGCATCTGCCATTGTATTATCTTCAGGGCACAGCTGCTCCTTACAACCCCTCTGTGAGTCCAGGGCCTGTGTCTTGTGGACAAAACCTTCTGAAGCTTTAACCTCCCAAGTATAGCTGTGAGTGCTCTCCCCACAGTTCGAATTCTTTTAGGAACTTTCAGCACTCCTAAATTGCATCATAACCACTTTGGGCTCAGTTTTGTATTTATTATATGCACTGTGTCATGCCTACAAGACCATGTTCCAGGTTTAATGCGCCCTCTTGGTTTGTTCTGCCCAAGAATTGTTCTACTTCGTGTGTTTTTGCTGCTGCCCTCTCTCCCACCCTTCCCATCAAACGCATCAAGAGGCATCTAACTTAAGACCAGGTGAGGAGTTCTGACTTATCACCCTGTAACCTGCAATTAAGCGCAGCTTGCACAACTCTGAGGTAAGCTCATGATGACAAGCACCCCACTGCTTCTGTAGTTTTTGGCAGGATCCCAGTACCCTGACCACCAGGCGCACAGTCGCCATGAAGTCACTCAAAAATAGATAGAATTGTGAACAGTACCTGAGAAAACAAAGAAAAAAGAACTGAATTTGTTTTCTAGAAAGAAAAATAGTCTTTATACAACAAGGATGATGGGGCTTGCCTGAATTGAATATGTCTGAGTTCCAAAAGCTACTCGCTAGCCCTGAAAATCTTTGAGGAACTGTGTGGCAGGAAGAGCAATCCACTTTCTCTCACACACAGATTCACAAGTAACCACAATGCAAACCAATAAAACAGAAAAGGGAACTTCAACTAAAAATAATTTAGCAGTGGGAACGTAGTGCAGCTACTAACTACAGAAGGGATAACCTCTAAACTAGCAAAGGTAGATTCAGATCAGCATATTACCATCATCAGGTCTGCAGGCCAAGTACGTTCATAAAATAGATCTGATGTGCCACTGACCAACTGCACAGAACCACTGAATCACATTACCCTGGCCTGCTCTCCAGCAATGATCCCAGTCTGAGACATTTCCAAGATGCTGATGAAATCAATTTGTTATCCTATGAGATCCCTTAGGAAAGTCTTCTTGTTCTCTCTCAGAATAGGGTGAGCTCTTTCAACTCTCTCCCATGATCAGGAATCCTGTGGGTTGCCTACTTGTAATAAACAGGAAAAAGCCTTGGGGAACGTCTGTGCTGTGCACTGCTGCTAGTTACTGTTTTGCACACTCTGAGAACACAGAGCTATTCCACAGAACGATGACTCTGCCTTCTCCACCCTGTTATTAGTCCTCTGTGAGACATCTCACCAATTACTTCCTAAGACATCTCACCAATTACTTGCTAAGACAAGAACTACGTGTAAGCTACTTACCATACTTGTAAAGGTACACCTAAATTAAACTATTTTTTTTACTTTCAAAATCTCCAGACTTAAATTTTAAGTCCCTACATTCCCTTTTACAATTGAATAAAGTTTTGCTTCTCCTGCACGAAACATGCCAGTATCTGCCAGTTAACAGGTCTAAAAAACCTTCTGCTGGTGCTTATGAATGCAATGCCATGTATACATCTCCTTGTGGTTTCACATCAGAACATCACAGATTTCATTATTGCTGAAATTACGGAGAACAACGTTTGCTCAGCTATGTCTCCAGGCCAATGGACCTCCCCCTGTGCCAAATGCCACCTGCAATGTGTATTATAAGGGTTTGTTCCTGCTCCTCGTTAGGGCAGTGTTACTTCACAGAGTCTGGTTTAGAGACTTTCTTCTCATCAGTGCTTTCCCAAGTGGTGCAATAAAGTCTAGCTCCAGATGGCCCCATGCTCAGAGCTTCATGCACGTATGCAGCATTGTGTGGTTTCCACTGAGCACCTATCCTTTCTGGGCTGTTTTGTCTGCAGCCCAGACAAAACATCTGGAACTATGAACTCAAAATTGCCGAAGAAATATACTAAGGATGTGGCTAACACCCTGCAAAAAAAGGCCAAGGCTCAGTTCAGTGGAAGGAAACAGTTTCCTTCAGCATCAAACACTCAGGAGCATTTACATGTCTTGTTACTTTGTGCTGATTGATTTTCTCAGATGTTTTGCAATGACACATTCAGAACCTCCCCTGCCATTTCCCATATCTGTTATTCAGCCCTGTGGTCTGATAGCTCTGACAGAGGCAAAGCCCTCTGTTACAGCTGCCCCAGGAGCAGCTCAGCATCGCAACACCATGCCACGACACCATGATGTCAGACACCCCATGCTGTCATGCAATTAAACTCTCGTTAGCTTCCATCACGAAAAGAACTTGTGGTTTGTTTGCATTGGAACAGGCCAAGCAGAGGAATTCATGCGTAACACGTAAAGTAAATAAAAAGGAAACACTTGAATCTGTAAGTGGTAGAGAACGACTCAGTTAGGAGTTCTGTGAAACACTGAAATTCCTAGATCTCTAAATAAAAATGCCTGCGTTTCACTATGGCTAAGCTGCAGTTCATGACGATTTCACAGAATCATAGAATCATTAGAGTTGGAGGAGACCTTTAAAGGTCATCTGGTCCTACTGCCCTGCAATGAACAGGGACACCTACAGCTAGATCAGGGTGCTCAGAGCCCCATCCAGCCTGATCCTGAATGTGTCTGAGGTCTTTCCACAGGTCTTTCCGCTTGGGATCTCCATAAACAGGACTGGTGCTGCGTGGGGTTGATTTGGCCAACAGCAGCATGTGGATAATGGGAGGTCAGTATTTTTATTCAGCAGGATTTCATGAAACAATATTGGATTGGAAAGATCTACAGGATCTACCGGGGTGTCTTTTTTAAAAGCTTCGCTTCTCCCAGACAGAAGAAAGGGGCTGCTGGATGCAGGTGCAAGAAAGGGAAAAGAAAGAATGCACCTAGCAAGGTATCATGTCATTCAAACACAGCTTGTTTGAGGCTTGGCAACCTTTTCCTTTCACAAGCACACACATTTTCATGCTTGCCATGCAGATAGATGCAGGGTCTCTTGACTCTGATCACAGTGCAAACCTGGCTAAGATTTTCTTGGGACTGTCGCAGATACTAAGTACATCTAAAAGCTTAGCCAGTTGTATTTTAAATGTCAAACTCTTGGACCTCAAGAGAAATAATGCACTTGAACAGGGTTGTCTAAAATGTTGTATGCCTTCAGGAATCACACAGCAATTCCAGACCATGTGACAATACAGCCCTGAAAGAGTGACCATTTAATAGCAGCCATCAAAAACAAACCCATGCCCTGAATCCACTCTCAAAGAGGAAAGCACCCACCCTGCAAAATGCCACATTGCAATCTGCACTAAGACGCTAGCAAGCAGACTGCCCCGGCAGAAAAGGAAGGTGCTCTGTCATTTTAGAAGGTCAAGACTGAATTATAAACGAGGTTGTTGCTATAAAGCAAGGCTGCTCCATGCCTGGTATCATTAGGTCCTAACTCCTGGTGGGTGGAAACACTCAGCACCACCGTGCATTGCTGCATCTAGGAATAGGCTAAGCAGATTGTTTCTAGAATTTAATCCAGAAGACTACAAAGACAACCCATCCATGCTGGGTCTCAAGAACAAATCTCCGCAGTTTCTAGTACCTCAACAAACAACTGAGCTACATACCCCTGAATAAATACACCACCAGAAAGGGAGAAAACATTGCACACTTCATATGACTGCTGATCAAGCACTTCAAACAAGTGAACACAGGACTTGTCTGAATGACACAGTGCCCACCTGCAATTAACTCCCAACGTGCTATGGTACTACTCTGATCAACTTGTCACCACCTGTAACAACGGATTCAATGTCGCAGTATGGAGACTGTACGTAGTCTTTGAAGGGTCAGCGCACAATACAAATGAAGAAAGCAAGCTAGCACGCTGACAGGACCATCTACAGGTTGATGCTAGTGGACTGGGGTAGGCTGGGACTGCTTCAAAGAAAAATGTCGTTTCCTATGCACAGCCAGGTGTCTCAGCATAACATCTTCAGACGTGCTAACCTATTCAGGAATAAGGAAGCAATATAAACCAGGACGAGAGAGAGGCAACCGCAAAGTTCAGTGTCCCAGCTCACCATGTCCAATCCCTCATGAAAGACGAGATAGAGACAAAAGCAGCAGCACTGAAATACCTGCAATGGGCACAAAAGGAAGCAAAAGCAACCAACAAGAAAGCTCAAGCACAGAGCCTGCCAGGAAGCCCTCTGCAGAAGAACCAGGGTGCCCGAGCAGGGCACAAAGCTTCAGATGGGCTGTACAGATTGCATGAGCTCATCAAGCCTGCAGAGCTGGGGTACGCACCGTCGTGATGCAGTCCAGAAGGCCAGGATCTTCTTAAGTGCATGCAGATTTGAGTGCATTGTGAGGCTGATCGCAGCAGGGAGGGTGAAGTCCTGTCACCATCGGCGCTGCGAGTTGTGATGGGGAAGGTGAGGCTGTGCATGGGAAGGCAGGCCAGGGGCAGGAAGGGGGAAGGAGCCAGTCTTGCTCACCCTTTTAACAAGCAGTTGCTAATGACAGAGCTCCAGTTGCTAGCAGTCAGGCAGCCATAGCTTGCTGTATGCTCACATTGCAGTAATTGTCACTGCTGCAGGCACTGAGCTGACAAGATGAGAGCAAAAGAGAGCAAGGTGACTAAAATCAGAAAGGAAAAGCAGAAGAGATGTAAGAGTGAGAAGTTCACCTGCTTGTTACCCCTTAGAAAGCCACCGCTGTCCGCTACAAAGCTAACAGTAGGCCCCCAATCTTAGGGATCCTGAGCTGTCAGGTGCTTTGACAGATCAGCACTGCATCACAAATCTGCACAAAAGGAGTGATGATTTATCCCAGCCCCACACTGACAGTTTCTTCAAGGCCTGAAATGTTCTAATTAATACTTAATTTTAAAAGCTGCTATTTCAGTTTCACGGTACAGTCACAGCTCCTTAGGAAATGATAATAAAAAGAAACAAGGGCAAGACGGCAGTTCTCACATCTTTTCAGGTTTTGATCAGTCAACCTGTGTGATCTCTGATACTCACAAAGAGAGACTGGAAATGAATTTATTGCTAGTTTCACAACCACACCTACAGGTGCTCTCAACCCAGCCCTTAGATCAGGAACTAAAGGCTGTGGTTGGGTAATAGCTCAGACTTTTTTGGCTCAGACGCTGCCTCCTCAGATGCTGCCTTTTTTCCTGTAGCAATGAGAACCATTCCTGCAAAAGTCCTTTCCTGCTCTGCATGGAGCCATAGTGCAGTGCTGATGACTGGGGAAAAACTGTTGTAACTCAGATCCCTGTTCTCCTTTCCTGCCACTGCTTCTCACCTACCCCGGAAGAGAAGACAAAAAGATGAAAAAGGCAGGGAGCAGTACAATGAAATTAATAAAGGAAGTACCCCTCAAAACAAACAAACAAACGAAAAAAACAACACACAGAAACCACAGAGACGAAATCCACAGAAGGGCAGAGAAGGGAGTACTTGTGAGAAAAGGTCACCTTCCTGAATCATACAAGAAAACCTTTCCGTGCATACTTTGTACCATTCTATCAAATTAAATCATGAATTTTCTCATCAGAGGTACCATGAAACATTTATGAAAAGGATTTCATTCCTTATTGTATTCTGAAGGGCACTGGCTCAGTTAAGGCCATCTAGTACCCATCCATAAACAAGATTTTCCTACAAGATGGGCATTTTCACCCACTCCTCCTATTCTAGAATGTGAAGAAGGCAACACAGATGGGCAAGTAGAAGCACCATGAAATTTATAGACACGGATCTCTGAAAAGCAGGTGCCTAAATTCATGACCTGAGTTTCAAAAGTGCACAGTGGTCTGCAGAACCCACTAACTTCAAGGAGTCCTGCTCAGGCATTCGGGAGTTTTGGGAAAGAAGAAAAAGAGATATTGGAAGCTTGGCCTGTAGGTCTGGGCCGAGTGAGGAAACAGGGCTGAGCAAAAGGAAGGTGTAAGGTGTAAGCACATTACAGGCTCAGCACTGGTCCTGTCTGTAATCCACCAATTTAAGTAATCTGCTGTGCTTGCTCCAGGGGGAGCATGCTCTGGGATAAGCAAGCTGATGTTCCCAAGCAAGCGGTGCCCTGCCCTCTTGTTGTCATGCTACACTGGGCATTTGCTGAATTTATGGTTATTTTCCCCTTCTCATGCAAGAGAACTGTATCCTCTCACTACATCAGTAACCAATCGGTCCACTCTGCGCCTAATTAATGATGTGCTGAAATCCAAAATGCTTTCTTTAAAGAGCACACAAGCAGCAAGGCAGTGCACTCCTTTTATCTCCAGCTTGCTCACAGCTTCCTGCTCTGCTCCTTCCCCGATCACTTCTGATAGGGAACTGTTCTGGACATCCAAAGAACAGGCCACCATAAAACAGGAGGATGAGAAGCAAGGAAGGTATCAACAATCTCACTCCAGAAACAATATACTCACTCAACATCTCTAATTACAGACAGCAGGACAGATTCACAAGCGTAGTGCTGGAGACAGGAATGTTTTTCACGACATTCGGTCACTAGGCTGCCAAGTAGGCAGCTGCTGTGTCAAATTATCCAGGTATGGTTCCTCCCCTTCATTGAATGTATCTCTGATGCTGCTAAATCTGAAAGCTGCTACACCTGGGATTAAAGACCACCGTGGATGCCAACAATGACCTTGCCAATACTGCACAACAAGATGGTTTGCTGGGGAATACAATGGGAATAAAATGTGCTCTAATTCTTGCTCCATGGTCAGAATTTGCAAAATCCCATAAAACATGGGTGGAGAAGCACAATCTGTATCTGTCATTGGCTTCAGTTCAGTAAGTGGGCAGGCTGATGCCAATACAGGGCATCACTGCAACACAGAAGTTGTGTTTAGTTTCTTAACCTCAATTATTCTGCAGACACGAGCAAGCTCTGATTCAAACACCTCTCATGGTAAGAAGAGCCCATGATCTACCACAAATGCTGTGACATCTCTTTTTTAAGAGTGTATTCTACCCAGGCAAATACATAAGTGAACACTGTTATCAGTATTGTTTTATGGATAAAGCACAGATTACTATAAATACTGACAGCAATCAAGTTACGTGACCAAACAGAAGACATGAATTGTCTAGAAACTGTGGCCTGCTATGAAATGAAGCTGTATCAGTTAAAACACTTTCAGACACCCTCTTAATTTTAATCCTAAAGCAAAAGCACTCTTAACATAGAGTGAGAGCCAGCTGGGATAAACACATCTTGGTCAACAGCTTCTTCCAGATGAGCCTAAGTCCCTCGGAAACACCTTTCATCTTGATGACTGTGTTTTCACATCCACAGCAGTCACTTCAGAAACAGCTCACCTTGAAGGATTTCACCAAAGATACTTACTCAGTGGCTTGATAACCAGAGAACTTAGAGGGAAACTCAAATTATATGACTTGTGAAAGCTGATAACCTCCATAATGCCTAGGTACCACGATTTCCACACTTCCATACATCCTAGTTAATATTTCTTGACTCTGTCATATGATGACACACTTCCAACACAATTTTTCCTTCAGTTATCCTACCAGCAAAGTAGTTTACTCTTGTGCCAGCACTTTGGATCCTTGTGCAGGTCAGTCCTGTTTCTACCTTTGATGCAGCACAGAAAAAGACCATGCTCTTTCTCACCAACCTTCAACAACACTGTCAGCCTGAACATGGAAAAAGCTATCAGCTTCTGCTTTCAAATCCTAATTCAGGAGTGTGCTCGGAGCTGGTATGGCTGCTAAGCACATCCCTGAGTTCAGTGCACATGCTTCAACCACAGCACAGTCTGAAGACCACAATAATAAGAGACACACTGGCTCCAAGTGACAGAGGCTTACGTGCTTTCCTGAATGCAGGTGGCTGAGGTGCCTGTCTGATGAGAGGCTGAACTGTCTTTGTACATGAATCTGCTCAGCAAATCGGGTTTGGCAGCCTCACAAACAATAACCAGACGGAAAATCATATTCTTCCTTCCAAAAGAAAATCAAATGTTTGCTGATACTGCACAACAGTTCCCATCTAATAGCCCATCTCCTTCCATGGCGCAGTAAAATCCTGTTTCTTTGAAGGCAAAGTGAGTTCTGAAAGGTGGGTATCTCAGGAGCAAGCATCTTATTACTTCCAAAGATCAAAATCAGAATCTTCTTTGGTTATGAGACCTGATCTAAATCTTTCTCCTGCAGGAGTATCTACCTGGGTGATGCATTTTGTTTAAAAAGAGTAATAGTGATTGATCTCCACAAGCTCCTTCTCCTCTTGGAGAGGTTTAGCACTGAAATGTCAAGCTTCACAATACCATGTAAGAAACTCCTAACAAGTTAATAGACTATCACAGTAGAAGAGTGTTGCTAAGCTTTCTTTCATGGCTTTCCAGCCTGCTTACTGCCATTTTAAGAAAATGCATGCCAGAAAAATTTCCAGTTAACCTATTATGGACTATTTTTCTTTTAATTTTTAAAGCAAGTTTGGGAGAAATGTAGACAACATGGCATTCATCACTTCTAGGACACAATACAAGAAAGCACTTGTCTTCATGCTTATTCTGAAGTGCATGCATGCCCAAGAGCTTGGCTCAAAGCAGGACCATGATTCCTTCTGCAAGTATTCATACATAACTGAGGTGGCTTTAAAACCCTGTCTGTTAATTGGCATAATATTAGCTGCAAGCCTTCCTCTTTCCTGACGGCAAAGATGCTGCAAAATGACCTTTGATCATGCTGGCAGGAGCTAGTAATGCTCACAAAAGACCAAGTCAATGTGTACAACAGGGGCTAGGCTGCTAAATGATCCTGGTAAAAAGTTTTCACACATTTCTAGGAGGAAATGAAGTTTCTACCTAAAAATAAATGCTTTGTTTTGAGCAGAAA
Source organism: Penelope pileata (assembly GCA_013396635.1). NCBI lineage: Eukaryota > Metazoa > Chordata > Aves > Galliformes > Cracidae > Penelope > Penelope pileata. The sequence goes on from WBMW01000233.1 coordinate 206,728, forward strand.
ATTATTATTTTCATGAAGAAAGTCAGTGCCAGCCAACCTTTACAGAGATTGGGAAATGACACCACACCATCCTGTGAGGATCCACTTATTGACAACACTCAAGTTCCTATAAGAGCTGGCAGGCTGGTCAGACAACCTCTCTCATGCTCTTCTCTCCAGGCAATTAAACTGTGGTGAGTGTGTGATATAACACCCTACCATGAAACTCATCCTTCAAAAGGCAGTGGGACAGTGAGTTACTAAGAATGGAAATATTTTGTCTTCTATTCTTCAAAATTTCTGTTCTTTTTTTCTTTCCAAAAGGGTTGAGGGGACAGTTTTCACTAGGTCTATCACAGAGATCCACACATGGTTTGACATGGTTTCTTGTTTCATTGCCTGAGTTCTGGACTGCTAGGCAGACCCACCAATGTCACTACTGATTCACTCTTGACTATAGGAATATAATGTTTACAAGACTACAAATGCGTGAAAATGCAAGTTCTCAGAGCCTCATTAAGAAAATCAGTCCTCCTCCAAGTCTAAGGATTTTCAGAACCAGGGTTTTGGTTCAGTTTCTATATTTTATGTAAGCCATTTAAGAAATGTGTGGGTTTTTGAAAAGTTTGAACGTGATTGAATATTTCTGAAGTTCAAAACTGAAGTCACAATCTGAAGCTTTTTCATTTCTACAGGAAGTGATGCTGGACTTGTGAGCTGGGGTTAGGAGCAGAAGTATAGCAAGTCATCACTGAAGCCATTGGATCGATGCTAGCAGATCTTTCTGCACAATAAACATAATAAAAACTAGAAAAATTGACAGGAGAGTATTTGGAGTGGTCTAGATCTCTGGAATCCAGATCAAGGCCAGACATTCAAGGTCTTATCATTCCATACTGCTTACAATATTTAGGGAAATACACATACTCTGCATACAATTATTTCTCATTTACTCCATCATAAATGAGAAGAGAATCAGACTCCAAAGTAATTGCTCGAGAACTGTTAGTAAACTTTCTCTGTGAGTCTCTGTAAGGCCCTGAGCCACTCATTATGCATGTGGTATTTATTTTAAGGGGATAAATAAAAAAGAGCAAAAGCCAAAAAAAAAAGAATCCGTCATACTCAATTCACAACATTCCAGAGTTATTTACCAGTGGCATTTTGTTTGTTTTTTTTTCCTCCTGCCATTTTATGGTTTTTTTAAATAGTTTTAAATACTGCTTGATTTATTGGTTTAGTCTCCAGTGAGTAACTGGAGCTTTCTACAAGTGTAGCAAACACTCCACTATTATATCATTCTAACCCAGGATATAACTGCAGTTTGATAGCTGTTACATACGCAGAGATGCGGCTCAAATTTTTTCCCCTTTTTCATTCTTTTTATTTTTCTTTCAGTGAGAGTTGGGGGAAGGCAGTGGCAGCCAATCTCAGCGTGTTGATTCGTTCTGCTGCTGTGTCACTCTGCTTGTTAGATGTATATTTCTGCATACACTAAAAAAAAAAAAAANCAAAAGGTGCAGGCAGCGACTTTCTGACACTTCTCAGGAATTGCCGTCACTGGGAATTCTCATGCCCCATCACCCACCCTAAGTAACCTTCATAACAAAACAGGGCTGAATGCCTTCAGAAATGGTTCAGGTCAGAGCAAATGTTGCACATGTTTTATCACCCGGGAAACTCAGAAACTTTCCAAGAATGAAGTTATCGGAGCCGGGTGAGCCAGGGAGCTGCAGTGTGCTGTCTGTCGCAGACAACAAGGCCTCAGTGTCAAAGCAACAAGACCAAGGGCAGAGAAAGCAGAGAAGAAAGCCACCCTGAGAACATGCAGGACACTGGTTACAAACAGGTGGCTTGAATGCTAAAGAAAGAGAGACAGAGAGAACAAGCAGCAAGACACAGGCATGAATGGAATATGTTTTACAGGCTGGTATGAGGAATTTAAGGAATTAAGAAGGTTCTTTCTTGTTTCCCAGCCTAGCAGAAATATTCAGGCTTTAATTATCACTCGTCTCATTGATGGAACATAAATCCTCAAGAATTCCCTTCTGGGGCACTCCGCAGTCTTTGACTTACCTGTCACTTGGAAAGAATTTGATTTTGTGCCTGATGTTGCTGTCAGCAAATAAGAGAAACCGCTGTCAGAGGTTTTAGCCTCCTTTGTTGATTTCAGTTTGCACAGTTTGAGGACTTCAGGCGGACTGGCATTAAACAAAAAATTCCAGTGTGCTTTTGCCCTAAATTCCAGGGTGCTACTTTGTGACAGGAGTGCGGGCTGTCACCTCTGTCCTTTCCTCCAGGACATGGCCTCTCTGTCCAAGGGCTTGCTCCTGCCAGCAGTGTGTAATCCAGATCATTGCAGTGGAACTACTTGCATTCTCAAAGCTTAGATCTTAAAAGCTGTGCTGGATCAAACCAGAATATTTGTCCGTGCACGGGACTGAGCCACTGGGGAACCATTTACTTTGGTGAGCCTTTCTATCAGGTCTGCTGATCACCTTCATGAGAGTAATGCATGCAAAAGGCATTGCTGAAGTGATTTGCCTGCACTTTGCACGGCATTATAAACTCACGATTGCAGGCAACATGCCCTTTTTGCTTGCGCAGCCCAACAAAACTCCCCAGTAAACAACAAAAGTGGTGAAATTATGAGTGGAGTAACTTCCAGACTCTGAGACAGATCAGAGCCAGACTGAAGTGCAAACCATGCACTTTTGGCTCACCTTTAACTATGTTAGTACTTGTGGGTAAGGAAAACCTCACAACTTCCAGGCCTGGAGCAGCTCATGCTGAACTTACCGGGACTTGACATGAAAGGTATTTTTCAGGTTTGAGCCCAAGGTGAGTATTAATGTCTTCAAGACTCTTTAGCTCAGGTTTCAAGCAAAACCTCCCTCTCTAATCCACCTCCATTTCTTTTAGAGCCCAAATGGGTTTAAAGACAATGTCCAGTAGAAGATCTGCGGAGGTCAAAGTCCATATTGCTGCCTGCCTGCTTTTAATCTCCAGCAGTGCAGAATGTGTTTTGGTCTTTGATCTAGACCTCTAGCTATTCTAGCCAAATTACTTGAGCTGTATTCTGCCCTGTTTGCTCTGTCTGTTTCCTGCACCAGGGTCACAGGAATGTGACTGAGAATAAATCTATCAGCTACAGAGAAGCCTTCTTTTTACATCTCTAAGGCCTAATGCAGTTTATGCACAGGATTTAAAGCGACTCACCCTGTTGTTCCTGTGCCCTCTGGCAATCCACATTCAGTACAGGAGCCAAGTTTTATAGCATAAACAAAGCAGGTTGCTAAATAATTGAGCTGACAAACTGGTTGGAAAGGTTGTGCTTCCAATCTAGCAAATAGGCAAGCTGGTCCCTTGACCTCAGGAACAAATCCCACCCTGATTTCAGGGAACAGACATCATCACCTAATGCTCTGCTCCTACCAATGAGTCAGGTGATAAGAGGAGGTGGTCAATATGTATGGCTCTTAGAGATTAGAGCCCTGAGACATGAAAAATCCTGCTTGGCTTAGCCTTAAAATCCACAGGCTAGCAGTCAAGTAGCTGCTTTTTTTTTTTGGAGGCATGGCTGTGAGATGTACTGACAATTCCCATGGATGTTCTTTCCAGCCTCTACCCCATTCCTTTTTATTTCTCCGGAACAGGAACTAACAAGACACTGGGTATCTGCCTAAAGGAGATAGGCAGATACTAGGGCCAGCACCATGGCTGCACACCATCACAGTGAAATCTTCCTAAAGGTAATCAGTGACTGCAGTACCCAGAATTACAAACTTTTCTCATTCCTGCCATAAAAAAACAAAGTGATGTACCATCTCCACCCAGCACGAGCTACGTTTGCTTTGTTCAGCCAGCAAGCAATCACAACAGCTATTACACTGCACTCTTCATTTCCTTAGATGGAAGCTGAAATGGCAGTGCACTGAAAAGCAGAAATCTTCTCAACGAGCAATATTTTTCTTGGTGAATCCATCTTTAAACAGTAGACTGTGACAGTAAATGTGTGTAAGGAACCTGAAATGTGACAGCATTAACTCAGGACTAGCAGAAGGTTTACAGCGGAGTCATTTTCATTAAGAAGATAAGATCCTTCAAAATTCTTAGGCAGCTTATGGTAATGACGAACCCTTATTCATTGTTTAAAAAAGCAGTTTGTTACAAAATCGCATAAGCAGACACACACAAGGGGAAGTCAGATGAAAGATGTCTGCTTGTTAAGTTCTGTGACAGCAGATATTTTAATGACTGTGAAATTAAAGAGAGATCTTCTTACATACAACTTTTAAAGAGGAAATACTTAGCTCTTGCAGTGATGTTTTCTTTAGGAAAAGGCAAAGCATACACCCAGTGCCATGCAGGAGATGCGTGGCAAAGCTGGGAACAGAATGGGGTCTCACATGCCTGAACCTAAGGAAACGTGCATAACGACTGCATAGCAGAGGAAAGCTGCAAAGATAGTCACACCACCATGCCTACTGATGCTAGCCACCAAACAACACATATCACAACATTCCAACTTGCCGAAGTGCTTTCAGTAATAACTAGAGCTGTTTTATGTCCTGATGCTGGGAACAGTTTCTCTGAAGAAATTACTTCTTTCTCAAAAGCAAATACTTTTTCCATAACACCAACCTGTTGATGCAGATGGGATTAAGAGAGAATGCAGCTCAGGGCATGAATGCACAAGAAAGCACATGACTTTCTGCTATTAAGTGTTGCTTTGAGAGCTAGCCTCACATACCTAATAGGCACAAGTGTATCACCTTCAAAAGGAGCTGCATTCCTACTTAATGAGACTGTTAAAATGGCATCTGTTTATTTATTTGTGAATTAGTTCTATGGAAATGATACGAAAAGTGTGACGGGCACAAAAACATTCAGACGTCACGTTTGCTACTTGGTACAGAAGAGAAACAGGAAGAATCTTACAGAAGATGGAAAACATTTGGTACAGCCCTTCTATTTCACAAGACAAATCTCTTGAACTGTTCATGACTGCAATGGCCTCTTTCAAAGAAGCTCTCGGGTCACTAACACTGCTATGCCACACAGTGTTTCTCAAATTCCAAATACAAATACTTCACATCAAATGTCACTGACAAAATGAATGTACTTGGGCCAAGTAACCGCACACTGGAACTTCACAGGCAATGCACTTCTAGCACAAATAAACACGACCTGCTCAATCAGCCCTGAAGGCTGCAGGGCCGCAGCAATGGCCCTTTGGACTGATGAGGACTGCCTGATACCACAGGGCACACCAGGAGACTTCTGCAGCCTGAGGGCCTGACTCTGCCTTTTGGTCTGCTTTTATGGCAGCAAGCACTGTTGGTTCCTAACCCATGAGCAGGGCTCGTTGAAGATACAACAATGCAGATAACAACTAGTAATAATTACAAGCCAGTGTCCTGATTCCAAGGCCAGCACTGCATCCAGCACACTTTACTGCCTCTAGATCACATGCAGGGAATTGTTAGGTTATTGAAAAAAAGTGTTATCTTAGTTCCCTCATTTCAGCTACCTGTTTTTGACAAAGTTTTGCAGGAATAGACCTAAAAAATCAAGCATCCACTGGATGGGAATCAGGTTGTGAAGCTAACCAAGGAGTTTTGGGAACAAAAAAAATGATATAGGACACTGCAAGGGAGCTGTTCCATCCTGCTGCCTACTAAAACAGAAAATGATGATGATGATTAATACCAAATAAAGCTGACACTGCTGGACCTTTCTCCATTATTTGGACAGCGCATTAGCCCCTCAGACTGTCTGCTCCTCAGAGGCTCAGACAAAAATGGGACAGGGAACAAAGCACCTTTCACCCCAGAGCATGTTGCAGGTCAGAAGGTCAGAAGACAGCTCAAATTAACCTTGTGACTGCTGCTAAAAAGCTCAGGGCCCGGGAAAATGCTCCTCTGCCCATCTCCCAGGCTGGAAGATGGCTGTGTCAAGGCTGGGACGAACAAACGTGAGTATGGGCAACACTAAGCAGTTCAGGCCTGCAAGCTTTACTCACATGAGTAATCCTTATTGTGTGATTAGTCCCACTGCAGTCATGAGGGAGGGAGGGCCAATGTAAACCTGCAGAAGGAGGAGAAGAGCCCTTAGCAATGGAAACTGTGCTGAGACATATGTGGCAGTAGTTTTGCAGCCCCTTCTTCCACTGTGTCTGTTCCATATTTCCCAGTCCATCCCTTTGTTTCTTCTCTTTCCCTCTAACACGTGTCCCTGTCAGCAAGGCAAGATCCCTTGGAAAGAACTGCTGGCAGTTTCCTGGTGGCCCCAACACACTGCAGGTGGATGTGCTGTGTAGCAATGTCATTGCGAGGCACAGTGTCAGTAGGTGCATAGAAGGCACGTAAAGAAATAGAGACACCCTTAGGCAAGGCTGTGAGAAACATATCACAGGAAAACCTGTTTCCATGAGACATTCTAGCTGGGTGTTCCAAAGCCATCAGCCGCTCGGGCTGCTCAGTTCTGCTCAGTCAGTATAGCACTCTCAGGGTCAGTCCAGCAATTACTGCTGCCCCCTTAAACAGCAGGTGTAGGAGAAGAGGCTCTGAATTCCCTACTTCTATCCAAGGACAAGTTTAACCTGCAATCTTCTTTAAGTGACTAGCTACACTTTTTGCATATAAAGTACATAACATACAAAAACACGTAGCAAACACAAGAGGTATTTGGACATTGTTGCAGAGCAAAAGCAAACTCCCTGTTGTTCCTCCACGTTTCTTGCTCAGCAGACTTCTTAAATAAGCACACAAAACAAACAAAGCTTTCTTTTGGTTTACTCGGAAGCAATATGTGTGCACACACCCACATACACCCATTCCCATACCATGAGCTGTAAAATGGCTTCCAGCCCCATGGCTTACGATTTCTCTTCAACTTCAAACAAACAGATATATATATAAAGGATGGCACAAAGCTGTTTCCCTGGGATCTCCTCCATGGCAGAACTGCTATAGCCACGTGTACCAAGGCCCAGCTGCATACAAGGAATGAGGGAGCCTTCAGAGGTTTGGTGGCCTCCTCTGGGCTACATCCAGCTTGGGAGAAATCTTGCTTTCTGTCTGAAGACAGAAAGGAGAACAAAGTTCTCCCTTTCTCAAACACCAACTGATCCACTCCCTGATACCTGGCCACCTCCTGCTCCTGGGCTTGCGGGGCTGAATGGGCCTGGGGCCCCCACAGCCTGGGTGGGAGGCAGAAGGATGGAGCATCTGTTGCTGTTTTTAGCCCCAAAAGACTCATTCTTGGTGATCGAGGCTGAGGAAAGCAGTGCTCTGCTTTTGCCAAAAAGCAGTTCCTCTCACTGCCTACTTAGGAGGAAAATCTCCTGGGCTGTGGTTACAACCAAGTCAAAGTACAAAGACATTCCTCAGAAAATTAGAGAGAAAGACTACATTTTTTCCTTTTAATTTTCATTTAATACCTTCAACAGCACAGAGTATTTTGCAAAGTGCTTTGCACACGATAATTAAGCCTCATAACATTCGTCACCTGTAGGAAGGACTGTCACATACACTACACAGACAGAGAAATGCAAACCCACAGAAGTAAACATCATCTTGCCTGTCATTTTGGTGATTATGTGGCACAGCCAGAAAGGAAACCCAGGCATCCTGGTCTGTAAAACTTCAGCACATCTCCCCCGACACCTCTGAAAAAAGGAGACAACCCTTTTCTGATCAGCAGTAACAGTCTGGTTCCTATCCTACTGCTGCTGACTGTGAGTGATGGGAACTTTTACAGATCTCCAACATTTATCTTCGTCCTTCAGCAGTTTCATGCAGCCTCACACAGACCAAACACACTTGTGCTTTCTCTGAGAGCTAAGCTTCTGCATTATTTTGACAAAAAATGCACTACAGAAATAAAAATGCTGACGTGCATTTCACTCCAGGCTAAATGGATGTCACTTCGCCAAAGTCACAAGATGTCCACCCCATTTGCTATAGGAGGAGCAGCCCAGTGGCGTATCTTCGCATTGCTAAGCTGCATTGTTTCTGTGCTTCTAGCCAGTGCCTACACAAAGTAAAACACCAAGTTGCACAAAATTGCCCCGAGGGGAAAGTTACCCATCATTATAGCAATCCTACAAGAGTCTGAAATGGTACACCTAGTAATCAGACTTTATATAACGTAACTACAGGCTTTTATTTTATTGTATTGGGAAAGAGGCATACTGCTGACTTTTTAAATGTAGATCTTGGTTAATTATTCTTTCCTTAAGCTTCCAAGGGGATTAGAGCTGGGTAAACAGTGAAGAATAACACTAGCTGTCTTACTCTCAAATGGAAACGATGTCAAATTTTGATGGTTCATATTTTTCTTCATCTCTATACATTTGCACAAAGGCTAACTGTCCCTTTGCAAAGCACCAAATACAAGATTGGGGAAGGGTGAACATTTCCTGATGTCTCCATATGCACCTTGCTAGTAATCCAGGGAGCAAAGTGGGACAAAGTCCTGGTCCCCATGTCTCTCCATATCTGCTAACTCAAAAGCAGCAGCACCCAGAGATATAAGAGACCATGTCCCACCCCACACTCAAAGCTACACTCTGGCACACTGCTACCTTCACTTCTTGTTCCTGGAAAATAGTCCTGGTCTGAAAAAGGTAAGGCCAGCGTATCCATCAAGATCTCTTAAAGAAGGGATAAGTTTATGGAACCTCAGCATCCACTTCCATGTTGTTAAAGGGAGGGGAGAAAGGCAACACTCACTGAATTTATTTGTTTACTCTGAAATCACTTTTTTAACTCCAAGAGGTCTGATTCCTTTAACATACCTTCTTAAACAAGTTCAGCAAATTCCACCTCTTCTACACAGCCATGACCATCTTTCCTTCCTGATAAATTGGTATCTCACTTCAGTTTGTGTATATGGATAACAAATATCCAGAGCTGAAGTTTTTGGTACTTGTTTCTAGAGAGGGGAGGTCACTCACTGCCTCAGCTCCATGCCTGGAACAATATTATATGCTCTTGTCTTTAATCATATCAAGAAGCTTGCGCGCTTAAAACATTTCTTATCAGTAGCAGAAAAAAAAGAAATGCCTAGGAGGTTCCAAAACAGTGTGTCTGAAGGCTTAATGGGTTGATTTACGAGTCTGGGTCTCTTCCACTGTGGTTCAAAGCAAATGTTCAGTTATGATTTTGTCAAGGGCTAGCTGATCATTTCCTGCTTTGTCAGCTTTGCAAAAAGGAGCGGCCTCTGTTCCTCTTCCAGAAGCACGGCCTCTCTGACAAGAATAACTTGAAAAAATACGAAGAGTTCAAACTCCACTAGCACTAATTCATCATTAGGCCCGAACTCCTTGTTAGATTATGTAAAAAGGCCAGTGCAAGGGCAATAGAGTGAAAGAGCATGGAGTAAAAACATTTGTATCCTGAATTGAATATGAAAAGTGTTGTGTTTGCATTCGGTTGGGGAAAAGGTTGATTCTTACCTGACGCCAGCAGCCTATCTGGCAGCCTCCAGAACGGACATGGCAGGGGAACTTCTCAGGTATGTTAGGAGCTGAGGGCAAACATCAGGCACCTTGGAGGTTTTAGCAGCAGAATGCCTTTGTTCTCAATGATGGTGTTACCAGCAATAGTTCTATTTCCAGAGAGCAGGCACTCTCATCACTGTTGGACATGATATATGGGAGACATAACCTGAGATGGCACATTGGTAAAATGCCAAAAGACAGCAACTGGGCTGCAAGCTGTAAACAGTTAAAGGTGTGGGAAATATCATAAGGGCTGATGCATTTGGTGCAAGATCTTCTAGCATGAAAGCTATTTTCAGATGTCACAAGGGACCTCAAACGCTCACAAATTTACTGGTATCATCCAAGAGGCACTTAGACGAGCAAATAAGGTAACTGCATACTTAGCCCTGGTTCCCAACATGTAACCCCTGTGCACGAACAAACTGTCAGCTCTGATAAGGATAGAGGCTAGTTACACAAAGGTGTTTTGTGGCCACACAGGCGGCATGTTATGAACAATAACAGCAACAGCAAAAGCTTTAAATGGTTTAAGGGCATTAACCTGTTGTGCTAGATAGCAGAACTGAGGTGGGTAATCTGACCCTAAAGTAATCCTCATCTACCTCATCTACTGTAATTCAAGGAGTTCTAGCTTGGATATAGTGGATGTACAGATGGCTGTTTGGGGGAGACCTCCTGTCAACTTTTAAGAATTCCTGCTAGCTGATATAAAAACATCATTAGAAATTGTCATGTGTAGTGCTGCTCAAGCAGAGATGACCAAACCAACATGCAGCCTCTAAAAGCAGAACAGAAATTAAGCAAGTACTCCTTTAAGAGTCACAGGAAAAAATGCATATGTCAACCAATTTAAGAATAAAAATCATAGCTGAAGTGACACCAACAGAGCATACAAATACAAAATATTTGTATATTTTGTACAAGAAGAATGAAAGGACAAAAGACCGGAGACAAGAGAGATGTAACAAAGATGTATGAAAAGGTACAGGGCAGGTACAGAGCAGGCTGGTATAGCTACTGCTAGCCTTTCCAAAGAGAAATCATTGTAAGTAAAATTTAAAAACCCTCTCTTTTCTCTGATTCCAAAGTATACAAAAGACAGAACTTGCTGCTGCAGGATAATATTAAGAAAAAAAAAAAAAAGCAAGACTGAAATAAGACTCAAAGAACCAGAACCAGTCAAGAACCAGTCACCAGGGTGCTCTGTTTGCCGGGTACATTACCAAAAGGAGCCAGTGCTATGTGCTCTGAAGCTCCTTTTGTTAAGTAACACCTGAGACAAAATACTAGATTAAAAGGAACACCGCTTTTTTCAGAAATGGTTGTCCGTATGTTGCTAAAATGCTATCAGCCTTCAAAATGGTTTGTGTTTTAGATGGTCTCTGTTATGCAAATCCAGTGAAGACATTTTTCAGAAGCCAGGCCCAGCCCTAGGTTGTTTAAGATTAACAAGCTGTTATGTCGGGAAGAAACAAAGGCTGTAAGGGAATTGGGAAAGGAGGTACTAAGTGTTATCTGACAGTGTCCCATGATAACAGCCAAGGCATCACAAAACATGCTATTCATCTTCTGGCTCAGGGTGATGGTGTAAACTGTATCCCTGGGCTGTCCAATGGAGATAGAAGCTTGGTGCAAATGGAGAGTACACTGTAGGGTACCATTGGCTGTGGTGACCACACCAAGGGGACTCCTGTCACAAGCTGTGTGTGGCCCTGGAGTGCTGGGGTCACACATTGCATGGCTTCAGTGGCAAAGCTAATGTTGTTCCAGATGGTTGACATTATTAAGGTGAAGAACATCGCTAATCAATGTCACTACGTTCCCACCAACAGCTGCTGCAGTATTTGACACTGCCCAACAGAGTGAGGAGCAAGGACACATTCTTCAGTTGCCTTCCAGACAAAGAGAAGGTACCTAGCATTGCAACTGATATTTTTGCTAAATGACATGCCACAAACTATATAATGTTCTGAGGCCAGGCTCACCCTGCTAATGAAGTAACTCCTCAAATTTGTCCCCAGGTAAGAAATGGGACCATTTACTCTTAGCCTACACCATGCTCAAACTATTCCTTGGAGTCACGACAGTGTCTTCCTCTGCTAATATCTTGCCCAGAGCATTGGAAAGATGAGGTTTCCAGAGCATCACTGTGAACAGCTTTATGGCTCATGCTCTTCTTCAGGCTTGCTCCTGCTCACATGATTTCACATATGCATCCTACTTTTTTTCTCTCTGGCCCAAATACATCCTCTACAGGAGACGCATTGCTAGGAGATCCTGCTGTGTTCTTTACACCACATAGTCCTTCTGATTCTCATGGAAAAAAAAAAAAAAAAGAAAGAAAGAAAAAAAGAAACACAGGGAGTACAACCGCACTAAAAAGGAAGCTTAGAAGATGCTGCTGTGCAACCCCGTGTCTCTGAGATTTGAATAGACATTCTGCAGGCTGGTTTTGTCAGCCAAAACTGCTCATTCAGTCTACAGAAATATGCAGAGTCATATGATCAAATGGTCCTTGCCCCCCAGAAGAATTTGGACTGCCAGAGCTGTCCTATTAAGGAAATACCACAAAAAAAGAAAGCTGGGTGTGCCTCGGCAGCCATCTGCCTCTTTTCATGCTATCGTGCCTCCATGTAAGTGAGAGACAAAGGGGCGATCCGCAAACTCACAAAGCAAGGATTAGATCCTTTCTTTGCGAAGTCCAGGGATGGCTTTCTCTGGAATCAGAAAAAACAGGTGGAGAGACGCTGCTGCTGAGTGCTCAGAGCTGTATCCCAGCAATGTGCCCCATGGGGAAATGGTAGCACTGAACAGGAAGGGCAGGCAGGGAGGGGAGGAAAATCTGCCACTTGTTCACCTATACACTGACCCACTCCCTAATGATAACTATAAATAAAATACACCTCTCTTTCCAAAACAGCTTAAAAATGAGATTTCTGCTGAAACATCAACATTTTTTTCATAGGGACCACAGCTGTTTTTATGGCACATTTTCTCTAAATGTTTCCTGTTCCTGTGCTATGTGGGTGACTCCAAGTATGACACTGTATCGCTAACACACCTTTGGACAATGGCATTTATTTACCACCATGCTGTTTGGTCCCTCTCAGGAGATGCCCTGGCAGGTGGATAAAGACACTGGAGACTGCTACACACCATGGAGCTTATGATGTGTGGAGAGGGATAGCTGTGCTAGCACGAGGCTTTTTCAGAAAGGTGCAAGAAGAGTCCAGGCTAACATATGTCACAGTGATGGCTGAAAGCCTGCAGCAACTTACCGTGTTTTTTATGTTCTTCAGGGACAGCAGGGCCAAAGGACGAGAGAGAAGTGAGACAAAGTGAGCTAATAGGTTTGGAGACTACAGTTCATTTGGGGCTCACAGCAGTTCTCTAAAATTTTTAGAGTCCTCTCTACCCCTCTGAATCTCAAAGCATCCATCATGCTTTCAGAAAGCCAAGTTTTCACTTGGGCTTTGCTGGCTGCAACTCAAAGGGCCATGTCATACTGCTCTGCTCAAGGTGCTCCAGGGGAACTAGAAAAGCAGCAAAGAAATGGCAACATGAAATCAAAAGACGAGAATTATTCACACTACATCGTCTCCCTTCAGTTGTCACCCCCAACCTCCTGCTCCAGCAAAGCAGAGTCAAAAACTGCACTAGAAACAAAGCCTTCCTTTTGTTCTCTATAGACTAGAAGTCTTTTTATATTTAAATGAAAATCTGTCAAACTAATTAAGTGAAGACGTTACGGTCTCATTTTGCACTCATTAGAGAACATCGTAATGGCCATAAATTCCTCTGACGGAGTGTGTATGTGTGAACATGAATGTCTGGTAATGTCTCATAAACTTCAGGCTGGACTACGTCTTTTGTCTTTATGTTAGATCTTGTAAGACAAACAAAGCCTCAGTATTGCTTAAATTAGATGCAAAGTGCTATGTTACAGCAATATTATAAGCATGATTCTTGTGCACACAAACAAACCAGGGGACTCGAGTGATGGGTCCCACCGTGACTGCAATGTGGCCCTTGTGTAGGACTGTAATGCAATGCATTGTCCAAGACAGTGTACAATTTTCTGCTTGAGGACATATGGGCAATACAGCTGTTGCTGTGGTTTGCTCTGAATATACTGCCAGTGTGTCTTCAATAAGATGAGGCATTCTTGGCATTTTTTTGCTTTTTGATACTCACAGACAAAAGAAAGAAGAAGAAAGAAATATAGACAACTAGCACACTGAAATAAATATGTATATATTTTATCTCATGTATAACTTACGTCTCACATTCTTTTTCACTCCTTTGTCTTCAGCAAATAATCTTTCCTTGTGCACTAAGGATGGACAACTTTTGAAATTGAACTGGGCTGGAATTAGAATAGTGCCCACTCCAAATTAAACAAATGCAGGAAAAAATCAGTATCAAAGATAATCTAATGTTGCATGTTGGAGCTGAGGCAGAAAATTTTCAGGACCAGTAAGACCCACTGTGGTGCAGGAGCAGCAGCAATGGCAGCTAAATTTCATGGAGAGACATGGATCCCAGGACAACATGAGACAGAGGATACAGATGCTATAGGCACACTGGTTGTATCTAAACAGAGATGAGGTGTAAACTCTTGGATGGGACCAGGTTGCTAGAGGAAGACTAACACAGACCTGATGATTGTCACTGTTCCCAGGTGTAGTAAAAGGCTGTTTGCTGAACCACCTGTACTGGCCACTGGCTGAAGTAAGATCTGAAATGGAGTGAATTGCTGAGACAGTCCAGTATTGCATGATGCCTTATCATCTAGGAGTCAGGAAACATTTCTGGGGAGGCCAGATGCAAGGAAGAGGCAGCTTTTGTGTGAGTCTATCAGTAGCTGTTCCCAGAACTAAGCAGATTGGAGGCCTTCAGGTTTTCTTATGTTGGCCTTTGTGGCCAGCTCCTTGTCATGTGAACAAAGACAGACCGACAGTGAGGGAGAACTCCCCTTTCACTCCACAGTTACTCTTCTGCAGCCATTTCTTCCCTCCATTCCTGAAACTTTGATGGAAGACTGTAATGAAACAATGTCAGAGGAAACGATTAATTTTCTATCCTCCCTCATCACCAGAGAAGTTATTACAAGGAATGATAAATGGTGTGGTACTATTCCAAAAAGACAGATTTCTGCTGGAGCAGCCACATGCAAAGCTGTGAGATGAATGGATGTTCTCTTTATGCCACCAGACCGAGAAGCAATGAGAGTGAGTGATCTTTACAAGGAGAACAATCCTGAATATCACAAAAAGTCTCTGCCTCTTGCGTTATGCTGGGGCATTGTGCTATGACTATGTAAAAGCGTGAATAGGCCTCCAAAATCATGAGTAAAATGAAAGTCATCTACTTTTCACAATTAGTATATGCAGAATTTTGACTTGTCTTCTAGGCTGTGGATTACGAGAGCAAGAAAATCGAACAAGCAAAGAACTCCAGAAAGAGCAGGGTCTTTAAAGCAAGTATTGTACACCATGGCAGGAGCACTCGAGTCAAGCTAGCATTTCTGGTTTCACCTTAAAATGTTTTTCAGGATGGAGTAAAGCACAAAATAAAACTGTAATAAATGCTGAAGGTAGAAAATGAGACTGAACCTTAATAGAGCATTGTCAAAAAATAGAACACCTCAACACCTTTTTTTTACATACAAATGGGAGAATATGGGTGCGCCTATGCACAGAAGAAGGATCTGATTTTACGTTATGATAGCTTTCAAGAAGAGAACACAGGAAACCAAAGAGATAAAAGTGATAACATGATGTAGAAGGTATAGTTAAGCCTGGCAGTTTGTTCTGAATGTATCCAGACTTCATGCCTACTCAGCGCAGCTCATAGCATCCACCAAGGCTTGCTCTTGTTCTCCCCTTTTCCAGCAAGGCCTCATGCTAACAGCCTCACGCTAGTTGTTGCATCTTGCAACTAACAGACCACAGCCCCCAACTGCTGACAAACGTTTCTGGGCAAGAAGAAGAGAGGAAGGAAACAGCAGAACCTAAAAAATATCCACTGGCTCACCAAAGAAACAAGTACAACTAAAGACGCAAAATGCTTGATTTTAAGCATTGTTTTCTGTGCCTTACTCCCCTAGCTCTACTGCAGGTCATTTACTGAAAGGCAAGGCTCTTAGGAGCATGGTTACGACTGAGTAAACTCCTGATTAAAGCTAAAGCCTGTATCTCCTCTTGCAGACGCATTGCCGTTGCCCCTGAATGAGATCAAAAAGTAAAAGAAAAAACAGATGAGGAGGTGAAAGGCTAATGGCTCCTGAAGATAGTTTTGTGGTGATAGGGCTGGGATTGTTTCTTCCAACAACGTTTCTCTCATTAAAAGCAGGTAGGTATCAGATTTTAATGACTTGTTTTTCCCATCGCAGTAGGTCCAGAAAGACTTTACTTCCCTGTTCCCCACAGCCGTCCTGCAGAAGAAATTCTTTACCTGCCTTCTTATCACAGTTAAATGATACCTGCACTTGAAATCAGGATTTTTACCCTTCTCTACGAGCTTAGGCAAATACACCTAGTTCTCAGCGAGCGGACAGGAAGGCAAATCACCTACTGCAAACTGACAGCTGTCAAGTGATAATAAATGCCTGTAATAGGGAGTGTTTCATCCCCCTCCATGTACCTATCAGCTTTCACTGAAATTATACTCTCCTCCCTGTGATCAAGCCACTGGAGCTGTGTGACCAGCTTCAAATGCAGCCTTGAGCACTGAGAAGGAGGCGGGGGGGCTGGCTGTTGTTTTTCCTTCCCTCATCTCAGATCTTTCCAAATGGCATGAAATGTCTGAGAGGTTTCTTTCAGTCTGCCAGCTCCCTGATTCCTGCTCATTTTGTCTATGTGGGTTTCTGTGCAAGTTTCTGGATTTCTTGTAGGCTGTTAGGCATAGAAATACGGAAGTGGGAATGACTGAAGAAACCAATATACTGTTTGGAAAAGTTAAATGGCCCTTCATTCTTTATGCCTCTCCTCAAACCTTTTGAAACCCTCATGTAAAATTACAAGATGGAATTCCTTCTCTTAAAGGAATTATGGCACTTGGTTAAAAACAATTCGCTTTGCTGAGTCATGGCAAGAGGTTGAGCAATTGGCAGGAATGAGGCCAGGGTTACTTGCCAATGGCAGAAAAGTTAAGGTGTGGGGAGAAAAGAAGTTTGCACTTCAGAAATTAAGTTCCAGGGAAAAGGAAGGAGGTAAAACCATTCTCTGGAGAAACGCATCTGATTTCTACCCCTGCTGCTTGAATAAAGGCTCTTTCAGTATTAACCCTTTAATAAAACAGAAAGCTACTGCTATTACGAGATGGAGTTCTTCCGTGGCAAAATCTTTCCTGGTGTAAAAATTTGCATCTCTCAGAGAGAGCAGGGATGCTGAGTTATCCACAATCTCCAAGAATCTGACCCCACCACTTGTCTTTGCAGCAAAGCCCTCTAGGTAGAACATAACAGCTATAGGGCCTCAGGAAAATGGTAAGGACAACAAGTTACTAAGTTGGGGTTATTTGTGCCGGTTGTAACCTTGGCATCTGTACTAATAAGGCAGAAGAGGTCTCTGTTTTACCAAGAAGGATAAATGGGTGGCTATCCATCCACTGGAGACTTTACTGAAAATGCTTCACAGCAAATGCAGACCTGCTATTGATTTGAACAAAACAAGATTTGGCAATTAATGATAAATTACAGACATTGGCTCACGTTCATGGAACGTCACAGCTCCGAAAAGAAAAACACCTCCTCAGATCAAATACAAGTGGAGCTCTGTAAGCCCCCTTTCTCCTTTAATACGCATCACTCTGTAGCAGGAATCCCAGCCCCGCTCCCGCTTATTCATGAATCTGCGTATGCAGGAGCAAGGAAGAGGGCAAGGAAGAATTTCTCTGTGGAAAAAAAAAAAGCAGCCCCATTCCTGAGACACGGTTGCCATGGGCCTGCGAGGCTCACAACAGATGGCAGCGACAGCCATCCCCGCGCCTCGCTCTGAAGCTGTCCACTCAAGCATGCCATTTGCATTCCCCACATACCTCCAGCCCCGTGGCCTCGCGCAGGGCAGCCCTTCAACGCCCCACTGGCCTCTCCTCGAGGTGCCCACGCTGAGCTGCGGGGCCGGGATGTGAGCAGCAGTCCGACATCCAGTCCTTCTGCCTCCTCTGCCTTCAGCTGCCTCTCTCCTGATTTCAACACTTATCTTTTAAGGGTTTGAAGCACTGGGAGAATGTGATTTTTTAACTGGAGGCTCAGTCCTGGAGGCTGCTGATTCCTGCCTTTGTACACTGGTCTGGATCAGGGCGAGAGAGAAATGAGCCCCTTAGGACCTGATCCAGGCATGGCTGTGCTCCTTCCTGCACCCCTGGACAGGGCAGGCAGCAGCCCTCAGGACACCTGCTCTAGGTGGAGGAGGCTGCAGGGACGCACAGAGATCACATCCCCTTTGCTATGGAGGACATGATCACAGCTAAATCACTTCAGGGGAGCGCAGCTCAGAGCCAAGGTCACTGCCAGAAGTCCCACTGTTCAACAGATGTCATTAATGGCTAAAATATGTGATCAAAAGAGGGAAAATAATCTAAAGATGAAGTAAAAGAAGTACCAGGTGGGGAAAAACATGATTTAAGCAGCACAGATGTCCAGCTGCACAGAAGAGAGACACCAGAAGCAGCAGCAATGAACTCCAGAATGAATCTCTGCTGGTCCATCTACTCTCACATAGGGCAAGATTATCAGCAAGAGTACCCGAAACATGCAAGGATCAGCCAGGAAATCCACTGCCATCCCTGCTGCTGGGGAGCTCGTGGTCTCAGCCTGCCTCTCTGCACCCCGCAAAGCCTGAGAGCCAAAGCATGCCACCAGCCACAGAGCAAAGCTGTACACAGGCCATCGAGAAGCTGACTCGCCATCACTCCCCCACACATTTGACGCTTAATCGTGCCGTTCTGGTCTCCTAAACCTAAACAACAGATGTGTTGGCTCTGCAGTAAGGAATTTGAATGTAATTTGCCTGCCACTTGCTAATCACACATAAGAGGGCTCTTCAGGGCTTATTTGCATTTGGCTGCTGGAGTCACCTTTTTCCTCTTTTATTTTTTTGAGGTTACAACGAGGAGGGAGACAAAGCGGCAGATGCTGCAGGCTAACCATGAAGCACAGCACTGGCCGTGTGCAGCTGGCCATGGCTTTGTGCTGAGCGGCAGGGCTGCTCGAGGCAGCCTGGGAAACGTGCTCGCTGCTCGGTGGCAGGTTCAGCCAAAATCCTCCGCTGCTCTCCTTTATGGCTGGGACTCGCCGGACCCTCCTCAGTGCTGTCATTCCAAAGCACTGCGGGATAAAGTTATTTTCTGGTTCAGTTTATTTTTTTTTTTCTGATTCAGACAAGGAGCAAGTGTTAAGCTCGAGAATAGAGCCTGACTTTTCCTAAAAGTCAGTTCGTGCGACTGCATGTGTAGTCTTTTCTGTGCTGGCATGCAGGAAATTTTCCCTCCCTCTCACACACAATGGTTTAGATTTGGTATTTATGAGCTTAAGTTAGAAATAAAGGGGGAATGAAGTTTCCAGGTGGCTCTTTCTTTCTTTAATCTTTCCTACATTTCTCCCTCTCTTTTCTATCAGTCTTTAATCAAATTCCTGCTGTTACTTTTATTGAACAAAGGAGATGCTGGCACAGCCAGTAAGTGCCTATGCACATGAGTTGCCCTCTAACAGCCAAGTTGCTACGATTTATTGTTAAATGGTCCCTGCAGGCTCTAATTTCTAAAAAGCAGAAAGAAATGTCCAGGCTTTTGGCAACTGAAGTAAATGTTAATATCTGGTGTTTCTTCAGCCACTTGGGTTTCTACGAGGTACTGCGCCTTTAACCCTTTGAAGACTTCAGAAAGAAGCCTTTTGTAGGCTTTGAGAGACTACAAAACAGACCAGATAAAACAATAACATCACCCCTAGATGACTTTTTCCAATTCACTTGAAGGAAGTGACCACTGAATCTCAGAAAATAAGGCCACTTACTCATCTCTTCAAATCTCAGAAGCAGTACACCCCACCCGCCTTCACGCTACATAGTACAGAGCATTGAATCACTCCGCTTACATCACTCTCAGAGAAGAAATACACACCTGGCTCACCTACAACCTGATACGAAGACCATGGGAGATGTCAAATCACTCAAGCGAGTGATGGATTAGGACCCAAAATAATCCCTTGCCCGTACAAGACTGTCCACACTAATTTAGAGCTGAACGCTTGGCTGGCAACACTGTTTGAAGCTTCCCTCCAGAAAGAGTCGCAGCACACGGGAGATGCAAGTGGAGAAGAACTGGTACCCTCCTTTGCAGAATTCCCTGTGGCCTCGTGGTATTCGTGATGGGCGCTTCAAAGTCTGTGCACTCACCACACACACATCTTCCTCAGGTTGGGCAGTTGGCTTGCAGGAGTGTAGCAGGGGGCAGAAGACTGACAGCATGTGGTCAGTCTTTCCCCAGCCAGATGTTTCTTTTTGTTTTAAGAAGCAAGCTCACAGGCAACACAGAAGTGGGGAATTAAGAGGAACCTGGAGTGATTGGGAATTTGCTGTGGCAAACACAAATTCTCACAGCTCTTTAAATACTGACGTAATGAGTGCATAACAGGCAGGCAGTGTGCTGTACTCAAAAGTCGCTGCTGCTTCTGTGGCTTCAGAACAGACTGTTGCAAGTTGTTTTTCTTAGGCAGATAATCTACAGCAAAATAATACTCCTCGTTATAATAGGCAGGGACACAAACCCTAGTACTCCAACATGCAATGTCAACCTTAACTGAACGGGCTGGATCATCACTTTGTGGAAAAACTACAGTTAGAGCAACTTCAGCAGAAGTATGCAGCTAAAGATTTGGTCCATATTCACAAAACACAATCAAACCCTTAACCTTAACAATACACTAGTAACAATGACAGAGGTAATGATTTTAAAGATTAGTTAATGGGTTTACTAAAGGAGCTAATGCCTCAGGAAGCAATCAAAATCTGAGTTCAATGAACTTAGTTTTATGATTCACAAGCAATCTATAAGGGCGTATAGCTGTCTATAATACATTACAGGTCTTCAACAAACACAGATTGGTGCAGGCCCATACAGGAGCTATACTGATTGCCATCTCTTAACAAGCAGTCTCTTTCACATTCTCTTTCTGCTCTCTGCAATGTTACTGTGTGGATCAAACAAGAACACATCCCAGACTGTATGGCTGGCCTGCCTTTGCCAAACATTGCCACAGAATATTGGCCTCATTTGACACCCGCTTTAAACAACTCTCAGCTGATAAAAGGTGAAGGCCAAAAAGAGCGCCACTTACTGGAGTGGTCTTCCAGACTATAAAACTGGAAAACACACCCGACACATCATGGTGTGTGAGTCAGACCCTCTGCTCATGAGACTCAGCATCCTTAGAGCACGTTATTATTTGTAGCCAGTGACACCAAGGGGAAGTAATGGTTCCTGAACAACTCAGGAGGCTGCTGCAAGTTCACTTCTGCTGCCAGCTTGTGGCACTTTTAGCCAAAAGCCTAATAGATTTGCTTACACCACTACACACCTTAACCAGTGACAGGACCTGAGCAGCAGCATGGCACTGGCTGCCCATTTGCTGCGAGCTCACTCACAGCAGCAGCTGAATAATCCCCCACAGCACTGCTCAGACACTAGTTCGCTCTGAAGATTATAATGCTGGGGATGTTTCAGACCAACAGGACCCTTAAGACTCCTGCCCTCCCTCTCCCAAAGCACTGCCGCAAGCTCCGACTGCCTCCACAGGCACAGAGCTGAGCCCAGCTTACTTTGCTGTAGCTATCAAGAGGCTGCTTACCTTGTGAGGCAGCAGCCCAAGCCTCAGGTACTCCCATCCTCGCTGCCAAGGCAGCCTGCTGCTTGATGAGCGCGGTCCTCGGGAGGCAACGGCACTACTGTCTTGGGAAGAGGAGCGACAGGAGCATAGTGATTAAGATAACAAGTCGCAGATACAGGTGCTGCGCGCAGAGGCACCTCAGGACTAATCTCGCAGTAAAAAGCAGGAGGTTTGCTCAGCAGAGGCAGCTCAGATTACTGCCCTCCTACCAAGCAGTCGTCAGCAGGTCTGACAGACAGGAGCAGAGACCGTGAGGAAAGGGGAAATTTGCTGAGTGAAAGTGCCAGGCAGCTCTGTCCTGACTCCCACGTTTTCCTGCTCCAGCAGATCTGTAGTTGGACCCCTCTTGCAATTCACACCAAGCATTTGGGGGAGAGAGGAGAAAAGAAACTACCTCTAATAAATGTTTTCAGACACCCAAGAATTATTTAGTGCTTCTTTTGAAAATCACCACCTGAATTTCATTTGAAAAAAGTAATTCTACCTCTCCCCACAGTGGAGGAAAGATGTAGGGACACCAGGCTCTGTTATTCACTGGCCCACACACTAGGGCACAGTGCAGCGCGAGCACAGAAGAGCAATGAAGCTGGTGAAGATGCCAGAAAACAAGAGATATGAGGAGCAGCGGAGAGAATTGGGGCTGTTTAGTCTGAGAAAAGGAGGCTGAGGGGGGACCTCATGGCTCTCTACAGCTACTTGACAGGAGGTTGCAGTGAGGATGTGTCAGTCTCTTTTCTCAGGTGACAAGCAATAGGACACAAGGGAACAGTCTCAGGTTGCTCCAGGCGAAGTTAAGATTGGACATCACAAAGAATTTCTTTATGGAGAGGGTTGTCAAGTATTGGAATGGGCTGTCAAGGAAAGTGGTGGAGTCATCATCCCTGGAGGTATTCAAGAAACGTGCGGATTTGGCACTGAGGGATGTGGTTTAGTGGTGGGACTTGGTAGGTCGGGATGGTGGTTGCACTTAGTGATTTTGAAGGACTTTTGCAACCTAGATGATTCTATGATTCTGTACATTAAATTAACATGCTTTTCCCACACAGCCCAAAATGTTTCATTTCAGGCCAAACAAAACACGCTATCTCCCTTCCATTTGATGCTAAATACTTTTTTTCTCCAGGTCAGCTGTCAGATCAAGACATATACTATACACAATCTTGCTCATAATCTTTACCATCTTTTCTCTACTTCAGCATCCCTTTAGTTCAGCATCATCCTCCTCCATGCAGTTAAGTTCCTGACCCCCTTCAGGGCAGAAGAGCTGTATCTCTCTTTTATAAAGGACGTGAGTAAGGAATAGTGCCACGTAGAACTACCTATCAGCAGGAGCAACTGCACCCAGTTCCCCAGGCCAAAGAGAATACTGGCAGAATTTTCTGTCCCCACAGGAGAGAGAGGATGGCACTGCCTCCATTCTCCTCCTGCAATTCCACCTCAGTAATTTTTAAAAGCCTGCTAACCAGCAGACTCAGAAGTAACACTGAGAAGAGTTAACTTGTTATGGTGTATTTATGCAGGTATAACCTCCCTGAGAATGCTTTAGATATGTGTTCTGAAGACTGATGCTGTCCCCCCACTAAGGCCAAAGCAAAAGCAAGCAGAAAGCTAAAAATAAAGGAGTTTTGGAAGATTTTTTTTCTATTCTGGAGCTATTGATGTAGCTGGTGTTTTGGCCAGGCACATACACGTGACTGCTCTTTGTCCAACTGCACTCGTGCAGGTGAGGCTGCCTTTCGCTACAAACAGGAAGACCTGTGCATATAAAAGACCAATCGATACTGCCTGTGCAGTTTCTGTTCTTCATTATTTCTCTGACTGAGACACTCCATTCATCCAGCCACAAGGAAAAAACAATACCACAGGATTCGGATGACCCACATGAGCCCGTTCATTAGAACTTGTGAAGTAGTTACAGTGACCACTTCACCCCAACGTCTGTTTTACAGCAGTAAATCCAGGCAAACTCCATTTATATCAGTAGGATTACGTTAGATTTCATTAAGCTTTCCTGACCCCATCTCTGTTTCAAAGGAAACCTTGGATCAAGCAGGAAAAGCATGGAAAAGGTTTTGAGAAATTGTTTTATAATCCAGGGTAATTAGTGTAGCTGAGCATAGTGAATATTTAACCTAGCTAAGGATATGTATACATCAGCATGTATCAATGCTACACAACTTACAAATTCCTTACAAACCAATCATATTTATAGTCAGCTCTTGAAATGAAAGCCATGAAACTGGAGCTTCCCACAATGAAGATGACGAAATGTAGTTACTCTGACTGCTCCCCCTGCAGCTGCGCTGTGAGGATGTCACCCTGCAGTCCTGTGCACCTGGGCAGGTAACCAAAGCCTCATGCAAGTCCAGGTATTTGCCCCACTGATTAAAGGTCAGCCCAGACACAGTCACAAATACAGAAGCAAGGCACAAATCCGTTGGAGAACACATGCTTGCTTGTTTGGATTTTCATAATATCGTGATCTGATCCATCTCCAACTTAATCCTCAGGAAATTCCAAAAGAAGGAGATTCACACCCTAAAAAGCACTTTGTCCAGCACTGGCAGAGATTTCCCAGATTTTCCAGTGTCACTTTCTGACAAATTAAACCCCAGTCTGATTACTGTCTGGAGAAGGCAAACTAATCCAAATGCACTTGGTGAAAGAGGCAGCTAATGCAGAGTGGCAGTGGCTAGAAATTGCTGTGCTTCTAACACAGTCTCAGGTGAGGGGTCAGCCTCTACACAGAATAACACATTATGCTGGCTGACATCTTGTTTTTTGAGGTATTTTCCCACTGTCCCCAACAGTAGATTAGATTAAATCTTTTTTAAAAATCACATCTAGATCTTCTCCACATTCCCCATTCACTGTGGGAAGTTTCCTAAAAGCCTGGCAGCCCTAAGCTGTATCTAATTAAATCCTAGACAGCAAGCCTGCTGCCAGTGATTTCAAAATTACATTCTGTTCACCTCTTAGCTGTCTGCCCTATGCTCCTCATTGACCCCTCCTAATGAGTTAGGAGCTGCAAATATTTTGATGAATGCATAGAAAAATCCTCTAATGAAAACAGTGATGCTTGAGAGAGTTAAAAACTTGAAAGTTTGCACCAAAACACAGACAAATTTTGAAGCCTTTATTAACCTGGGAACTTGCTGTACAGACCTCAGAAACACTGTACGAATAGTGTACAAACAGCAGGCCAGGGCTCTGGCTGTTGGCACCCACTGCATCAGCTGAGGACCTATCTCACACCACGTAAGACTCCAAACAAATGCTCATTTTTATGTGTGTTTAAAAGTTGCCCTTTAAAAGAGCCTCTGCCCAAAGATGTCATACAACAGAGCACCAGCAGCACCTGGCGGATGGGGAGCCAAGAGACAAGGAAACATGCCCAAGGGCACAGTGGATAGCTATGGAGGAGTTCACAACTGAACAACCAGCACAAGACCACCCTGCCAGCCCTTTAGCAGTGCTAATGCCAGCTTTGGCCTCTCAAGCTGTCAGTCTTACATCTGCCACATACACCAGACCTTCCTTTCTGCTGCTCCTCCATCATCATCACCGAGCAAAAACTAACCAGGCTGCAGAGCAGCTCTCTGGAAACAAACTACTGCACTGCTGAAGAGTGGGGCGGGAGCCAATGCCCATTCTAATTGATTTCATTCACAAAATGTGGATTTATTTGACACAATTTTTTGGCACCCCGTCAAATACGACACAAAATTACATTAGTGTCATAAGAGGAAGGGATTACTCCAAAGAGTTCTTTGAAGAATTGTGCTGGCACTTGGCTTTTTGTAAAAATGCCAGCAGCTTCCCCTCTCTCTAGGAATAGCCCATTTTATCCTGGTCAATGAGGGAAATCACTGCTCAGTGAGGGTCTGAGCCAAAGCCTTTTGGAGTCTGTGGGAATCTTTCCACCAATTTCCACTGGCTCAAATGGGCCCTGAGCTTCAGACGTCAGTTGTACTGACATCTTCTTCCCATACTTCAGTACTTCCATGTGGTCATTTATCATGTGGAGTGAAAGACTTTTTTCCCTTTTTCTTAAAAAAAAACACTGAGTTAGAGCAATTGACTGCTGCAAGATAAACATTTTTGAAGCCATGACATGGGTGTAAGTATTCTAAGATGTCTGAGTTTAACTCCGGAACTTGCCAGAGAGGTCTTTAAATGTGTTGATAATGACCAGATTTGTCTGAGACCGCAGCACTGGCCATGCTGTAGCAGAACAGAGGCCCAAACATTTTTTCCCTGATAGTGTCCAAAATCAGACGCATCACGAAGACATGGGAGCAGAACAAACATACCCGCATGTCCAACATCCTCTCAGCCTCGGGAGTTTGTAGCACTGAGGCTGCATAAGCAGGAGGCAGCCCCTGACATAGGACTGGTGATCCTAGAGGGGGTTTTTCTGGGTGAACTCACAGCCCACTCAGCACCTGACTTCACCATCTTCCTCTCCTGCCCCTGGTCTCAGTGCTGCAGTGTATTTCTTTTCCCACATCTCATGGTTCAGACAAGGGGCACAGGGACAGAGTTGTGCCAAGAGAATAAGCCGAATAACCAAAGCCCCAGGGGGAATCTGTAGAGAAGTATGAAAACGAACATGCAGATTACAGTTGGAGCCATGGATAAGCTTAATCCTCTCTTTCTGTACAGTTTTTAGCACAATAAGAAAGTAAGGATAATGTTTTCTATCCTTACTACTCCTTTGTTTGACTTGCATATTTAGCCCAACGGCTAAAGGAGACAAGAAGGGACGAGAAGGAAACATTGCAGGCACTGCTAAGTTTGGGGCTGACATAAAACTACCAGCCATTAACGCTGAAAATAGAAAATCAGCTCTCTTGAATACTGATCTTCACTATGTTTTTGTCTCTGTGTTTAGTGTTTACTTACACCTCACTATAAAGCTGCCCCAGAAAGTGAGATATACAGCCAAATGTCTTTCACTCTGCATAAAGCATACAATGAGAACTGGGTAAGCACACACCTGTGGGACTGGCAAAGCTGGCATCAGGAGCATTGGCAACAACGCTCTTCAATTGCAGTACCTACCTCAGCAGTGATGCTAGCACCAAGCGAGCCCACAGTACCACTTCCCCATCCAAGCTGTAACAGATTTGCATGAGCAGAGCGTTTACTCACAGGCTGCTGTGAAGAAGAACAAAGCTGGTGGATGGCTGTTACTGCAGCAGTCTCAGAAGTGCTATGCTCACGTGCCATTTCATCCCACATGAAGCCTCAAGAGTGCAACAAGATGTTACGGCAACTACCTGCTTTAGGAACTTAATGGACTTCATCTACGATATAATACTGTATATGCTACCTAAACAACACTTGCACAGACTTCCTGCAGTAGTTTGTATCTGTGTGACAGGACACATGCTAAGAATACACACTTTACATCATGGAGGTGTGCAGTAGGCTTTGCTGAAGACCACAGATATTAGAGATTTATGTTCCATGCAATCTCACTAGCTCTGCAGATGCAAGTATCATCAGAGCCCCTCACATCCCAGGTCAAAGCCTATGTGCTGGCCTGAACCTTAAGAACAATAACCAGAAAGAGCTCTACAGGACTCCTGCATGTCAGTATATACAAAGCATAGGTCTACAACATTCGCAGTTCCCTGCAGAGAAATTTACTTGTTCCAATAACAAATTTTAATAGAGCTTTGTATTCATTAACCAAGACTGATGCTAGATCCAAGAGTTTAAAGAATTACAGGGCCAAATTCTGACCTGAGGTAACTCATCCAATCACCATTTGAGTCAATGGAGCTGGGTTAGTCTCATCAAGAACGCAGACCACACTGCCTGTGGTAAGTCACGACACACCAATGTCTCAACAAGAATGACTTCACACTTTCACCTCTGCCCCCCTTGCACCAGGCAACAGAAAATGCCACAGCAACTCGAAGGAATGGCTTGTAGGAGGCCCCAGTTCAAACAGTGTTTGTATTAGAAAGGGTGGCTGAAAGTTGCTGTCCCTGTGACTGTGGTTGCCTCCAGCGTGATATTCGCAGAGCAGCTACATTTGCCATCATGCCTCACTGATCTAATTGCTGCTGTTATGAACACATTGAATGTAAAACTGTGTAAACAGTGTGACGCTCTGACAGCCATTCTTGCTTACTGACCTGTGGAAAAGTCTATTTTGGGCAACTGCTGTAGGCCACTCTGGTCGTTGCAAAGTAGACAAGGCAATGCACACATTTGGAGCCTTATCTTCTGCTGATACAAGCATGCAGAGCACAATTAGATTGAACTGATACAACTGAAAAGGTCTGGGACTTTTTTAAATTGCATCCAACTCTGCTTAGACACTGAAGTTGGAGAAAAGTGACAGAAGAAACCAAGCTGGAAAAGAAATAAACACTTCTCACAATTAAACAAGTGAGCCTTGTTTCTGTGGCTAGTAGCTTTAGCCTTCAAATATGCTGTCTCCTCCAGCTGGTTAAAGATCAACTGAGTATCAAAAACTATCTAAGGTAGTTTGTTGAGGACAGTACACAAGATTCCTCCAACAAAATTAAACAAACTTTCTCTTTGGTTTCTCAGTGATTCACATTGACCATTACCAATCTGGCAAAATGCAAGCAAAAAGATCTCCCCGTCATCAGCCTGTGGATTCCTCAGGCTTGATGGGGCTGGTTCTGCTCAGGCCCACAGTCAGAGGCATTTGTCATCAACAGTGATACAGATATACTGAAGATCACCACACGAAAGTTGTGGAGAACCCTCTTCTGAGATTCTTGGCTCATTGCCATGGTCTGTCACCAGTGGAGCAATACTTGTTCCTTCTTCCCTGTAGCACAGCGCTGTCTTGTCTCTTTACCCAGTGATAATTTTAAAGGCTGTTCCCCTCACTCACTGTTTATCTATGGCAATTGGATCTGGCTGGCAGGACCGAGCACTCAAGCAGCAGTATGCTCTTTGCCTGATTGCTTGGGTATGCAATGCATGAGAACGATATGGATGGCTGTGCATTCTCTCGGACCAGCAGAGGAAAGTGTTCTGAAAAACCCTGTATAAAAAAGGAGGGAAGTAGAGGGAGAAGCAGGTAGTTTTTCTGTGCAGTTCTAAACATCATAAGAATGATAAGGCATGCAAAGGACTGGAATAGATCACCAAGCCAAATCCACCTTGCCAGCAACAAGTACACAGCTACAGCACAGCAGGTTATGCAAGGCAGGAAATTGTAACTCAGTTTAGCAGGGAGTAGAAAGTAAACCTAAGATGCACTCAGTAAGGCTTTGTAATTCTCTGACATGCAGAGCAACTCTCTGGCTTCTTCAGGCTTCAGCACTATGAAGTGTGAAGCAACAACAAGCTTTTCCTATGGCACACCAGTTGCAGGCCTGAGGTCTACAGATATATACAAATATACACATATTCTGTTCCGAAAATGAACGAGCAAAGCAAGTACAGGGAGAACAAGGAATGGGCATAAAGAAACAAAAGGGCATTAGGAAGAGCCTCTTAAATCAGGAAGATATGAGCAGCCCTATTTCAGAAGCAATGGAAAGCTGAACTCTCTTGAAAACTGGCCCCCATGGCTCCTGAGCTGACACAAAGAAAATGTAATTAGAGAGCATCCTTGAAAACTCGTTTACCAGATATCCCCCAAATAAGAATCACAGAATCATAGAATCCTTAGAGTTGGGAGGGACCTTTAAAGGCCATTTCGTCCAACTCTCTTGCAATGAACAGAGGCACCTACAGCTAGATCAGGGTGCTCAGAGCCCTGTTCAGCCTGACCTTGAATGTCTCCAGGGATGGAGCATAGACCACCTCTCTGGGCATCCTGTTCCAGTGCTTCACCACCCTTATCATAAGAAACTTTTTCCTTATATCCAATCTAAATATCTCTCCTCTTTTAGTTTGAAACCATTCCTCCTTGTCCTGTCACAAAGACCCTGCTAAAGAGCCTGTGCCCTTCTTTCTTATGGCCCCCCTTTAGATACTGAAAGGTCATCTTGAGGATCAGGCACAGTATTTACTCAATTCTAGGGTTCACTTTCTGCTTCTGTGGAAACCTTCTGTGTCGTATCAAGCAAATAGTTTGATCATTCTCTGCTTCAGCTTCTCATCTGCAAATTGACCGATTACACTTCCTCTGGCTGCTAAATGTTGTTAATATTTCAAAAGAGGAATTGGCATGTAGTAGGAGTTTCCCAAGAGGGAAAAAGCTGCTTTCCAGCTGCTGAGTTGATTCACACCTGAAATACAGATATTTTGCTGCTTCGCTTTAAGTCTCCTCCAGTACGTGGCAGATCTCACATAAGCCAATGCACACCCGCCTAGTCTGTTGATCTTTACATTGCAACATCATAAGCTAACAACTCAAACATATTTACAAAGGATGTAATGGGTGTCCTAATCAACGTGGCTTTGCCACATCTAAATCCTCTAACTGCAATGCAACTGGGTTTGGTCCCAAACCGATGGGAAATAAATTCAAACAGTAGAGTATAGACTTATTTTCTACTGTGAATGGTAGATCTAAGTGACCCTTTCCACTGCCATTTTTTCAGCCACCTATCAATACATTTACTCTACTCCCTTCACTACTTACTTACCTGTTTACTTTCAGCCCAGAAAGAATCAGCACACCATATCTTCCAGCAGCTCAGGCTTACTGTGGCCCTGGGTTTCCAGACATTTACTCTGATCTCACTGATACGGAGGTTACAGAGGCAAATACTCTGTTAAGGATAGTTTACTTATCTACAAGACTGTTCAGTTCTGACAATTTATCTCTTATGATGGGGAAGCAGTGGGAGGCACTAACCTCTGAAAAAGGGTGAAGCTGGCTTCAATTTTGGAGTAACCAGTTGGATGCCTCTCTTTCAAAATCAGATCCAGGGCCTGTGAAGTGCTTCTAATGGGTTGTTTCTTCTTCTGAATTATTTTTCACACAGTTGAGTTAAAAAGATGTTAACAAAACCAAACTTGCTTAAAGATGTCATGATTGCAAGTCTACATCAAGCTTGTGAGCAAGGAAGTAGAATGCACATAAATTCTACCACAAGTTCCTCCCAAATGTAGGCAGGATGTTTGCACAGAAGTGAAAGGCAGGCTACGGTCCTCATGTACTAACTACTGTGGTACTGCCTATTTATTCATAGTCATTCATTTATATTAAGTATGATTGTTAAACAAGTCATTTTTCTCATCTCTATTTATTTTCCTCTTTCCTCTCATACTGAACTTTCTCTGATTTTCTCTTCACATTTCTGTCATTGTAACTATTCCCACTCTTTCATTAAAGTGACCAATAACAGAATGATGACTACAGGTGCTGAGGGATCAGTACCAAGCTTTGCAGGTGACATTCCAAGGAAAACAACAGATCACTGCATCAAACTGTCTGCAGATCCAGCAAGATTTGGTAATATCAATTTGTGCTTAATAACACATGTAAATGTTCACTCTGCTGCAATGGGAACTAAAAGCTTAACTTTCTCCTAAAATAAAAATAGCAACTTGTATGTACTATGCAGGCTACACAGATACATGCAGTGGGTCAAATGCACAAAACTTCTGAATAAAAAATTCAAGCCTTCTGTTTGATGTGACATTTCATGTCATCATCACACTGCAACAGAGAACTGCTGAGATTTTTGGTATGAAGAAATAAATAAATCTTCAAAAACATGCTGACCTTGAATTTGCTTTGGAAAGAACCAAAAAGACAGACATCAAGCAGACTTTGCTGTTGTTTGCATATGACTTGTAAGGGGTAAAGTCCATGTCAGTATGAGATTGTGTCACTCCCTAAACAAAAGTTCTTATGAATACTAAGATCACATACTAAAAATTCACAAAAGACTGTTCAGAGAGTTTTAGGACTGCTCATGTTTGCAGCAAGCAAACCTAATGCATTTGAGATAAATGGGGATAAGCAATTTACAAAAATTAGTATCTTACACATTCCCCCGCAAAAAATATTTTTAGACAATGTAGTATTGCAAGACATTTTCTTCTCCTCCACATAACGAAAACAATCCCAGATGGGAAGCATACTATCACTCCTTTACCAGTCCTGATGGCTAAACTCATTAGGTCTGAGTCTTGCCACCTTTGGTGACTGGGAGAATTCAGACAACTTCTGACCCACGACCCACAAAGCAGTCAAGATCTCACTTCTTTGTTCTTTTGCTGCTTTCTCAGCCCGCGCCAGCACTGCAGGGTCAGCTGGGACTACGCCAAATCATCTGAATTGAAGGCTGCGCTCATAGCACTTAATTGTCATTTTTTCAGTTTTGAGTTTACAGATTTACTGAGCTTTAAATGTGCGCAAATGGCTTGAAGTGCCTTGGTAAAAGGATATTATGTGAATGTAATACCTCTTAAAGTCAGTGCTTGATCTTATTTCTAGTGGTGGTTAAATGAGACCACAAAAGGCTCTGAACCAAAGTTTCTTTAAGTTCATGATAGTATTCCAAACAAGGAAAACAACAAATACCCCTGAGTACTCATTAAAAAGGAGAAGAAAATGTGAAAATGCCATGGGAACTTAAAAACAATGGAGAGGTAAACTATTATGGTACACTGTGAAGTATAATTTTGTAATATAAAACACCGCTGGCTGATTTTTAACTTTCTAAGAGGTGGATCACCTCCTCCTTCAATAATTCATCAACTTAAATGAGAACAATGTGACCAGTGTCCATTAGGATTGCCTACATGAAGTAAGTATCTCATGATTCCTACTGCATGTGAAAAAACAGTCAAGGAAATGAAGAAGTGGTTCATTTTTTTGTTTTTATTTTTTTTAACTTGAGAGACTTCAAAACTTTGTAAGAGATGTGTTCCAGCTATTTAGGCATCTCCTAAGGAAATATTAGAAACTGCTCAATTTTGGCATGGCATGGCACTGGTGACTTTGAGTGCAACACTTCTGTTTGTAAACAGACATATATGCATGCATATATACATATGCATTTTTACATATGCGCACAGGTGTGCATATATATATGTATGTGTGCATACATGTCCAGACAGACACAGAATACTCCTGGTATCCAGCTTGAGACACACAGGGACTGATTTTTCCAAACTGCTTTTACCAGTTTGTAGGATGCTAAAGACCTTTTCACAACACAGGTCGTTTTTTAATTTCCAACAGAGAAATGCTATTAATGAAAATATCTAACTAAAGTGAAGAGAAAGAAAAGTCTGGGATGAAACAACTGCAGTGGGACTCTAAGGTCTGCAAACTTGATTTTTCATATCATTTTTTTCTCATTCCTTTTACTTTTTACCTCTTAAGTGGACAGAACAAGCCCGAGAAAATTTTCACTTTATACCAAGCATAACCAGTTATTTTAGTAGTTCGTCTCAGCAAAATGAAATTAAGATGTGACAGAAATATTCACAATTTTGCAGCTAGTTTGAATTGAACATTCTGTTCAGTCAGTATGGGCTACAATTTACGTGGGTTTTAAGTAGAAGCCATTTGTTTTTGGAAAACACTCAAATAGTAATCTACTGTGTTTCCAAATATCCTTCCGCTGGATACTCAAGTGATCTACCACTTCAGGATATGGATATCCAGAATTTTTCATAAGGCCATTGTCACTACCTGAAGACGCTTCATGTAAACAACACAATATAGCCAGCAGAGCATGAAATATACTCCAGAAAACAGAAGGGCGTCTGAGCTGTTCATGCCTGTCCCATTCAGACAACACCCCTCGGATGTTAGCCAGTTGTTGCAACTTAGTGACTCAAGCTGACACCTTTTGTCTGGCTAATGACAACTCTTCAGCTATGCTGATCTTGACCCAGATTCTTCTCTGGCTGAACATGGAAATTCAGGACAGAGCACTCCATGAAGTGATACCGTCTATCACCTAACTGGCACAGAAAAAAATGCTTCGACATGCCCACAGTAAAAAACATACAGGAAACATCTCTGTTAAAGTCTTAAGTAACACAAAAATTTTAAATCCAAACATTTATGATTCAAAATGGGCACCGAGTTCTGTGGTCTGACCCTAAAAAAAAACATTTATTTTGCCTGCCAACAAGGGGTATTGGCATGATTTGTGCAGGTACCGACACAATTAATTTAGCTGAGTTTAACTCAGCATACCCTCAGACCCAGAATGCAGGCATTGCTACTCATTACCATTTACAAGGCGTCTGACAGCCAGGGAAATGGCAGCATAGAACGTGTGAGGAGAGATCACTCATCCAGTGGCAGCACAGAGAACGTTGCTCAAAAGATGCAGGTGAAGAGGCTGCTCTTCCCCCTAGATCCCACCCTGACTACTAACTGGTCAGACTGCTCTCTGTCACCATGGCAACTCTATCATTCACCTGCAGAACATGAAATAGGTCCAAATCCTGTTCAGACCAGTGGAAATCTTTCTGCTGTCACAGCAACAGTGACAAAACGGAGGAAACAAGGTAGGAGCTATGTATGAATTGCCACCCTTTCACAGGAAGCCCCAGGCACTTCAAAGGAAGATGGGGACTGCCTGGAAATCACTGAACAGGATTCCCGGATTGTCATGTGGCAGGGTAGCAGTGGAAGATTTAGATAAATAGTTCACATACTTGGATGTAACAGTGACAAAGGAGCCATAGAAACGTTTGCTGAAAAGAACAAACGTTTGCCCTTGGACTCATGCCTGTGTGCTTAAAAGAAGGATATTGCCAAGATCAGGCCAAGCCATAGGTGTTCAGTTGGAGATGTGAGGGGGATGGTTGTGACACCCTACAGGGCAGGAAGGAAGGAGAGAGTGTTGTATCTTGCCTACCTGCGGACGACTAACTTGAGTTTCTTGTAGGACCCTTTAACCAGGGATATGGCCTCTCTCCTGGAGCTGCTCAGTTCCACCTCATTGATGTTCACCACCTCGTCACCAGCCTGCAGCTTGGAAGGCAGGGAGTCTGCTTTACCTCCCTCTTCAATCTGCACAGGAAAAAGAGGAGAAAGAAATGGTGAGGCACACTTGCCACAGTTTGACTGCCACACACAGAGCTAAGCATGCATTTCTGGCAAAGAAGCTAGGTCTGCCTGTCCCAAACTCAGCTCTCTGACTAAGAAACAGCTGTCTGCCAGACAGCTTCCTCAAAGGACTACATTGCATATAGACGAAAGATGAGGATTGGCAGCCAAATGAATTCTGCCAAGAAACATTGTTTTGAATAAGCCAGAAAAGTATTTAGTATTTGGAAGCAGCAAATGCCAGCAAAACAGAGATGGGCAAAACCCAGATTAGAAGACTTTGGATGTGAATTTCTGGTTCAGGCTCCTCTTCATGATCTAACTGTCCAGTTAACAACTTGTTGCTTGCTGACAGGCCAGCAACCGAGCTGACGCACATTAAGTGTATGCAGTTAGTGACATGCAGCATGTTCCTCCATGTGATATGCAGTACAAAAGGAAGTTGACAATTATTTACATTTTATGAGAAGGTAAGTAGCTTCCCCAGGGCTACGTAGTGGTAAAGCTAGAAGGAGAATCCCACAGAACCTTCCTCTCTGTTTTGCGCTGTGTACATTGTGCAGTCCTTCATGCACGTTGATTTTCCATCACTGTGCAAGCAGCAATGCAAAAAGTCTACACACAAGTAGTGATAAGACAGAGTAGAAGAAAACTGGGCCAGACTCTCTGACTCCCAGCCTTGAGCACCAGTGCAGTGGCTCTCCACAAAGGCACACTAGCATAGCAATACACACTAGCATAGCAAAATGGAGCAGGGCTAGGGCACGT
>WBMW01000234.1:0-16719 GCA_013396635.1 Penelope pileata
GTGAATGGGAGCCATGGATGCTGGTAGGTGTAGAGCTGTGGCAGCTCAGTGTGATGCCCCCACCCCCTGCTGCCACAGCCCTCGTTCATTGCCTGGTGGAGCACGGCCATCCCCAGTGCTCCTGAGCACCAGGTATGGAGCAGGTGCTCAACATCTTCTTTCCCCACAGCATTTTCTGCGAGCAGACAGTGCCAAGTACTGGGTTGGAGCAAGATATCATAGATATCAAACAGAACCTGACTGGCTGGATGAGAAGCCATATAATCAGTAAGTTGGTCCAAGCTGACCATCCGCACCTCCCATCTTGGCCAGCCAGGGGCAGATGTGCCTCCCCCTGCCCAGGTGTCAGTCCCAGCCCTGGGCCCTATGCTCATACAGGGGCAGCTCTGGCCTTCTTGCTTGGCTGGAGGGGCCCTGTGGCTGGCAGCAGGCTGGGAACATCATGGCATATGTCACCCCAACACCTTTCACATGCTACTTCACTTCTAGGAGAGATTGGATTTACTGGTGTGCAGCAATTGGCTCTGGGAAGATAGAGAAGGCAAGCTGCATGGAGGATTATCCATGGATCTGTGAGAAGCCCCCAACACTGAGCAAGGTGTCAGACAGCCTCTTTCCTCCACTGGCCAAAGGGTGACTCTGGCATCGCCTCTCCACTGCAGGACTTGAGGACAGGAGCTGGGGATATAAAAGAAACACAGCTTTCTCCTTGCACGTGGCCACGTGCCTGTGCCCCATCATGCTCCGGGGAGATAGGTGGGGAAAGAAGGTGTTGATGTCTTAAAGCTGCTTTCTGTGTCTCACACTCATGACCATGCTCACAGCCCTCTGCCCTCCAGTCCTGGCTCTCAGCAACCCCACGTTGATCCCTGTTCACCTCTGTATGGCAGTCTCCTCTTGCGCCTTTGGAAGATGGCTATGACGGTCCTGTTGTGTTCCCAGCCTGTCTCCCTTGGGGATTCCTTTGGCTTTTCCAGCCCCATTGCTGGCTGTCAGTGGCTCCTGCCCTGCCCTTTCCCTTCCCTCCATCACCTGCCCATGGCCACAGCCTTGCCCAGGGCTGAGCCCTGTTCTCCTGCTGACAGCCTCCATCCTGGGAAGAAGATGGAACACACACTGCTGGACACACAGTGGCCCATGCCCACGGAGGACACAGTGGTGACTGGGGGACCCGAGAGGGATTTCCCAAGGACAGATGCCACCTGCCCAACCTGCCATCATGGGAACACTGGGCTGGGAACCAGGGGGCAGCAACCACCATGACCCTTCAGGGCCTGAGACGTGTTCTGCTCTCTTCTTAGGGGTGTGGTGGGCATGCTGGTGTCTGGTCTGCCTGGAGCGGCCCACAGACAGGAGGCTGGGCAGGATCAGCAGTGTCTGCGTGGTGACATTGCCCAGGGACACAGTGCCGAGGTGGCTGGGGTTGCAGGGGAGGCAACCTGCTGGCACTGGGGCCACAGTGGGATTCCAGGAGCAGCACAGTGTGTCCTTGTCACTCATGGGGTGGCAGGGGACCTCCCAGCTCATCTCCTCCAGCCTAGGTCCAGCTGAGCAAAGTGGTCCTGGCTTCCATCCCCCTCTCTGAGAAATGTCTTTCTCCAAAAGCATTGAGCAGGGATGATGGGGGCCGTCCCCAGGGTTCCTCCCTGTCCCCAGGCAGCTCAGGGCTCGTAGCCCCACTGCTGTCTTCAGAATCTTACACTCTGGTGCTAGGGCTCTTCCCTTTCCCTGGTGTTCCCCAGCCTTCCTCACCTGTCTGATGGTTTTCAGGATCCTCACTTCACCTCCATTTCCTCCCAAGGCCTCAGGGCTCCCCACTGCACCCCCTCGTCTCAGAGCTTCCAGACTGTTTCTCAGGCTGCCCACACCTTCCCAGGTACTATGTCCTGGTCCTGGGGGCAGCAGCAGGGCAGTACCGGTGTGTGAATGCACAGAAGAGAGGGGAACGAGGTCTATTTTCCACCAGCCTTGCTGTAAAACACAGGCAGCTTTCCCAGACCATTTCCCCACAGCTTTGCCACACACTGGAGGCGATTCATGCACAGCACAGGGATATCCGGGGGGCACTGCGGTTCTCAGCCTTGATCCCTGCAGCAGACAGGGGCTGGCAGCATGCTCAGTCCTCAGCCAGGAGAGCAGCGAGGCCCTCAGACATGCTGCTGAGCTTCGGGGGCTGCTCGCAGATCCACGGGTAGAGCTTCTTGCACGCTGCGCTCCCAATTTCTCCAGCCACTAACAGCACACAGTCTGCGCCATAGCCAAACCTAGGAGGCAGGGATGCTTCAGGGATGTAGCATCCACTCCCTGTGCCCACCCTCTGTGTGCCACCCTGCTGCTGCCCCCTGGATCTGCACCCTGCGCTGAGGACATTGCAAAGGGAGAAGAGACCCTTCCCCGCCAGTGCTGCTCTCTGACCAAGTCCTTCCTGGTTCCAGACTCACGGTGGGCACTGGGCACGGCATCGACATGCTCCTTGCTGTGCTGTGCTGGGGCTGTGTGCTTCGTGTGCCTGGGGCTGAGCATCCCCACTTGGGGCACACAGTGCTGTGCCCCACGAGCATGCTCAGATGCTTTGGAGTATTACTCTGAGCAGGGTCTGATGGGGTGACACAGCACCTTGGGGGTACGGGTAAATGGGAAACCTGCAGGTCTAACGCTGGGGCCAGGGACTGCTAGGCTTACATGTGAAACAGCATGCTGTCTTGAGACACAAATAACCACCTTGAACTGTGAGAGTCTTGCCTCCTGATCCAGTACTTGGCACCATCTGCTTGCAGAAAATGCTGTGGGGAAAAGAGATGCTGAGCACCTGCTCCATGCCTGGTGCCCAGGAGCACTGGGGATGGCCGTGCTCCACTGGGCTGTGCACACTTGGGGTGCCGCAGCCCTCCTCCTACCGGCAGCATCCATGGCTCCCATTCACCTTGCACCAGCAGCTGGGAGGATTTCCAGATGCAGTCCTGACGGCTGTCCTGCCAGCTCTTCTTCCCCGGTGAGATGAAGAGGCACTTGCCCTGGTAGAGCAGCCATCCTGTGGGGCAGCACTCTAGGGACAGGCACAGGTCAGGCGATGGCCACCTGCACACACAGCTGCATGTCCCCCAGCACGGCCCCATCCCCTGCCCCATGCCTCTACCTGCATCCAGACAGACATGCAGGCCGCTCGCTGCACGTTCGCTGGCGCGGAGCTTCCCCTGCACGTCCTGCAGCTCCTCCTGGGCCGCTTCCAGGGCTGCTGAGATGTGCACCAGCTCAGCCTCCTGCCTGCCCAGCTCCACACGGCTGCTGTTGCCCTCCTGCCACGCTCGTTGCAGCTCTGCCCGCACCCGCTCCAGCTGCTGCTGTGTTTGCTCCAGGCTCTGCTCCCACATCTGTGCCTCCTGCGAGAAGCGGCCGCGCTCGGCCGCCTGCTCCAGGGCCGTGTCCTGCAGCTGGCGGGTCACCTGCCAGTCTGGGGACAGGACAGGGTGAGCCGGGGCACGGGGATGGGACAGTGTGGCTGGAGCGGGGCATGGGTCGTGTGCAGGTGTGGGGCAGGCAGGGCAGCCCCAAGGGTGTCCACAGGAGAGGAGGCAATGGGAATCAATGGGAATCAATGAGACATAATGGGAAGGCAAAGGTAGGTGGTGGGAAGTCAATAGGAAGGCAGTGGGAATCAATGGGAAGTGATGGAAGGCAGTAAGAAGTCAATGGGAGCAAGCTGAGAAACAATGACAGTGGAAAGCGAAGAGCAGCCAATAGGAGGTAATGTGTGGGTTAGAGTATGGTGCCAACGGGAGGGGCTGTGAAGGCAATTAGAAGGCAATGGGAGACGATGGGAATCAATAGGAGGCAATGGGAAGGCAGTGGGAATGAACTGGAAGGGAATAGCAAGCAATACGAAACAAACGGCATAAATGGGAAGAAATGGGTGGCAATGGGAGTCAATGGGAATCAATGGAATGCAATATGAAGGTAATAGGAGGCAATGGGAAAAGATGAGAAGTCAAGGGGAAGGCAATGGCAGGAACAGGAATCTGTGGGAAGCAGTAGAAGGCAAATGTAAGGTAATGACAACCAGTGGGAGGCAATATAAATTAATAGGAGGTATCTGGAAGGAAAAGCAAGGTAAAGAGGCAATGGAAGACAAGGAGAATGAATGGAAGATAATGGAATGTGATGGGAGACAATGGGAAGATACTGGTAAGCAATGGGAGACAATGGAAATCCCTGGGAGGCAGATACAGGTAGCACGTGTTGGGTCAGCATACAGGCAGTGCACGCACTGCAGGCAGATGGAGGCAGTGCAGCAGTACGGGGCAGCCAAGCGAGACGCAGAGCCACCCCCAGGCCCCTGGCCCTGAGCTCCCTTTGCCCCTGCAGCTCCCAGCAACCCCCCGCAGCCATGCTGTCCTCACTCACAGCACGTCCCCAGGGCCACCAGGGCCACCACCAGCAGCAGGATGGCTGCCAGCAGCCCTGTGGGGATGCAGCGTTGTCGGCACCAGCGCCCTGCAAGACACCAAGTGGCCATGCGTCACCCACACTCCTGCGGTGCAGCGGGGCCCCCACCACCCCATGTCCCCATCCCTGTCCCCATCCCCGTCCCCACACAGGCGCTCACCTGGGCTGTGCTGGGTCCCTTCCCCTGCCGGCCCTGCAGGTGCTGCTCCCGGTGCCACGTTCTCATAGGGGCTGTCGGTGTCGTCCATGCTGAGGGCTGTGGGAGGAAGGCGGGCAGCAGTGGGGTGATGAGGTCAGCACGGGGCTGTGCAGGGGTCCCATGGCTCTCACCTGCCTCCAGCACGTGGCTGGCCGTGCCGCGGCCCCCCGGCCCCTTGGCGAACCTCAGGTCTGCGTAGAGCACGCCCTGTGCCATGCGGCTGCCGGAGGCTCTGCCCTGTCCCTGCTGCAGTCTCAGGTTGCAAAGGAGAAGTGAGGCTGGTGCTCGCAGAAGCAGAAGCTGGCTCTGAGCTGTGGTGTGGCAACAGCTCAGAGACAAGCATCCTGCCATTGGCCCAGTGCTGCCAGCACGTCCCCTCCCACGCTTCGAGAGCTGTCACGGTCCCCTGAGTGCATGGTTTCGGGCTGAGCTGTGGGACACAGAAGGGTAGTGTGGGGCAGAGCCAGGTGGGACTGCACGAGGTGGGAGCAGGTTGGCATGGGGTGATCCTGTCCAGATGGACATGGCCCCACAATGCGCTCTGCCGTGGCGTCTGAACACTGAGGTGGGTGGAGGCATTTTTTCCTTAGTGCACGAAGGGGATTTCCACACCGCAGAACTCAGTGCATCTCAGCACATCCCAGGGGCTCCCCAAGAAGAAGTCCCTGGTGGCTCTCGCCCTCCTGTCCCCACCAGTCGAAATCTCCAGCCCCCCCAGACACTGGTACATCCAAAACTCCCCAACAAGGAGAGCAGGACACGTCCCAGGTGCTGAAGGGTCACAATGAG
The DNA here is from genome assembly GCA_013396635.1 of Penelope pileata. NCBI lineage: Eukaryota > Metazoa > Chordata > Aves > Galliformes > Cracidae > Penelope > Penelope pileata. The sequence goes on from WBMW01000234.1 coordinate 5,432, forward strand.
TGCTGTCCCCTTGTTCCCAGCCCTGTGTTCCCATGGTGGCAGGTGGGCAGGCTGGGCAGGTGGCACCTGTCCTCGGGAAGCCCATTCAGGTCCCCCAGCCGCTACCGCGTCCTCCCTGGGCATGGCTACCACGTGCCCAGCAGCGTGTGCTCCATCTGCCTGGAGACTGTCTGGGAGCTGCTAAGCTTTGCTTTTGCACGTTGCACTGGGGAGAGAGGCACACTCCTGGAGGAACAGAGGGGACGTGCACCGCAGGCACCTTCAGCCCCTGGTGGGGTTCCTGTGTGCTGCTCTGCTCCAGCTCTCCCCAGCCGTTGGGTTCAGCTCTGTCCATGCTCTCACATTGCCCAGCACCGCCGTGCACCCAGGAGACCATGACGGCTCTTGGGGCGTGGGAGGTGACGTGCTGGGCCAATGGCAGCGTGCTGGTCCCCACGGCCGTGCCTCGCTGGTCCCATCTGCTCAAAGCCGACTTCTGCTTCTGTGAGCGCTGGCATCACTTCTCCTTTGCACCCTGAGACGGGCGACCGCTGGGGTGCAGGTACCACCCCAGGGAGCCGGGTGGGAGCCAGCAAGGCTCAGGGCTTGCCTGTATGGCACAGGGCGTGCTGTACGCAGACCTGAGGTTCGCCAAGGGGCCGGGGGGCCGCAGCATGGCCAGCCACGCGCTGGAGGCAGGTGAGAGCCATGAGACCCCTGCACAGCCCCGTGCTGACCCCATCACCCCACTGCTGCCCGCCTTCCTCCCACAGCCCTCAGCATGGACGCGGCTGAGAGCCCCTATGAGAACACAGCACCAGAGATGGAGCCTGAGGGGCCGGCAGGGGAAGGGACCCAGCACAGCTCAGGTGAGTGCCCAGAGGGGGACGGGGCATGTGGTCATGTCAGCACGTGGTGCTCCAGGGCAGTCCCATCCTCTCCTTGGAGAGAGGCAGTGCCCACGTTGTGTCACCATGCTGTGACCGCACTGCCTGGGGATGCTCCGGGAGGTGACAGAGGGTGACGTGTGGCCACTCGTGTCTTGCAGGGTGCTGGTCCTGGAGGTGCTGCGTCCCCGCGGGGCTGCTGGCACTCAGCCTGATGCTGTTGGTGGCTGCCGTGGTGCTGGGGACCTGCTGTGAGCAGGGACTGGTGGCATGGGGACATGGGGACAGGGAGGGATGAGGCTGGGCTGGGTGCCCCGGACATCCCAAGCACATGGCAGTGGGTCTTTCTGTGCCATTTGCCCCAAGTCGGACATTGTCCGTTGCACATCATGGCTGCCACCACCCACACTCCCCCACCTTGTTCTCCTTTCCTGCTGTTCTGCCCTGCACTACCCCAGCCCACCCTGCTCTGCTCTCCCTCCATGCACTTCCCTGCCCTCCTCATCCATTCCCACCCAGCGGGGTCACCTGCTGTCCTGCCTGCCCTGTGCCCAGACCCTTGCCCCATGCTGTCTCATCCCTGTATCCCGGCTCACCCTGTCCTGTCCCCAGACTGGCAGGTGACCCGCCAGCTGCAGGACACGGCCCTGGAGCAGGCGGCCGAGCGCGGCCGCTTCTCGCAGGAGGCACAGATGTGGGAGCAGAGCCTGGAGCAAACACAGCAGCAGCTGGAGCGGGTGCGGGCAGAGCTGCAACGAGCGTGGCAGGAGGGCAACAGCAGCCGTGTGGAGCTGGGCAGGCAGGAGGTTGAGCTGGCACGCATCTCGGGGGCCCTGGCTGGAGCTGAGAAGGAGCTGCACAGCGTTCAGGTGAAGCTCAACACCAGCGAGAGCACTGTGACCCTGCTGCGCTCCTGCTCGGCTATAGGTATGGCGATGGGCAGCCCCAGCATCCCCTGGCAGCTGCAGCATTGACGCGTGGATGGTGGCTTTTTGGCCATGGGATGGGAGTGGGATGGCCCAAAGGCTGAAGCTTTTCTGGGAGATAGGGGTCTGCAGGCATCTGAAGCCTGGTGAGTGACTGAGCTGAGCCACTGTCCCCAGACTGCTGCCCCTCGGGCTGGCTGCTGTACCGGGGCAAGTGCCTCTTCATCTCAACGGATAAGAAGACGTGGGATGACAGCAGAGCAGAGTGCGAGGGGAAATACTCTCAGCTTCTCATCACCAAATCCTGGAGCCGCTGGACTGTGCCGGTAGGGAGCGAGAGCTGAGGGCTGGGGCATCCCAGCCTGGGGGTATCTGACACGCAGGAACAACCCTAGAGCTCAGAGTGGCAGTGTGGGGACAATGGCATCCCTGGGTGCTGCCTGGGCTGCAGAAGGACACCGGGGCTGCTCGGGTCTGGTGGGCACTGCAGCCTTTAAACCCCACGGAAATGCCACAAAAAGGCCCTTCTGCTCCTCCCCCAGAGCTTCCTGAAGAATGCAGACACCGCGTACTGGATCGGGCTGCAGAAGAGCAAGTACCCCTGGTACGAATACGACTGGCTGGAGGAGGGGGAGCCGGACGACGACGGGTTCACGGATGCCTGGTTCTGGGTGGACGGCTCGATGTTCGAAAGGTACCCCCTGCCCGCATCCCCCTCCTCCTGCCAGGCTGCAAGAAACGCTTTAAATCCCACCCCTTACCGGGCTGCGATGCTCGGAAGTCACGCAAAGGGAAAGGCGCGAGCAAACAGGAGGCGGAGGGAGGGGACAAAAGAAACCCCACGCCTCATCTGCAGTCTGAGCAGAGCACCGTCCCTGTCTCCCACACATCTCCCGGAGGGGAAAGCCGAGCATCCCTGCCGCGAGGCCGCCGCTTCCTCCCGCGGTGTCTGACAGCGGCGGGGGGGACCCGGGAGCAGCGTCCGGGGGTGGAGCGGTGCCGCTGGGGATGCAGCGCTCGGGACGGGGCGGCCCCGACGGGGCGTCCCCCCCCCTCCTCCCCAAGGCCGTGGCAGCCGAAGTCGAACGGGTCGTGCGCCGTCATAAGCCGCGGGAACATCAAACCGGCGCCGTGCGAGGACCCAGAGGACGTGCAGCTCTGGATCTGCGAGAAGGCGGCGGGGCCGAGCTCCCCTTTCATGTGACGGTAACCGCGAGCCCCGGCGGTGAGCCCCCCCTGCACAGCGCGGGGAGCCCCGCTGAGCGCATCCTTCCCTCGCAGCGTCCGCAGCCCCTCTGCTTCAGCTTTCGGCAGCATGGGGATGAAGCTGCTGCCGGCGTTTGGGTGCTTTTGCTCCTTAGAATGGTGAATTTTAGGATAGCCCCACGTGGCCACGCGCTTCAGAAGCAAAAGCAGCATCCAGCTCTGGGCGAGATGAGACATTGGGGATGAGGCACGTGCAGAGCAGCCCTGCTTGACGTTCAGCCTGGCGAGAGCAGAGGAAGTCATGTTCAGCCAGGCAGAGAGCTCTCAATTTGTCACTGTGTCGTGTGTGCCATATATAGTGGGTGGGCAGGTATGTAAATCTCTGCTGGAGGGGCACAGGGCTGCTGCAGCCGCGCGTTCTGGAGGTGCACGTGTCGACCCGGCCTGCCCGCTGCCTGACCCCACTTGGTAGCCAATAAAGACACAGCTTCTCTGCTGCTGGCCTCCTCCTTCACTGCGGTGCAAACCCTATGGGCCTCAGCTGTAAATCAGAATGTCACTGACTGGGGATGTGGGGCTGGGTCTGACCCGTGGTCCCCAGGGGACACGGCCAGGCCGAGTCCCTGTCTGTCCCCCCCCGGTCCCAGGCTCCCCACAGACACGAGCAGCACCCCATCTCACTGGGACATTCAGTTTTATTGAACACTTTAAATAAGCTGGGTATATATTACTAGCCATCGTTATTATTAATAATAAAAAAAACACAACAGTTCTGCATTCACCAGTGCGTTGTGCGGGAGGGAGGAAAGCCGGCTCCCGCCCCAGCCGGGGCCCCTCACCCCTCCCTATCCCCATACCACCCCAGAGGCACCGGGAGCCGCGGGTGCCCACAGCCTGGGGCTGGCGATTCGGTGCGTCCTGTGTCGGGGCAGGGCAGCACCCATGTGCCGGGGGCTCCACACCCCACTGCTGCCCCCTCCCCTGCGCACCATGGCGGCCCGCTCACCCTGCCAGGATGCAGCGGGGATCCCCATCACACACGTAAAACACACAGCTGCTTTGTGCTCCCCACCCGCTCACCCCCGCCCTGGGGGGCTGTGAGAGCCCTCCCTGGGGGCAGGGGGTCCCACAGCCAGGCCTGGAGCCCCATGGGGAACCGGCCCTGCCCGGGGCAGCAGTGTTATTGCACTTCAGCCTGCCCGCAGCCCCACAGGGGGACGGGCACAGAGCGGGCTGGGACGGAGCAGGGGGATGCCCCGGGGGTCCCCACCACTAGGACTGCGCCTCAGGCAGCTTCAGGCTGGGCTCTGCCGGCCCCTGGGCTTTCTGCAGGCGGCCGCGGTCATGGCAGAGGAGGCTCTTGGCCTCGTAGTTGAGGTTCTGGTAGCGGGGCGGGCTGGGTGCTGGCCGGTGACAGACGGAGGAGAAGCTGAAGGGCCCGAGGCAGCAGCTGGGGCAGGGCAGCATCTCGTCCTGCTCCAGTACCGTCTCAGAGCTGTGCCCGGGCAGCATGGCCACGTGCTCCGTCCGCTCCAGCGCTGCCGTGCAGGGGATGCTGAGCTCGGAGAAGCCGTGCTCCAGCCCACTGCCCCACGCCAGCGCCTTGCTGGGCAGCAGCCCATTGGGCGGCCCCGGCTGCCAGGGACGGCTGCCTGAGGCTGCCGTGCGGATGAAGGTGCCACCGGCGGGTGCCGGGGCGCGGATCTGCGGCCGCTCGGAGCCCTCAGGGCCGCAGTTTCTCCGCTGCTCCGTGGCGGGGGGGGTTCCTGGAGAGCCACCGTCCCAGCGGCTCTGCTTAGGGGCAGGGGGCCGGGAGGGGGACCTCACGCCCAGCGCCAGGCCCCCGCGGTGGGGCAGCTCGGGGGAGGCGGGCAGCGAGTGGCACTTGCGGGGAGGAGTGGCGGGTGCTGAGAAGTCACACTGCACCTCCACGGCCGGCTCGGGGGTGATGGGGGTGACGAGCTGCAGCGGGGCTGGGGGGGGCAGGTCAAAGGTGAGCGAGATGACGGACTTGCTGGGGATGTCGAAGAGCTTGATCTTGCCCCCCTTCAGGTCCTCGCGCTGGGAGAAGGGGTTGACGCGCGGCGGCGTCTCCTTGGTCCTGGCCTCACCGCTGGGCTCCGCCGGCCGCGGCCAGACGGGAGATTTGGGGGGGAAGACGTCGGACTGGCTGCGGGACAGCTGCTGGTCCGGCTGCAGGTGCTGCGTCCCCAGCTCGCGCAGTGGGGACTGCTCGGCCGCCCTCCCGGCCACCCCTGAGCAGAACGCAGGGCAATGGGCACTGGGGCTCCGTCCCGCAGCCCCCACCCCAGGGGCAGCCCCCACCCCGGGACACCCACATACCGTTGAGTGCAGGCGCTGTGCTGGCAGCGGGCAGGCTGTCCCCGGAGCTAAGGAGGGCAGCCCCGGTGCCCTCTGTGCCCAGCTGGTGCTGCAGGATGCCCTCCAGGCACTGTGTGATTTCCAGGAAGGAGGGGCGGGAGGTGGGCTCCATCTGTGGGAGGAGGGGTCTCGGGTGAGGAGGGTGCCCAGGGGGAGCCCCTCCCAGGGCAGCACCGAGGGGGTGTGGGGAGGAGGGCACCACGCAGAGCTCACGCTGCAGCAGTGGAATGCCAGCTGGAGGAAGGCTGCTGGGCAGTCGTTTCCCACCATGGTGCGGAAAGCGGTGATGTCCAGGCCAAAATCCTGCTCCGGGGAAACAAGGAGTAAGGCTGGGGGCAGCGCTGGGCTGGGCACCCTGGGGTCACCTAAGGGGAACAAGGCTGGGACACAGACCCCTCCTGTTCCCTGCCCAAAGGCATCCACCCCTTCTCCCATCCGGGCTGACTCCAGCTCCAAGGGCAGGTTATGGGCACACAGCATCCCTCCCTGAGCCAGCAGACATTTGGGCACGGTACCCCAGCCTGAAATGTGGGGCAGCCCCTCACAGGCTCTGCCATGCTCAGGGGGCTCTGGTCCCCTCATCTGGTGATGTGTCCCCAGTCCTGGTCCCAGCATGCCCTCCCTCCCTGTCCCAGCAAGTCACCTCAGTGCGGGGCAGGTAGTCGGGGTCCGCGGGGACGCGAGCGATGATCTCGCACAGGATGATGCCATAGGCAAACACATCGGCCTGAAGAGAGCAGGGAGTCAGGGGGGTCTTGCAACCTGGGGCCATGCACCCCCAACCTCGAGGAGCCCCCCAGGGATGCCCATTCCCTCCCCCTTCGCTGCCCCCAGGGCTGCAGGCCCCGTGGGCAGCCCATGCAGCATCACCTTCTCGTTGTAGATCTCGCCCCGCAGCACCTCGGGCGCCATCCAGTACGGGGAGCCCACCACGGCCAGCGGCTCCTTCTCGCTGCCCTCGCTGGGGACACAGTGCGCTGTCAGGGCCCCACCTCCCCAAACCCTCTCTCCCTGTGCCGCCTCTCCACCATGCACCCACGTCCCACCTCTCCCTACCACCAGGCTACCATCACCATGCCCTTCTCCATCTTTACTCAGAGGGCAGTGAGGCCCTGGCAAAGGCTGCCCGGGAGGTTGTGGTGCCACATTCCTAAAGGTGCTGGGGCCAGGCTGGATGGGCCCTGGGAAGCCTGACACAGTGTTTGATCTGGTGGTTGGCAACCTTGCCCACTGCATGGGGCTTGGAACTGGATGATCTTCAAGGTCCCTTCCAACCAAAGTCATTCTATGATTCTAGGGTTCTATGATTCCATCTCCTCCTGGACATCCCCAAACACATCCATCCACCCATGGGCCCCATCCACCCATGGGTTCCCACCATTGGGCATCACCTCACTGCCCTCATCCCCCGCCCTCCAACCCTCCCCAGCTGGAACCCCTTGCTCGGAGGATGGGGGACAGACAGACGGACACTGTCAACGCACCTGTAGGTGGGGATCTTCTCCGCCAAACCGAAGTCGCCCACCACTGCGGTGTACCCGCTGGGCTCGCAGCGCACCAGGCAGTTCTGGGAGCACAGCAGGACCCCCATCAGTCTCCGCCCCGCAGGGATGCCCCGGCTGGGAACGAGGACCCAGGGCGGTAGGACGCCCCATACCTTGGAGGTGAGGTCACGGTGGAAGATGCCCTTGGAGTGCAGGTAGCGCAGGCCACGGGCGATGTCAAGTGCCAGCTGGACACGCGTGGACCAGGAGAGAGGCACGGGGCTGTCCAGCAGCTGCTCCAGGTTCCCACCGTTGATGTACTGCAGGGGAACAACCATCACCTCGCTGCACCCCCATCCACCCCACCACGCTGGGTCCCCAACGCGTCCCCACCCACACACTGGGTGTCCCCATGTCCTCCGCCACCCCCAGCCCCACTCTCACCTCTGTCAGCGCGTGCAGCTGTCCCTGGTGCACGCACACCCCCATGAACCTGCGAGGAGAGAGGAGCAGAGCGTGACCCATGGGGACCCAGCCCCACGGCAGCCCCTGGGCGCTGGGGGATGCAATGCACCTGAGGATGTTGGGGTGCGAGAGGCGGTTCATCAGCTGCACCTCCCGCAGCATGTTGCCCCGGTTGCTGGTCAGCTTGTTCATCTTCAGCACCATGATCTGTCCCGACTGGCGGTGCCGCACCTGCAGGGGGACATGCAGGGCTCAGCCCTGGGGGCTGGGGACGAGCAGCAACAGGGCACCCCAGGGACCCGTCGGGTTAGCAGGGGCTCTCAGCACCCCACGGATGCTCATACCAATGGCACACAACCCATGCACCCCACTTCTCGTGCTCCTCCCACCACGTGCCCAGACCCCTGCAGACAGCCCCAGGGTGCCGGACTGGGGTACAGCAGCATGGGATGGCCTTATGGGTTCAGCACCACGAGCACAGCCAGACCTCATAGCAGCGGGGTGAGGACAGAGGGGACACTGCCCAAACTAGCCCTGGGGGCATGGCACTCGGACTAGGCCGTATATTTAGCCAGCTCCAGCCCGAGGCTGTCACACGAGCTGGGGGCTGGCCCCCCGCCAGGAACAGCAGCCAGGAGGGTGGCCAGGCATGGACACCCCGGCACCCCACAGCCCCTGGTGCGTGTGGGGCGAAGGGATGAGCACAGGGTCCCTCATCCCAGCACCGAGGGGGTGGCACCGGGGGTCCCTAAGTGGGCACAGGAGTGGGCCGGGACCCACAGCAGCTGCCGGGGGGGCACCCGCTCAGCCCCAGTTGCACTCCAGCACGCGCGGAGGCGCGGGCATTCCTCAGCACTGCCGTCAGCTCCCCGCTCTTCTCCTTTTTAGTCGATGCTGGTTGCAGCCGCTGTGCCTCTGCTGGGCCCTCCCCACGTGCCCCCCCGGCCCTGCACGTCGGCCGGGGCTCCCCGCACGTGTGCATGGCATGGGGCACGTTTTGCTGCCAGCCCCATCCCCACCCCATGGGCTGTGCAGGGCTCTGCTGCTGCCCGTGGTGCTGTCCCGGAGTGCGCACTGCGGGGGACTCATCCAGCTCCTTCCACCTCAGGGTCTGGGGGGAAATTAGGAATTAATAAAGATCCCTCTTCATCGATCTGGGTGCACCAAGGCCAAAGCAGCCCCAGGTAGGGCTGAAGCAAGAGGCAGTGCAGCCCCCGCTGGCTCACTGTGGTCCTGGAGGGGCTCTGAATAACTCAGCAACAGCTGCCACTCGGCTCTGGTTACATCACGGCACCTCCCGGCCGCCCCCATCCCACGGCACCACGGAGGACAGGACACCTCAAAACCCCACCCTGGTCCCCTCCCGTAGCCCCGTGCTCCACCCAAGCCAAGCTGGCATTGCTGCCTGCCCACGCCACGGGAAGGAGCAGACCCAGGCGGGCACCAGCAGGGAGCAATGCTCGGGTGGGGCATGGCGGGGTGCACGCAGCCAGGATGCGCCCGTGGCCTAGTTCTTTGCTAATTAACCTCCTGCCACTGGGACAGGCTGGGTCAGGTCCGAGCACAGCACACGGCACTAATGCCATAATCCTGGAGGATGGGGGGGAGGGGGAAGACCGAGGGGAAGTCCTCATCACAGGATTTCCCCCAGGGACCCCATCGGGTCCCCAAGCAGCACAGCCTGCTCCATCCCCACGGGACAGCCCTATCTGCTCCCAGTGCTCCATGCCCAGCCATGGGCTGGCACCATCCCAGCACCCCGGATGCCCTCTGGAAGCAGCAGCAGCCCCCAAGCATTGCAAGCCACGACCCCATGTGAAAGTTTTCCATCCTCCCCCGACCCCCTCAGCGCTGTCAGGGGAAGGCAGCGGGCAGCACAGCCTCCCCGGGCAGTACGGGTCCCCCCTCGCCTCTCCATGCTGGCCCCGTGCCCAGGAATCCCAGCACATTCCCCAGAGCTGAGCTCAGCCGGGTGCTGGGGGCGGCAGCAGCCGCCGGCCCCAAGCAGGAGCCGGCCCCCGCCCCAGCCCGCGCCCCCCAGCGCCCCGCGGAGCCCCCGTGCCCCGTCCCACCCGTGTCCCCATCCCATCTGTTGCCAGTGCCGCCTGCGTGGGCTGGGGGAAGGGACGGGGCTGGCTGCAGCCCCAGCCTGGGCACAAGGGATTCGGGCTCTTTTAGCAGCGGAAATTAGAGTCTTATTTAAAGAGCATGCTAATCAGAGCGAGCAGACGGCCGGGCCCTGCCCGCAGCTGCGCTCCCGGCGAGACGCGGAGCGAAGCCTCCCCGAACAGCACAGCACCCAGGGCCCCCTGCACCTATGCCCCCATCCCATTCCAGGGAAAGGAGCAAACACCGCGAGCACCCCCGCGGCGGAGCTTGTGGGGATCCCAGCAGCGCAACAAGTCTCATGCTGGGCGGGACTGGAAAAGCTGCTCCTCGCGCAGGAAAACACATTGAGGAAAAAATTCCTCGAGCAGGGGAGCGCCGGGTCACGCAGCGCCCGCCTGCCCGGCTACGTGCTCCCCGTCGGTGCCGCCGCTCTGCCCTGCTCGGTGGCACGAGACAAGGTCCGCCGACAAAGGGCACGAGATAAGAGCCATGCCATGAGCTGCGCCGGTCACGGGGAAGTAGTTAGAAAATCTCAGAGGTTGGCAGGGAAACCAAACAGGGCCAGGCGGGAGGCACCAGCGCGATGTGCGCTCAGACGGGGCCGGGGCGGGCAGGCAGCGGGGATGCATCCCGGAGACGGCACCTCCGGGAGCGGGTGGGGATGCTCGGGAGCAGCCCACGGTGCAGCCGCGGGAGGGATGCGGGAAGAGACGCGACAGCGGGTGAAGGGCTGGAGAAAATGTCTGGCACGAGCGCAGCCGGCTCAATCTGCTCCGTCTATCAGGGAGGCGAGGCGGCTCGCTGCAGCGGCCGCAGGCCGAGGAAGCAGGTGGGCTGTGACATCGCGCTGGCAGCCAGCTGCTGCGGGAGGAGCGGGGACCGGGCCGGGCTCGGGCGCGCCGTCAGCACCCCCGCTCCGCAGCACCGCGCTGGGACACGGCCCCGCGGTCCCTCCCCGTCCCCACGCCCACCGCGCTGACAGCGCAGCCTCGACCCTCCGCGTCCCCACGAAGCCCCCGCGGCCTCCTCCGGCCCCCGCCTCCCCTCCTGCCCCGGCTGCTGCCCGCAGCATCCTCTGCTCCCCCGAGTTCCCCGTGGACGCGGCCCCAGCAGGGCGAGCTCTGTGCGAATGGAGCCGGCGAGCAAGAGGAAGCCGTGGCCTGGCAGAGCCCCGAGCATCCATTATTAAAGAGCGTGGCATGATTAAATGCCTCCCTCTGCTCTCAGGTGCGGCCACACGCTCCCGGCCAGGGATCAATAGCGGGAACCCGGCCAGCACAAAGGCCACGGCCCCGCAGGAGCAGCGCGATGGCCCTGGGGGGGGGGGTCCCCCACCATCGCCAGCACCACTCCCGTGGCTGCAGCGGAGTCGGGGAGACCCTGACCGGGCAAAGGGACGATGCCAGCAGAAGTGCAAGGGGGATACACGGCACACTGAGTGATGCCGAGCACAAAAACACATGCACACACCTCCCCTCGACGGGAGCACAGGGCACAGCCCCTCGACAGCCCCGCAGCAGCGCACGGCCCGGGGGTGCCATCACCTCCGCTGGGACTCCCGCGCCCCCCAAACCCGGGTGCAGCCATGCATGAGCATCCCCGCCCCGGCAGCCTGCGCCCACCCCGAGTCTCGGGGACCCGCGGCACAAAGGCAGCCTCGGGGGCACCGCCCCCGTGTCGGTCACCTTCAGCAGGCGCCCACCTGCCACGGCTCCGGATCCCCCCCGGGGCCGCCACCCCCGTATCCCCGCTGCCCGTCGGCGGCAGCGCTCCGCGGCTCTGCGCCCGGCCTGGCTGTAAACACGGCGGCCGCTCCCCTCCCCCTGGAGAACAACAACGCGGCGGCCGCG
>WBMW01000235.1:0-44812 GCA_013396635.1 Penelope pileata
CTCCTCCTCTACCAAAGGGAAACTTTCCATACCTCAGAATCTCTCTCCTGCCTTCAGGATCCAGGATTCCTGAGGGGGAGTCTTTGTAGTAAAGACTGAAGCAAAGACATTCAGTATCTCCACCTTCTCAGCATCCCCCGTTTCCAGGACACCCCCTTCATTTAGCAGGAGTTCCACATTTTCCCTAGTCTTCCTTTCACTGCTGATGTGACTAAAAAACCCTTTCTTGTTATATTTTATCTCCTTTGCCAGATTCAATTCCAAGCGGGCCTTAACCTTCCTTATGGCATCCCTACAGGCCCTGACAACATTCCTACAGTCTTCCCAAGTGGACAGGCCCTTTTCCTACATTTCCCAGACCTTCTTCTTCCCTTTGAGTTTATCCATGAGCTCCTTGGTCATCCATGCAGATCTCCTGCCACCTTTCCCTGTTTTTTCGCTCCTAGGGATACACTGACCCTGAACTTGGAGGAAGTGCTGTTTAAATGTAGACCAGTTCTCGCGGCCCCCCTTACCTTCTAACACTCTAGCCCATGGGATACCTCCAAGTAGGTCCTGGAAGAGGTCAAAGTTGGCTTTCCTAAAGTCCAGGGTAGCAATCCTGCTTATTGCTTTGCTTCTTCCACTCAAGATCCTATGTTAATACTTAACTCATAAGCCAGTGTATTCGTATGGGCAACTGCGCAAGTTGATTGGTACAGGTTTATGCTTTATTCTCCATAGTATTTAAGACCACAAGAAGTTGACAGATCTTCTGTATTACCTTTTGGCATACATCAAGTCACTTATGCCACTCACTTACTTCTCTTTGGGGCCATATGACCTGTGCTAAACCAAGTATTTCAGTCCTCAGTTGACTGAGGTGGTAAATGCCATAGACTGGCGCTGGCCATCAAAGTGTTTGACAGAAATGCCTGAGGAATGTACAAGGTAATGCTTGCACTATGCTTTAGAAACAAAGACCTGCATCTAGATACTCTATCTATCTAGATGTGGACAAAAATTCATCTCTATCCCCAAATTTTCTAATCCTTGAAGGCAAATACCTCTTGAAGAACACTGAATGACTAATTTTTTTTAATGCAGAATTGCATTGCTGGTGTATTGAGGGCACTGAGGAACATACTACTATTTTCATAGATTAGGGATCTTCATAGATCTGAGATTTATGTATAACACACATGTTCCAAAGCATTAGAGGACTACTGTCCAAACTGATACATAGTTTACAGCAGGGCTTGTTTTAAAAAAATGAGAGGCCTCCAAGTCATAGTCGATCTATTGCTTTGCTAGAAGAATGCTCCTGTATTTAACACCTTCATTAAATGTCTTAATTTCACTTATAAATTTTGCCTAATTTCTATTTTAGCAATCCAACATTGTTATATCTTTATTAGCTCTCTTGATGAGACCGTTATGATGATTTTTCTCTTATGAAACCTTAGTGGCTCCTGTTGATATCCCCTCACTTATGGATACTCTTTGGATGCTGATCGGCTAGTTAACACATGGACTACAAATACCTTGTAATTTATATTTTTGAATAATTAACACTTTGAAATCAAAATGTCATGTAAAAAATCCAGAGAAATCGCATATTCATGAACAATATTGACTTCATCAGTCTGGCATACATTTTTTCTGTTTTGTCTGAATTGAACTGTAATGTTTTCATATTATCTCTTCTTTTCCATTGACTTCTACACTGAATATAGAAGACTTAAAATGAAAAGAGATTCCTGAAAAACGTCATGTATCTCTGTCCATGAGTTATATTTTATTTTAGATAAAAAATGTTGAGAGTTTATAAGAAAGAAGAAAGAAGAAAATGGAACTGATTAAAAAGTTAGCACTCTCATTTCTGTGTTACACATTAGCACATTTGTTTTTTTGAGGAATGATATATAATGGGACATCAGAATCGAACAAGTATGAATTGTAGACATTAATTTACTTAGGACATTCTATTCACTGGAATCATTAGTGCAGAGCTGGAAAGCTTGTTCAGAGACTGCTTTATGACACAAATCGTAGTGTGTTCTTCTAGAAGGCAGTGCTGTAATGTTGCAATCTTTCAGGTTCTGAATTTTACAGTTCAGTTATCCAAATTTGCTATACTCAGTTTCTTCAACAGCAAAGTCTGAATGGCAGATGCTTCATGTCGATCATGCCGGCTTCTTTCTGTAAAAAAACTTCTTTCTCTTGCAGTTTATTATCATTGTTACTATTATTTTATCTTTATTTTATTTTAGTTATCTTTATAATTTTATTTATCTTTATTATTTTATTATCTATCTGCTTTCTCTGTTTAAATCTGAAGAAAGTGACATGCTTTGTCATAAAATGGGTTATGTTTGAGTAGGACAATTAGGTGTTAAACATAAAACTGTTTTGAAAGGAATCTCAATCTCAGAGATGACATGTGTCTGAATACAACTATTATGATGCTGAACATATGTATGGTGTTGACAAGTGTGGTGCACACATAAATCACTTGTGATAAACTTCTTATATCATGTACCTTTGATCACCTTACATGATTTAGCTCCCTACTGTCTTTTTTTTGTTATTTTTGTGATGGATGATTGCAGCTGCTCAGTAGAGTGGAATGTTAGAAGTCTAAACAAATAAAGAAATGGGGAGATGCCTGAAATCTAGGGCTTGAACTCTGGATTTTAAGTAAAAGGTAAAATATGTTGTGACTAAGATAAAATAAGAGATGTTTGATTACAATTTGAAAGCTTCTCCTACAGTGGAATAAACTATTTCTTATTGTATGCATACTCTAAAACATTTCTGCCTTTGACATTCAACATTCTTATTAAAAGGAAGAAATATTTTAATACTATTTTGAGTTTTCCCTCTCCTTTCACAAGCTGGAAAATGGTATTCATTATACTGCAGTAGGCTGCTTTTTCAGGTATGGGAAATAAAATTATGCCATCAACAACAGCAACAAAAAGCTTCTGCAAATGTCAGGAAGGTTTTATAGATATCTACATGAGATAAGTTGTATTTTAAATATGTTCCTGACAAGTTGGAAAGAGCTCACCAGAATCATGTGTAATTACAATTCAAAATGTGAAAAAAAAAAAGATATTACAGTGAGACAAGCTACCTACTTTGCTTATCACAGTTAAGTCCATGAGGTAATTCAGCATGCTCAGTATCTGTCTACGCAAAGAGCAGATTCCTTTTCATTCTTATTCTTTATGCTTATCAGTTTTATTGTGAAGAAAATAAAATCCTGTGGTGAGAAATTGATGATAGCATTTGTTTGTTTTGCTGTGTATTTGTTTAAATGTCTAATAATTATTATTTATTCTTATCATGTAATTAAATCATTACTTGAAGACCTTATCCAAAGATGTATAGAATTCTCCATTTCCATGTTAAGAGTAGATAACTCTCATATTTGACACACGTGAAATGTGTGTTCTGAGGCAAATGGAATGTCATACCTTGTTCTAAGTGACCATGAACTCTTCTATTCTAAAAATCCTTATATTTGTGAATATGTGAGTGGTACAGATTCATCAGCAATTTGTTTTCCCAAATATATGGTAGCAAAATATTTTCACTACACCATCTCCTTACATGTAAGAATTTTTCTCTGTGTATGTATAAATATATGAAAATACATAGCATACTTACCACTTTACACAAATGTAACAATATGATACATTGCTGTTATTTCATAGCTCCGTTCCAAAAATCTTAATATGATTATTCAAGTAACATATTTATGATGTCCAAATGGTCATCAGGAATGCAGTCTAAACCCCTCTGAAATCAATAGGAAGCTTTTCCACTAATTTCAGTGTATGCTACATATAATCTCAACTTAAATTTTAAATGCATTTGTCAAAATCAACTGATAGCATGTGAAAATTTTCTTCTGTCGTAAGGGGTTAATAATAAAAAATGAATGTTCCAAATGTATCTGAAACTTTTGCATTATCTTACATACATCTGTATATACATATATTAATTCTAATGGAATCTAGGATTTTAGAAATTTACATGAGTTATAAATTATCAATTTGCTTTTAAACTGAAAAAATAATTTCAGAACATATTTATGCTTTATGTTGTACGACTCAAATAACAATGTTTCACATGAAGAACTCTCAAAGCTATACTATACTCTTTGTGTGAACGACTTTGGGTGATTTCTCAATCTCTGATTAAGAAGAACAAACTCCTTGATGGTCCATTTAACATTAAGCAAAACTATTTTTCATGTGGCATCACCCAGAGCAATTATAGTGAGAGTTACTTAATGTATGTATAAATAAAGGAACAGAATGGTCCTTCAAATAAATAAATAAATAAATATTCTGATTTTTAGCATTTGATAATTTTATTTTTATTGCTAGCTATGAAATGTTATGAAGACAATGCAAAAATGTATGAAATTATTTTTTTCAGAAGTTTACATCTAAGTGCAATTGTGGACCATGTAGAAAATTTTCATTAAAAATCAAACAAACAAAGAAAAGAAAATTTACATAATTTTAGATCTGTAGAAATGAGGAAGTGATGATCATTAAAAACCTCCAAAATTGAAAATAATGAAGCATTTAGCTCATCCTATGCTGCTAGACATAGACTAGGTCTAAAATAGTAATGAAAATATATCTTCTGTCTGGTGAAGCTGACTTGTATCAGACTATTAAAATATTTTAATTCTAAAATAAAATAATAGAACTAATTCTAAAAGTCTAAGTCTCTCAGATTAAAAAGTAATACTTGCACACCAGCTGCCTAGCAGGCATGCTTTTTAGTCCATGCTGACTGCTGAACCTTCTTGGAAATTGGTTAGTAGAATTTCCTGAGCAAAATCAAAGTAGGCTAGGGCTAGTCTAATTGTGTGCTACAACAGGTGGAGTCCCAGTGCTGCTCAGTTTACTGGCTAGGACAGAACCACACCTGAATGGAGTTAAATGTGTTTACACAACTGTGCCTTAGCTATTCAAAAAGTAATTATGTACTTCCGAGCTATTTATATGATGCTGCAGGATTAGAAGAATACTGCAAGAATTTTTAAACTCCGTGTATTAATGTGCAATACAGGACAGGAAAAAAAAGGAAAAATAAGTCAGAACAATAGTGCTTTTGTGATATAGGCACTGCACTTGTCTTTGATTGAAGCTTTGTACACAAGAGCTGCATGTGGAGATTTACCACACATAACTCTCCATAGACAGCACAGCAAATAGATAAACAACATGTGTTCAAGTGTATATGATTCTGTTAACAATTTTCAGGCAACAGGCGTGAGAAGGCACAAAATAAAAATCAGGGTAGACCTTCGCAAAATGACCTGTCAGTTAGAACTCTAAATAATCTCAAATGGATGAGTTTATGTGGTGTAGCAGTAATTTGCAGTAACCAAGTAGATTAGAATAGGATGGAAACCAAATCAAAACAAAAATCCATCATGATTAGTTTGTTTGGAGGTGTGATTGCTTTATATGTTAGAAACTCAAAGCTTAAAATCAATTATATTTTAATATCACAATCAAAAGCATCTTCTTCCTAGCAACAGCTATGGGGAACAGAACACAAATCTAGCTTCAAGAAGGAATTTGCAAAAGATTATTTCTATGAATATCCTAAGTGATATTTTTACTTCTCTGAGAATGTTCTGATGAAGAGCAACATACCAGTAAATTGAGATATATAGTTAAGGCACCAAAGTTACTGGAGTTAAAAATCAGTGGAATCTAGAGCTGTCATCCATTTCTACCTTCTGTCTCTTTCTCAGGAATGACAGTCATTATGTTATTATTGTGTTGTTGGAAAATTTTGTTACATATTAGATTTGGAATCCCAATTTGGAAAAATGTTCAAAATTTTTAAATTTTTCTAATCATAAATGAGTCCAAACATTCACATCTTTAAATCTTTAAGCAAATATGTATTCAAAAATTGTCCAAACAAAGTAATACTATCTGATCTTTCAATATGTTGAACACTTTTTTTCCCCCAAATTAAACAATCTATTTAAAAAAAACAGTTTAATTAGTTTACATCTTAGGAAACATATATTCAAGCATAAAACAAATATTATACTTGCTTTTTTTTTTTTTTTTACAATTAAAAAATCCAGAGTGATATATTTCTCAAGACTAACCATTCTTGAAAACAGATTTGCTTTCATCAGATAGGCATTTTCTGACAACAAACTTTATGTTTTGTGCAAAGGTTTTCATTATTTTGGCTTTTTTTTTTTTTTAGGTGACAAATGGTCTTGACAAGTACTGTCATTAATCTGTGTGAGTAGCAAGCTGTAGAACTGAACTTACTATTTTTTAAAGGAAGAGTTCTGACAGTTAAGCTTTAGTTGTGTGTTTTTGATAGCAGATCTTAAATAGAAGCAAGAGGTTATGAAAGTTGAGAAAGGTTTGTGAGACCTTGTTAGTAGGATCAAATGCCAATGTCAAGCATTTGAGTATTATATAGAAAACTTAAACAATCATCTTCTGCAGTTTAATGATGAAACTGGATGAAATCAGAAAGTATTTACTTAATATGTCTTGTATGTACCACTTTCGGTTTTAAGAAAATAAATAAAAATAAATTAAAAGAATCTCAGAATTAAAACTGTGCTGTCAGTACCCAATAGTAGCTAAATTTTATGTATCTAGTTCGAAAACTTTTAAGATTTAGATCAAATTTTGTTGTTACAGATGTCAGAGTGGTGGGATGATTCTGCAAATAGGTACATTATGAAAAGTCCTTAATGCAAGTATAGTGGCAGAACATATACCGAGATTTGTAGGATATCTGCATTTGACCAATATAAATTATGGCTTAGGGCATTTTTGAGATGTTCAGCATACAGTACATACCATGAAAATCCAAGCACGTTTTTCTTACAGAAGCTGCAGCATAGTTCATGTCTATTAGGGTTCCACGTTCCTGTCAGATACTGTGTTTGAAGTTCAATTTAAGGCTAATTACCTGGATTTTAGATGCCTTTAAATATCGCTCAGTTGGAAGGGACCTACAAGGATCATCACGTCTAACGGCCTGACCACTGCAAGGCTAACTAAAACTTAAAGCACATTAATGAAGGCATTGAACACTGACAAACATGGGGCATCAGCTACCTCTTTAGGAAGTTTGTTTCAGTATTTGACCATCCTACAGTAAAGAAATTTTTCCTAATGTCCAGTCTGCACCTCCCCTGGCACAGCTTTGTGCCGTTCCCTGGCATCAGTTACCAGAAGCAGAGCCTGGCACCTCCCTTTGTACTTCCCCTCCTCAGAAAGTTGTAAAGAGCAAAGAGGTCACCTCTCAGCCTTCTTTTCTCAGACCAGACAGATAACCAAAGTGTCCTCAGCCTTTTCTCACAGCACATGCCTTTGAGCCCTTTTGCCAGCTTTGTTGCCCGCCATTGGATACTTTGAAGTATTTTAACATCCTTCTTATATTGTGAAGACCAGAACTGTGCACAGTGCTCAGCGAGGCTGCACCAGTGCTAAATATAGTGTGAGAATGACCTCTTTTGACTGGCTTACTCTGCTGTATTTAATGCATCTCAAAATGTGGTTTGCCCTCTTGGCTGCCAGGGCACACTGATGACTCATGTTGATCCTGCTAGCAGTGAACTATTTGCTAGAATCCCATCATGTTCAGACAGTGGAGCCTAAAGAACACTTGGCCTGTATGTTACTGTAGAAGTGTATGAGGTTTTCATAGACTGTATGATGTATCTACCATCTCTAACACCCTTTGGCACTATAATAGCAGAAGAAACCTATTGGTAGCTATGTCCATAGCATGTATGCAGCCACCCAAATTTAGATATCTAAAGCTGAAGCTGAATGTGACAGCAGTTCTCAAGATATATCAAGTTCAACTCAGTCATTTCTACATCCATGTTCTTTGTCACTCACAGGGCTGAAAAGACTATAGTTGGCTGAAGTGCTTGTGATTTAAGTCTAGTCTTGGCATAACTAATGATGTAGCAGCCCCTGGAGGCTTCATAGTGGTAGCATAAATGAAGACTGGCGCCAGGCACCTCTCCTTAAAGATGAAGGGTTCTGAAATCCCAGATGTCTGTGAGACAAAAAATCACAGCATGAGAAGCAGGAAAGTTCTTGGCTCTGTGTAAGTAGTGCTCTGCAACAACTAAATTTTTTTCTGTTTTCACCATCATTTTCATCAAAAATCCAAAATATAACATCATACAAAATGAGGGAAATGATCACTGCCATAAACATGACATTTGCTAAATTGCTTGTTAATTGTTGCAGATGGAATAGAGTGAACAGGGTTCTGATTTTTTTTTGTAGAGGAAGTCAGAATACAGGTTAATAATGCTCAATTGTAGAAAACAGAATAACTAAGTCTAGATTTTAGCCACTCAAGGTCTCCTGGCTTCAATTTGCAAACCACTAGAGGACTCAGGTATTCATCATTGTTTCACCAGATTTGGTTCAGATCTTTTACCACTGCAATATGAATATTAAATCTTCAGATTGGTGTTTAATTTGATTTCATAGATCAGTTAGGCAACCAAGGGAGCAGATAATTGGATAGCTGCAGACTGTTCCTTGTATTAGAGGATCTTTTAGAAATCTGACAGTCCACTTATTTTTTGGATTTAGTGGTTGAATAATTCACTAGGCTGAAAACGTAGAGAATCATTTTCAAGCCTTGTAATATCTTCCCTGAGCCCTTTAAAAAGAGCAAGCAGGTAACAGAGTAAATGAGCTAATTTTTAATAAAATTGTAGGAGTTGATGGCCATATAAAAGCACTTAGTGCCACTGACCAGACTATCTCAGAGGTCATTTATTTCATCTAATATATGATATTATGACTGGCTTGAATACACTGTTTATCTGTCCGTCCAGCTGATTTCTTGGAAGTCGGTCCGTCGAAGGATGGTAGTCTTTGGGATTCACTCCCTCTTGTGGCAATAAGCCATTGATGTGATTTACGAATTTTGCATCATTTTAACTACTTCACTGTTGCTGTTGATATTGTTGATGTAGTTGTCTGAGACATTGGTCAGACCAATATTTGGTTTGGCACTTGTGAAGACAAATGATCCACTATTCTGACTCTCAGTACTTGTTAGTGTATGTTCACACAGTGTACGTAAACACACTGACTCATTCTAGAATAGAAAATTCCTTTCCTGAACTATTTTTTGATTTTTTTTTCCCCTAAACAAAGCCTTTTATAGGCTTTGTTACTACTGTTTATCTGTCTTAACATTTCAGTAACACTGCTGCAGATTTGCCATACGAACATACAGGACTTCATGATACTGTGTGAGTTTCTGAAAGGTAGAACATACACTGGTGAATAATGAGGTACTTAATATTCTACAGAATGCCAATCTTTTCAATTTATGATACCCAAGTTACTTCACCAGAGTGAGGAAAATGCTATTTTTAAGTAATTTGACATTAAAAATAATTTGGACAGTGTGCTTTTAAATAACTGTCTATTAAAAATGTTTTTGATGGAGCTGTAAGGATACTTGGAACATCCCCTGGAATAGGTAGGAGAGTGGTGATATGCCGTGGAGGAGGTGTGGGCACATGGCTGGGAAAAGGTTAGAAGCAACACACAAAAATAACTTCTAAGATTATACGGTTAGTGGTTAGTGTGCAAGGTGTACCTCAGCTCATGTAGCAAAATAATGAAAAAAATTATCTTAATCTGATAACTTTATATTCTTATAGTGAGACCAAACTACAAAGTGGTTTCAAAGGCTGAAGGAGACAAAAGACCCTCACCTGTCCTCTCTTGCCTACTCGTGGCAGAAGGATTTGAACTAGATGATTTTTAAGGTCCCTTGCAACACTAACAACTCTATGATTCTATGATTTTCTTTTCCAATATTATGAAAAAAGAAGGCTTAGAAGAGAGGAATCTATTAAGCATCTTTTAAAAGAATCTGTTAAAGGTTTATGGACAATAAATTTGATGTGAAGTTTACATTCTCTGTGGGAATTGCTCAAGTTTAAAAAACTTCTGCACAAAAACACCCCTAAAACTCAACAAAGACCTCAACCAACACTAAAAAAAAAAAAAAAAGTCTATAAATTTGCTGTCTAGAGACAAATCTGAGCACAAACTGGTGCCATTTAAACAAATGTGCTGCATTTGAACAGCAAGCTAGATCTATAAGAACAATTGAATGTTAAGAAAGATCCATTAGAACACTAAAGAGATCTATTAGTGACTTTACAATGAATGCTGAATGATGACAATAAAGTCTCCAAATTCTCCATGTAAATAGCTTTCAGATGTTCACTGCTCCCATTATTATAGGGAATCCAAAGATCCATGGACACATAGGAGGACATATCAGTGTTCTTTCAGACCTTTTTAAATCAAACTACTTCATCAATTATTTAGATGTAGAGGTTTTTTTGTTAGTTTGTTTTCCAAATGTTTTTGTTTATCTAAGGATCACTATATAAAGTTATTTCTGACTCTGAAGACACAGGTATGTATCCTTACTGGTTTTGTCATATTACTAAATCTCCTTTTTTTTTTCTTTTTTTTTTCCTTTTTTTTTTTTTTAAATCTCACTAGATACCCTTCTGCATGCATTGCAGATAGCAAAGGTAATTTAAAAATCTGAATAAGAGACATTACAGACTTGTATGTAACAAAAATTTTATATATGTGAGAACTGAGTAAGATCTCAGAGTGTCTGAGTTTTGCTTGCACCCAACATACCTTATGAAAATATATTGTATTCATTACTATGAAACACTTTCTTCTTTAAGTGATAGATTTATATTTAGTAATTGATTAAATCTGAGATTGCTTTTAAATTTGGCAAATTTTAAATTTGGTCATCAAAAATGGTATGTCTTGTCTTGGCTTTCTGTGTAGACAGGGAAGAAATAGATTCTTCTAAAGGGTGTTTCTGTCTATCCAATAATAAATATCAGAGACAGTGGTGATGAATTGCCATTTGGGAATCTGTAAATTGCCTTTAGAAGCTTCAGGGACTACAGAAGTAACATAGACTATTAGCTTAAATTCAACACTTAACTTTATTCATGATCATTATATGGAAGGAATACTACCCTTAAATTATGACAAATATCACAATGTGAAGGGTCACTAATCCATCTGCTAGACACAATAACCAGTCTCTGGCAGGCGCTTACAAGAGATAGTTGACAGGAAGATACAAAAAAATCACGGAGTGGACAGTTATGTAACAATTTTTCTGAATGGAACTTTTCAAGTTGATTAGTCAGGCCTCAGTTTATGTGTTCAAGTAAGTAGATAAATATGAATCCCTATACTTAGATGTTAAACATACTAATTTTTCCTTAAGATTGGGAACATAAATCCTCAGAATAGAATTTCAACACCCTGTTTAAGTGTATTGAAATAACTGTACCTTTTAAAAATGGACAACTTCTAAGACTCTGACCTCTACCACAATATAGCTCCTGGTGATGAATGAACTCTGTCAGGGCAGGTAGTTCAATGTTGCATTCTGCCTTGGAAATACAATGTGACCACACTGCACCTAAGGCAAATATTATTCCCTCAGAATACTCTGCTGCAAGTTATAATTTGTACATTTCAACCAGTCATGCAGTGAAAAATTAAAGACAAGTTTTTATAGGAAATCAAGCATAATGGGTTATGTTTTGTTCTACACGGTATTAAGCACAGGAAAAAAAGAATATACAATATGAAGAAAAATCCCATATACATCTGAATACTTCTTACACATGATGGCTTTTTAGCAACAAAGTAGAATGATGTAAAAAGAAGGATTATTCGTCAAGCATGCCATCATTTAAATTATTCTCTGAACGTAGATACCGTGGTTAGACTAAAACAATGATATAATTACATTAGTTTCATACCAGTTATAAAGTATATAACCTTGTTCAATTTTAATAACTAAGAAAGGCTACAACCTGTGTGCTGACGCATTATGTTCCATTGAAATATGAAAATATATTAAATACTTGGTCTATTTACCATTATTGTTAAGCCTATTATAAATTTAAGGTGACATTTATAATTAAGACTGTTAGACTTTGTGCTTTGTGTTAGACTTTTGAAATAATGCATGACACTTTCAGATAAACAATCTTTCTATATTGTATTTTCAGAAATAAGAAAGCCATAATTTTTTTTTTAAAAAGAGAGTTAACCTATGTTTCGTTTGTAAGAAGTCCTTTACATTACATTTCAGAGTCTAATTTAAGAAGTGGATGTTCATACAATTCTTCAGACTTTATATTTCTAGATTCTAGACAAACAAGCAATTTTCTTTATTCTGTTCTAATACATTATGTCAATTCAGAATCTTGCACAAAAGTTTCAAATTCACGTTATTTAGATATTGCCTAGAACACAAAACTTGGACACTCATTGACTTGTTGTAGGGGGAACACTAGGTCACAGCCTGAACCTGTGATTGAGCACCTGGAGTAAGGGTTGTGGCTGGGCTGGGGAGCACAGGCAAATTATTTGCACCTGTGCTCCCCACATGACTGGAAGGGGTGGACCCAGGGTGGGGCTGCCCTGGGCTCATTTAAGGGCCAGACACAGAAAGGAGTGTGTCTCTCTCTCAGAGATCAACTGTTCTTTGGTGGAGTATCTCTTTGGTGGGAGATTGCTGTCCTCAGTTGTATGAGTCAAAAGCTTTTGTGAAATCTTTATGTTCATTGTTAAGACCTATAATGCTTTGCCTGGGGTCACAAAGAACTTGTCCAAAGCAGTTTTACTTCTTCATTTGCAGAACACTTGCTCTAGATATAAGACTGTGTGCCATTTGTAATGGTCAAATAGTTAGCTGACTTCTATTTAAGTGCCTAAATATGGCATAATATTCTTATAACCTAATTTTCATATTTTTCCCCTAGCATCTGACCCCTTTTTTTGAATTATCAACACCACTACAATCATCGAAGTATCTGATTATAAACTACTTATAATAAATTTCATTGAAGAAAATAGTTTATTACCCTTCAATGCAATAGTGGAAAATGCTGGGCTTGTTTTCATAAGACAGGGATAGACAGTTACCGCAAAAGCTAGTTACCATTCAACCTACCTTTCTGTGTAGTTCTTTGTTCATTTGGACTTGAGCTACTCTTATTGCTCATTCTTGAATATTGGAATACCTCATAGCTCAATGAGTATCTCTTGAAGATACTCATATTGTAACGCATCTTTCATGCTGCTTCTGCTACTCTGTTGTGGATCTGAGCTGTCTCCATGGTCATATAGTGCTTACAGTGAAGACTCAAAAGACTGTTTCAAAGGCTGGAATTCAGATGGAATTAATAGTTCAGTTCTGGGGACATTAATGACATCTTATCTTGTCAACCAGTGGAAATGAAATGAATTGACTGTGTACCTGAAGTGTATCACTTAATATGAAAATTAAATGTGCATGAAATAATAATTAGCAAAGGAATTTCACATCATTTCCAAATAAAATTTATGTTAAAACATAGATTGTAGTTTGTTTTGGTTTAGTTTTTAAATTAATGTATTGGTTTATATATACGTGAAATTGGTTGGTTAGAAGACCATGCCTATATTGACAAACTTACCAGAGTTAGTGCTTACTCATAATCACCAGTTCTGTTTGATTGTTGGCAACCTCTCCAGCCTAATTTTGTCTTATGCCTCCATAACTCTCCCCAGTAGTGCCAAGCAAAGTTTATAGAGCAACGTGTCCTACCTAGAAAGTGTTTTTTTATTAGGCAATAATGAATAAGGATGTATTAATTTAGAGATGAAGAATATTTATCCATATGGGCATGAACAATGCCCACAGATTCTTTCTTTTCAGGAACAGAGAATAGGTCTGACACCACTTAGTTTGCCATTAATAATACAGTTAAATATCCTAAAGCGTACTTTTATGTATCTTGATTTGAAAGCAATAACAACAACAAAAAAATCAATGTTGAAAAATTGAAGTTTTACTACTAAAATCTCTTACGCATTTGAAATTTGGCTGATCACCATTTTAAAATTATAGAAGCAGCATTTTGTTAATCGGTATGCTCACATTAAGTATTTAAGATGATAATTATTTTCTATATTCTTAATTGAAACATTGTGACATATTTGCTTAGTATTTAATTAGAAAGCACGTTAATTATATATTAAGGTCTTTATTGTTTATATACTCAAGTCTGTTCTTTAAAGGGAATTCAGTGGTAAACAATCCAAAACTCAACAGAGCACTCTGGCTTGAAGCTGCAGCAACATCAGTGTTGTGACTTCTTGTGATTTGCATGGACTAAGCATGGATCAGTGAACAACTTTGTGGGAATTCCTACTGCCATATTCAGATGAGCCAAAAGAACAGGCAGCTCTCATAATATTCAGAATTCGTTATGTATACTCACCCAAACAAAGACATTGTGCAGTGGTACAGAAAGATGCTGTGTTAGTAATTATTATGGTTATTAATACTCCTTAATACTTAATAAAGCTGAGGAATCAACAGGAAAACAGACAAATTACCTATCATTATTGTATTCTGGTGTAGTCTATTCCAGTTTTCTGAGTATTTATTGAAAAAAATAGCTTTAAAATATATAATAGTAGCTTTTCAGATATACTAAAAATATATTACACTTCTGGGAGGTTATTAACTTTTGTCATTTTTTCTTCAGCTGTGTATTGAATTATTGCATAAAGGTGGAAATAAGTTTAAGTAGCCTAGAACTGACAATTACCAAGGAAAATATCTACGCTGATAATCTAGTAAACTAAATGAAGGACCTCCCCCAAAACAAAACAAAAACTTGACAACAGTCAAGCTCACAGAAATCTATTCAAAAGATAGAGGTTAGAGGATTTATAGGAGGTAAAATTTAGAAATACTCTAAGAAGGAAAAAAGTTCGAATTGTTTTCCAGTCATAAAGGTATCCCAGTTGTGTCAGGAATTTGAAAGTGTGCTACGCTGAGGTTGCACTTAAATTGATGGAAGACTTTATAAGGGAAAAAATGTAATATTCAAACTCAGTTCTACTTGTAAAACGTTTTTTATGATGTGTGTACAGTCCTTTGTTTGTATGTTTTCTTTCCTTTCAAATATAACAAAATATCAGTCCTAGACTAAACACGCTAGGATTCATTTTCCCTCTGAGATCCTTCCAGTTCTGCTAATATTTTCCTATGTATTTGGAACTCAATGTTTTTGTCATGTCTGCCAGGAGACAGGGGAGGAGGTGAACTGGAAGACTTGTTAGCTCGACAAGATTTGACTGTATTTCAGAGCAGAGATACTTCTTCCTATGGCTGGGTAGGAATGATATATTAACTGATACTGCTATGATATGTGTGCAAACCCTTAAAGGTTTTCATTAAACACGTGAGAGAAGTTCCCAAAGTCATACTGTAATGACAGATAAAAATACAAAACTAGGAGGAAAATATATCAAAGAAACAAACAGGAAAGTTTCTTTAAATTTTAGTTTACATACTAAGTTCAAAGCTACCATTTTGTGGAATCCAGGTTTCACTGAAGAGGTGTCTTGTTACTGACTTCATTTAAGTAAAATGGAGTTCTGTTTGAAAAATACTTTCCACTGAAATGGAAGGTCATCTAAGTCTGGGTACATCTTCTCTTACCTTTGATTAAATAAGTTGTGCCAGAA
This sequence comes from Penelope pileata, assembly GCA_013396635.1. Lineage (NCBI taxonomy): Eukaryota > Metazoa > Chordata > Aves > Galliformes > Cracidae > Penelope > Penelope pileata. The sequence goes on from WBMW01000235.1 coordinate 15,642, forward strand.
GTCAACACAATTCTAGGTAATTTAATAGTTTTATATAAGAAAAATGTGTACCATATGAATGGTAAACCTGAAGCATAGATTCGGGGAACGTGGTATCAAAAACGCAGTCAGTCTGACTTCCTGAAGCCCTTTTCACCAGCAAGTTGGCTTCTGGAGCAGCCATGTCCCTTTTACGTTGTCGTGTCTGTCAATGACCGCACCTGAGAACTTCATTGGTAGGAAGGCAAGCAGGCATGAGGAGGCAGGTAAAAGTGTTTTAGGAATAGCGTAAGATCTTGGGCCAATACTGCTTTGTATAAATTATATACTGTGGCAGAAGTCCACCACAAGTGCCACCAGGATCTAATTGGCTAAAAAAATATTAACCCTTGTACTGAAGTGATACCTGGTGAAGCAAGAACACTTCTATTAACTTCAAAGTCTATCTATCCACACAGATTATAGTGTGATTGATATGCATGAATTCAGAGAGTGCCAGCTACTCTTCTGAATGCACTCTTTTACTTCAAGGCAAAGGCACAGTAGAATGCTCATCAGCCAGAAGGAGTCAAGGGAGTGCTATACCTCACATTGGCTGTGAGAAAATGAATGGAAAAAGTAATTACTTTGCAGCAGTAAGTAGAGTGATAGAAATTCATACCTCACTCATGGTAACTTTTCTTGTACCATTGCCTGTGTGATTATAAATGATTTTTCTCATATTTGCAGAACTAGTGTGTTTTAACAGATTCTGTATCAACTTCATCGGAAAACCTGGAGTTAACTGAGTTAACAGTAAAATTCAATCTTCTCTGTATATAAAGCAATAACAAATATTAAATTTTATCAGGAACATACTACTGTAGTACTATTGTATAAGAGAATACTATTGTATAAGAGAATGTTACGACATGAATTTAGGCTGACATTAAATATAACACTTCAAAAATGTTTAAAAATAGGTGGAAACTGATTTATTTAGAATATAAACCATGCAAAATGTAGACAAACTGAAATACATTAATGTGGATTCCAGTTACAGAAAGGTCATGTGTTCTGCACTTCCTTAGGGTTATTTCTGCAGTGACAGGTGACTAGCATTCTAGGAAGCAGGTCTTTTCCTACCTGAAGCTCTATAGTTTTGTTTGATTAGTCACTTTGCCTTTTAAGCTGATTTAATAAAAAACTGTAGAAAATAAAGTTCCAACACTGAAATTGTCCAAAAAGGCACACGAAGACTGGATACTTCATGACCAAATCAGTTTTTTTTTGAACTTCCAAGCTCAAATATAAATATAATAACCTGTTTCACTACATGAATCTAAATATTTCTCTATTTTACTGCATAGGAGTATGAATTATAACATGAAAAATCATGTTTCAGAGCAATAATGCTTACAATATCATTTTAGTTCTACTGAAAATTTTTACAAAATCAATTCAAGAAACAAGTATTTGATTCAAGGTAAAACAACTCTACTTTTCTGAAATTGGTGTGAATATAGAATACTTATTGCCTTTATATGCTTCAATATATAGTAGTTATATAATGGCAGGTGCAAGTAGCATCAGTTTTTTAAGTAAAACAGATTGTTAAAGATTAATCTGAGAAAATGCACTGTCCATAATGTATCATGATAATGAGCATCCAGTTATTGAAAACCAGTTTTTATAGTACAGAGTATGCTTTCAACTTTACAATTGGAGGTGTATATGTTAATTTAGAAGTTGTATTTATGTTGGTATTTCACAATATCTAAGATTTTTTCTTACTTTGTAATCACCACTGTTGAATCAAAAATACATAATTTCATTTGGATGATCTCCTTGGGTAGTCTTTTAGGAGAGATGGAAAATGTCACAATCACATCAATATGATGGCCTCATTGTATCTGCTATTATGACATATCCAAAAAAATAAATTGGAAAACTTCGATCAGGGTTGTCTAATGCTGGTATAAGGCTGTAGGCTGGATGTCAGGGTTGCTGAATTGCTTTGTGCCAACCACAGGAAACACAAGTGATGTAGGCTTGTTATTCTCTGAGGGTATGTGGTAGTAAATCTTGGTGGATTCCTCTATCATGAGGCCACCTCCAATGTCCCACTGAGATGCAACGGGGTGCATTTGGGCCTTCTACTTCAATACTACTTCTTCTATAAAGCAATAGAGAAGGAAGGATGCAGAAAGGAGGTGGCTTCCAGGCAGCTCTGTCAGTCTCCTCTGAATCAGTGCAACGTTTCCAGTCTTTACAATTTAAGCAAGGCATGGAAAGTTTGTTCAAGAAAAAGAAGTCAAGCTAAGATAACACTGTTAATATTCAGTAGTTGGTAAGAGTAATCACAGAACTATTTATATACAAACAGGATATCATATTAATCTGAATTTACAAAATATGTCTGTATCACATACATAATCACAGAGAGAAAGAAGATGGAGGAATATTTACTGTATAAAAGAGAGCAAGTCATAAAAAACAAAAGCTAGCTGCCAAATAAACTCTTCAGGGCTGCAAATATGTCTTTGCCTAATTTATAGATGTTCACAGACGAAAAACACTATGAGAAAGCTCATCAGAAAAGGGAAATTTTACAAAGAGGAACACTAGTAATCACTATATAACTTTGACACACAAATATGTATGTTGTAGGATGATACTAAAGCAATTTTACGTTTTCCAAACAGAAGTCTGACACATGAAACTGATAATTTTTGAATTGAATTTTTAATACTTAATTGCACTGAGGTCTTTTTAGATTGTCATTATTTTTCTATGCCTGGAGGGCCCAGCAGAAGAATGATGTGGAACTGTTGGAGTGGGTCTAGGGGGGGGGGCTACAAATATGATCAGGGGGCTGAAGCACCTCTCTTATGAGGAAAGGTGCCTCTTAACACTGACAACAGGTCTTATTAAAAATCAGAATCATATAGTGTGCAAGACAAGCATAGGATAAATACATTGTGGTTGATAATTTAGAAATATAAAGAATTTAGAGTGAAACTTGGTTTTAGCTGAAAAAAGTTGGATAATCTGTTCCACCGGTTTGGAAGAATGTTTAGTTCATTTTTATCTCTAACCATTTTCTCCTTGCATTAAATCCTTTTCACTTATTTACATCTGAAATTCCTCAGTATTTCATAAACCAGGTGTCATCATTTTACTGCAGGTCAGCTTGAAGTTCAAATCACTTCAAAAGATTATTCTGTCAACCTTCATTTATGTATCAGGGTGTATGTGTTTGTATTTCAGTATTGTTTACAGCATATTCTAAAGATCTTCAGACCACAGTGTCTTTATTTTTTATTTTATGCTTTCCATGCACTGTAGCAAACTGATACCTTCTCTGCTCCCTTTTTTTTATAATATAGTGGAAACCTCTCAGTGTTTGCAGCAGAAAGATAGCTCTGGAAAAGATATATCTGTCACTTGACTGTTGTAATACACCAGTACCAAAAAGGAGGTCTTCGCGCTGTCAAGAATTTTGTACTTAACCAGTTTTGTGCTGTAAAATTCCAGAATGTCACACATTCCTTTGGAAATATAAATAATGATGCCTACAAAGACTCAAGTGCTGACAAGAAGCTGAGCAGCTGAGTTTCTACAGCTCCTGCTCACAACAAAATCATCATAAGCATCTGTTTCATCCAATGGAAAAGAACACTAGAGAACAAAAGAATAGGAAGTAGCATTAGAGCCTGCCAGAAATATCAACTTCATATATACTACATCTCCATAAGCCTCCAGAGTCTGCTAACCAAACTGCAGCTGAATTAATATGGTTTACACAGATGCAGAGAGAAAATCAATACTAGGGGACTAGCAGGGACAGATAAAAACCTACCTACATGCTACATCATCAAAGAGAATTTTAAAGGACTATAGAATACAAGAGCTTGAGACATTCAGTGATGCTATCAAGTAGCAAGGGTATAAACAAACAAAAAATCATATAAATGTGCAAAGGATCTACATGAACAGTCTGAAACACCTGGTGTTCTGCCCCTAGATCTTAGTCCATTGTCTGTACTGCATACGTACTGGGCTGCTCCTGACAGAAAAAAAAATATTTCACAAGCAGAGGTTAGCAATGGTTTGGGAATTACAGCAATTTATTGACCAGTTCAGTATTAGGAACATGATTGTGCCATTTCCATTTCTTTTCTCTTCACCAGTGATATCACTGGTTGGCAGGGCTGCCAGCCTCCCGATCAGGCTGCCCAGGGCCCCATTCAGCCTGGCCTTGAACACCTCCAGGGATGGGGCATCCACAACCTCTCCAGGCAGCCTGTTCCAGCACCTCACCACACTCTCAGTAAAGATCTTCTCCCTGACATCCAATCTAAACCTTCCCTCCTTCAGCTTAAAAACATTGTCCCTTGCTTTATCACTGTCTACTCTTCTAAAAAGTTGATTTCCTTCTGGTTTGTAATCTCCCTTTAAATTCTGGAAGCCTGCAATGAGGTCTCCCTGTAGCCTTCTCTTCTCCAGTCTGATCAAGCCCAGCTCCCTCAGCCTGTCTTTGTAGGAGAGGTGCTCCAGCCCTCTGATCATCTTTGTGGCCCTCCTCTGGACCCTATTCCAGCATTACATTTCACATCTCCAGTTTTGTGGCAGTATTTGTACAGAAAACTGTAAATTTTTAGCCCACTGATGGCCCCTGTCGAGAGACCGGGCTTCTGAGAACAAACAGGATGAGCTCATAGAGTTTGCAGGTAAGTTCCAGTTTATTGCGTTTCGGCAATACACTATATAACCCTTAGAAGTGCAAGCATTAGCAATCACGTGTGAAAGCATTTACCTAATTGGCTGTGCTACCTTGAGCAGTTTCGTGATTGGTGATCACGCGCAGAGCACGCGCATGTTCTGATTGGTTTGCAGTGCTTTTATCTCCCAAGAGATAAGTAGTCCCCGACTACCCCCCTGAATCTCTGAACTCTAGTTACCTTTTCAACCTTCACACAGTTTCTCCTCTAAGCCGCGCTCGGCTGTCCCTATCCCAACAGGCCCCAGCTGCTTGAATTCTGTAAAATGTCTGTAGAAGTTTTATCCCAAAGCCTGCTAACTGCAACATAAATTCACTGTTCCTATGATAATAGATATTTACAGTAGCATCCTTTTTGGAAAATCTGACTGTGCTGCTAATACCTAACAATCCACAGGACTTTCAGATTACTTCATAATAGCAGAAGACTGTCTGGACTTTGAATCTATATCAAATAGACATGATCAGTACTTAAAAGGAAGAAGAGAAGTAATGTTATTAACTTTCTGGTACTTAGAATACAGAGCAAAATTTATTAACATAGTTTATATTTTTGGCATAAATCTGTTACGTTTAACAGACTCTCTTTAAACACAGCTTATTATATTCCATAATTCAACTTGTAATATTCTCCAGAAAAAGCAAACACATTGTAGATGAGGTTGCTGTGAATTTGCAAGAGTTTTTTTTAAGTAATTTCTCTTTATAGAAATGTTCCAAAGTAAGAAAAATAAATAAACACTTGTAAATTTAGCAGCAGTTTCATACGAAATTAATTCAAACTTTTAAAAAATATTATTTTTAGTAGTTGTATATCAATCTTTCCAATTACTCTTGGTTTAGTACATTTGATTAAACAATGATGAACAAAATATCTTTGCTACAAATTCAGAACACTGTTTTTAACACTGCCTTAACTGATCAGAGGCAGTAAAAGATACCCGGAAAACAGGCTACCAAACCACAAACTGTCCCATAACATATTGGGGAATCTAAGGGAATTTGGTTTTCTGAAAACACCAAGAATGCTGCCATATAAGATCATGAGAAAGAAAACAGTGGGGAAGAACACAGAAGAGACTGAAGATACGATAGCAGTAACAAGATGACTGATACATACAGTTTAGTGATTTATTTTTTCTTAGTGCTAACACATTTTTAATCTTGGAAGGAAGCAGTCTGCAGATTTTCTACTGTTTCTTTCTCATGAAAAGCCAGAGAATATGTTCTCTTTCTTAATCTTTCTATCTAGTCAGTTATAAAGCAAAGCTGCTCCCTGAATACAATGATTTTTGTTTGGGATAAGATTACTGATGGAATAAAATTGTTCTGCTTATACCAGCTATGGTTCAGGTTTGATGAATGAGTGTACATAAAATAAATTGTATTATGAATATATACTGATGTTGTGTTACAAATCTGATCTTTGATGGTTGAGTTGTCACTTCCTAATAATTTATGAAAACTACTCAGTATTTTTCAATATATCTTAAAAGATTTGAGATGTTTATTGCTAAAAGCAAATGGAGCAGCTAAGTAGTTTTGAACAAAGATTTGAAAAATAATTATTTCCTTTAAAATAATTCCTTTCTGTTAGCATATAATGTGGTTAGCAGGGACAAATACACCTTTCTAGATTGCCTAGATCAAGTATGGTTAAAAGAAGCTTTTCAAGTTCATTTGAATCCCTGTGCATTTTACCTTTACTAAGACATTTAATCAAAATTAGAAAAAAAAAAGTTTATTTTTATTCTTTTATTGAGTAAAAGGTTTTTAGAAAAAGAAAGAGAAAATGATCTTGAGAAAATCCTTACATCTCACATATGTAGCAAGACACATGCTTTTTTCATCTACAAAGTGAGAGTATAATACAGGTAACAGAAAAATGGCCAACAGGAGGGCGTTGCTTTATATGATGGAATTTTCCTCGTCTTTCTTTGCCAAATAACTTTAGATTTGGTTTCAGCTATCGATCAAATTTTGTCTCTAAGGTTATAAAACAATTGTCAGACAAACCATTGAATGGCTTTTATGATAAAGATTTGATTCTATAAAGATTTTTCTACATACTTGCAAAATGGGAAGGGGAGCCTGGAGTTAAAGCATTTCACTAGCATTAAGGAGCTCTAGGGGTTCAGTACTCAACATTGCTACTACCATATATGAAGTTTGAGAAGTCATATAAGTCTGGTAAAATACTCAAATGTATATTTTGTTTTCATTTTTTAAGCAGGATTTTTCAGGTATGTAAAGCTGAGTGTGTCCTTAAGCATTTAACTAATTCATGGCTAGTTCCATCTGTGATTCAGATCCTCTTCTGCAAGAGAGGTAAGAGTACTTATTTATACCTGTAAGAATAAGTCCATTAAAACTTGTCCAGTTACTACAGTGACAGACTGCATAGATAATGGGAGAGGGCGCAAAGTGGATACAAAGAGCCACAATAGTGCCTCCTTTCATTGAGTCTTGTCAGATTCTCAATACGGATTAAGGTCACTGTCATGGGTTCCTAAAAGCTTTGCAGTTTCTAATGTGACTAAAAGATTTAGGATGTCAAATCCCTTTACTGTTTTGTGGGTCCAAATTTTCTTTGCTCAGGACAGCAGAATGCTGGAAAATCCCTGAACAAATACATACAGACTGTGTCATTTTCATCAGCTCTGAAAGAACATCTTTCTTGATAGAAACTGCAAAGAGCTATGTCTATATGCAGCAGTATGGGAGGCAGTACAGTGTTCATCAGTGGTTTTTGTTGTTTGTTTCCATTCCAGTGGATCCAGTAACTTTTAGTTTAGCATTTAACTTCCTATTTAGAGGAGGGAAATATTATTCTGGATTTCATAAGCTGTGGGTCCAAAATTAGAATTTATTGTTAGCATTATTTGTGTATTTTTCTTATTTCAATTGTTGGTCACCAAAAAGAAAGGCTCGAGTATATTCATATACATCCCAGACATGTATGCATTAGGCATCTTGAAGATGGTTATTCTTGGGTACATATTCTGTGTATTTGGGTCAAGGAGACTTGGAAGTTATGCTGGAAATAATTGAAATAGCATGTGAAAATCAGATACATTTTGTCTTTGGTAAAAAGTTCATATAATTGTTCTAGTAAATTTGTTTCCTGTGCATGCTATGTAGAACAGGTAGTACAAAAATCCAAGTCATAACTATGGTCATATGAGCCAAGAAATGTATCAAATATCTGTATATGATGGACCCAGGGGAAAATTACTTTTGGGAGTTTTCCAATTGCATATTTCTCTCATAGAAAACATAACACATTTGTATTTCTCTTTGAGATCTGACAGATGCATTTATTTATTGCGAATGATGCTTTTAAAATTGCAAGTTAGATTGCTCAGTATTATAGAGAATGGCATTGAATGGAGCAGTCAAGCATAAAGAAAACAAGTATAATGATAATAAAAATCTAGCCAGTGCTGCTTTGCACATCTCTTCTGAAGAGGATGAAAAGTTTTTAGAACACTGGAAGACTTTGCATGGACAGCTAAACAGAGCAATTTTGGCAACACAATTCCTTTATTTTTTGTAGACTAATCTGGGAGGTCTGTTCCTCTGTATAGTCTACTGTGTTCTTATTTACCTATATTGATCCAAAACTTTTTCAATTTTAGTGCTAGGATCCTTTCTGCTGTGACTTTAAATTGACTCGCTACTGCCAGTATTATCAGCTGACTAGGTTGCTATATTTCATCTAAACACTTTATTACATTTTTCTGTTGCCTATATGACAGAAACACCAAGAGCTTACTGAAGCAATGAACTGATCCAATGAAGTACTAGGCATCCCTTGCAAAGGTGCTCAGCATCCACAACAACCAGACACTGAATGACATTCAACATTCAAAAGAATCAATTTCTTTGTCCTTGAAGTTTTGTTTCAGCAGAAAAAAAGGATTTATTTTCCTAGAGCTACAATATTACTTTGTAAAGGAAACTTTAGAACAGTGGCTGTAATTTTTGAAATCATGATAATATTAATGATCTTTATGCTATTATCCATTGCATCCAAATGATCTGAAATGAAGTTCTTATGGAGTTCTTAACTCAGGCATGAGTTAGTATGACTGCCTACAGCTGCTGATGTACCTCAAAGGGGAGCCAACTAGTTTTCAGTTGCTTCAACTCTAAATTAGATAGCAATAAATAAAATGATCTTTTAAAGCAGTTTTGTAATATTGCTAATTAGAAACAGAAAATAAATGCTAAAGACAATACATCAAAGCATTTTTTACTAATAAAACAGAATTGAACACTGGTGTTGTAAATAAACTATGCAGAGATAGCTGAAAAGAAGAAAGGGTGGAATCCATGAGAAGAATTTACATTTTAATACTGTTCACCATCATATTTGTTGATTTTATTTTGGCTTAAAAACAAGGTTGTGATATTGACAACAAGATAATTATGAAATGTAAATGGCAATTTGCTTTCTAGTGACAGAATCTTGAATTTCTTATGAGGACAGCGTTCAAGTTCACAGGAAATTCTGACCATTTAGTATCAAGCTTCACGTGGGATTGCCCACGTACAGAAAACCTTCACAGACTGGGATCTACTTCAGGTGTTGTATAATTTTTCCAGCATGCAAACAAAAATTTCTCTCAGTCATATCAATGTTTTCTGCAAGGAATTCTCAGATCTTCTCAGACCATTTATGTGGCTGTTGATACAAAGTATTCCTTCACAGATTACAGGCCATTCACAGAAAATGAGCTTTTAAGGTACTAAAAAAATCTGAATAGTCAGATCAAACCTGGGGTTTTGATAGCAAAATGTGTCTGCAGGTGTCTGGATCCTCATTTAATACCTCCTTCTCTCTATCTATATTCCACATGACAATATGCTACAGGAAATTATTACTTAGCATATGTTAGCTGCCTTTATAATGGGTAACACATTTTGAGCAAGACTGAAACGAGATATCAAATCAACTTCTACTTGTATCTGTCAGATTTTTGTTTGGTTTTGCTTGTTTGTTTGTTTGTTTTTGGTTTTGTTTTAATTATCTCTACTAAATTTTACAACTTTATTTTGCACGGACACATTTCTGGATTACAGCATAATATGTCGCAGCAATGGCTACTGTATGAAAACCTATCTAGTATGGTATACCTCACCACTAATGTTTCACTGTACTTCATGTAGGATGAAGGAGATAGAGGAACTTTCCTGTGCTGACTTAGATGTAGATATCTATAAGCTCACATTGGACAACTGCTATACTTCTGGACTAGCAATACAAATCCTATATTCTGTGCATTAGCCATACTTCTACCATACATACAACATTTTTTGTGGGCTTGGTGTGACAGTATTCCATATGCTAAACCATCTCCCTTCTTACATTTACATCAAATTCAATGTTACACTTTTAATCTTCAAAGCTCTGTTAGTACTGCCTCACGTTTCTTCATTGATTGCCAGCCACAGAATGATATGACTTTTCCAGGCTGTGTTTTAGGAAATATGGAATTTTAAACTACAAAGATGAACTTTGGCAGGGTAGAAATCTAGTTTGGAGTTTTGTCTTAATACTTGAAACTCACTTGAAGATGAAACAAAAATGACCTCTACAATCTCCAGAACTAAATGCCAAGACTCAAATCTTTACCCTCTCCTTTCCAACACTGAGATCTTATTTGGGCAAGAATTGTCTAGAATGTTCCCACAGAAATACTGCTATAGGATTTCTACATATATATATTTATATTTCTGAACCTAATCTAAGTCCGTTTCTTTTAAATTTGTATTATTTTCCAAACACATAGACTCAGAAGAGCTTCACACAGGAAAGGAATTATGAAATCCAACTATTCTAGTCCAAACAGAATAGTTACCAAAAAGAAAAAGAAAAAAGCAATGAAACCAAACAAAAAAAATCCAAAACCACCACCACAACAACAAACTAAGTATTTTGTCATCATTAAAGAAAGCTAGGGAGATCATATCTACAAAACAGATTATTACTGTAAGGACAGCAGTAACTAAACTATGGTTTATATAAAGCTATTCCAAACAGTCATATTTGATACATTTTTATATGTCTGAAACCCTTGCTTAATAATTTCTTTAGAGCTGGAGAAATGAATGACTGTTTAAAGATTGTTTGGATAGAAGATTGAAATTAGTATATATCAAACATTCCATCCTTTTCCAGGAAAATGTACAGTTTTAGTATTGTTTTAAAGCCTCTGAAAAGAGTTATAGCAAAGTATCTGATATAAAATTGAAATATTATTTACAGGTATTTTAAGTTACATTGGGAGAAATAAACTGAATAAGATATTGTGAAATTGATGCAGGGATGATTCTCATTAAAACATGGCAAAAAATTGCACAACCCTAAAGAATTTCTATGTGACATGTTCTTCTATAAAACAAATAGCTTTCGGCAAGAATCTCCAGTTTTCTGTAAAAGTCAATGGAAGAAGAGTGACTCAAATATTGGAAAACATTATTTCAAGACTCCTATTACAGAAGAGGTTGCATAGACCTTTTATACTACTATGCTGCCTGTTCCACTAGGATCAGAAAAAACTTACTGCTTTTCTTCAGCAGCTGGGTTAAAATAAGGCTTTGTTGAACATCTAAAGTTTGGATGCTTATTTAGCAAACTGACATGTAGCAGCTGACAATACTAATATTTCAACAGAGGTCTCAGACTTTGAAGAACAGTAAATCAAGGTACTGAGGACATGGTTTAATTCTGTATGGTATGTTGGTATGTTGTATCATGTGAGTCCTTGTACCAGTATTTGTTGGTTTAGTGTAGCTGTGAAAGAGGTCTCCCAACACACCAAGGGCATAATGATGATAATTCACACTCAAATATCTAGCTTTATATGTGTTTATAAGTGTTTATATGGTACAAAAAAGAATAATTAACATAAAAATTTTCCTCAGAAAACATTGAAGAGGGAAAATGATTTTAAGATAATGACCACATACTCTGGTGTTAATTTATACTCTTTTTTACTAATTGGCAATGTGATTAAAGAAATTAGAGTTATTTGAAGGTAAAATGTTTCTCCTGTAATTTTTTTCATGCATCTGATAACGTGAGATATGCTGCTTAGAGACTATTTCACCCATCAAGCCTACGTGTTTATAGTCTGCGTACAACATTTGAAATCATCTGTCTAATATGTTTGGGTATTACTAAATGTAATTCAATGGAAGAGTTTATGTTACTTGAGTAACTGTTCCTTGTGTTTGTACACTCTGTTTCTAAACTCTTACTGAGGCTGATGAATGCCAGGGCAGTTATTCCTAAAACCAGCACTGTAGATATGTACAGGAAAGCTGGGGAGGGGCTTTTTACAAGGATAGATAATGACAGAACAAGGGGTAATGGTTATAAACTGGAAGAGGGTAGATTTAGACTAGATATAAGGAAGAAATTCTTCACTGTGAGGGTGGTGAGACACTGGAACAGGTTGCCCAGAGAAGTCGTTGATGCCCCCTCCCTGGAAGTATTCAAAGCCAGGCTAGATGGGGCTTTGGGCAACCTGGTCTAGTGGGAGGTGTCCTTGCCCATGGCAGGGGGATTGGAACAAGATGATCTCTAAGGTCCCTTCCAACCTGAACCATTCTATGATTCTATGATTTTATTTAAATTTTGTTCTGTTTTCATCATGGTAGATTCTTTTGATTGGAACAGTACTGGGTCAGATCAAACAGCCTAATATTCTAGTTGTTCTTTTCAGGTAGTTAGCTGGTGTTGAATGAATCTAGGGAAAGTAAGAAGAGGATGTAATTTTTTTTTACATATATATCATATGTAACCACAAAATACATGACATCTGTTAATTGAATTCTTTAGTTTGCATGAATCTAATTATGAATGCCTGTGTAGAATTAGTGTATGCATCATTCCAGTATGTTTTGGGGTTTTTTACACCATGCACTGAATGGTGTAGAAGATTAAGAAAACAAAATCACTGTCTTGGGTGAAGTTAAGCATAATAACAGAAATGCAAAAGACTCTCAGCCACACGTGCTTTCTGTTTTCATATAGTTCTATCTACTATTAATTCCAAAGGAAACACATATTTCATTCCAATAAAACAATTCCAAGTTTAACACATATTTAAGGATGACAAATCTTTATTTGTTGTGACTCACCTCATATATAGAGATAAGTAAAAAAGAAAAAGGTTTTTTAAAAAGCAAAAGAAAAGACTGGAAGAAATCAGATATAGTCACTAAGCACCTCACCTTTTTGTTAAAGAAGGGTCAACCATGTGGTATTTTTACAGGGACTTTTGCAGCAATGCCTGAGTCCAAAATTTAGAAGTCATTAATATGCTAGTGTGTTAAGTTCCTATTGAGAAATCTCAAAAAAATAGATAAAATTGTGGAATATTCAATGAAACGATGTTATACCCCCATAAGCAGAGAATTAGCTGGCTTAGGGTGAAAGTATCAATGGGGAAAAAAGAAAACAACTGAAAATGTGCAAGATAATATTCAATAGCTAGGCCTCTTCAGAATGTAATCACACCTATTAGAACTCCTTGTCTATAATGGATATTTTTAGAAGTGCATTTATTCTTTGATTTAGGATCTGTTTGTGTAAATTCTTGTGATTCAGCAGTTCCCAACAAAACACTGGTGGTGACCTTATACTATGAAAGGAAGGGATGACAGGTATAATATTTTTGATCAGTACTTGTCCAGGACTAAAACACAAGCTATATCAAATGCTGTGTTTAATCTAATGAAACTCCGCGACATTAGTTGCTATTTCATTTGGAGTCTGGGAAGTTGAATTAAATTAAATTAAAACAAATTAAAAAACAAAACATTGTTTTACAAATCAAATCTTCATTGGCCATCCAAAAATTAAAATTTTTCCTTAAAGACATTTCTTGCCCCAGCATGCTTGGATAATAGTATGACTAATGTTCATTTATTCCCAAATTCCATTGTTTTCTATTGGATGATAATTGCTTTGATAACTGTTCTTAAAGATCTACAGCTATTGTATCTGTTTCTACCAGAGATGTCAGCTACTTGCATTGCTTTTCAGATTTTTAGTTATTCATGTTCATTATGGGTGGTTTACACAGGTCAGATCTGAATTTGACTGATCAAATTAAGTGAACATGTTTATTTCTATGTTCAGGGCTAGACTAGATGTATTCTGTCTTGTCGCTGATATTTTTGATGTGACCCTGTATATAGCTTTTCTTTTGTGAAACACCGGATTTTGATAAATGGACAATTTGAAAAGCATAACTAATATTCTGTTCTGCCTGCTATGAACACTATAATTAACCTGATTCATGGGACATGGATATCATGAAATCCATTGTTTGACAAGTACCCTAATTACTTATACTAAATAAATCTAAAGACTGCAGTTGAAACAAATCGGATTGCCATATCTCATAAAGTTTGCTGTAGTTTTCTTCACATATTTTGCCAGTCTTTAGAAGATGAAGAATTTTGTGGAAAGCTCTCATTTTCTCTCTTTTTTCCTCTCAAATCCAATAAAGTTTGAGCTGGATTTGAGATTATGTATTTATACAGAGCTATGTCTGGTATGGAAAGTGTAACTTTGGATTTCAGATATGGTACTGAGCAGGTGTCTCAGAAATGAGTTAAGAATAAAGTTTGTTTGTTTGTTTGTTTGTCTTTAAATATGATTTCAAATCTTCAGCTATTTACAAAGCTGATTGCTATGGACATTGAATTTCTTTTGGTAGATCATTAAAGTCAATACTGTACTCAATTTTCAACTGTCAACACATAACAGAGGCATTCTGTTATTTATGTTGCAGTCTTTTCCCATTCTATTTTGCTCCAAGCAGTAGACTCTTTCATCTTATAGGTATTGGATGGCAGCAATTTTGTGGTTTCATTTGACAATATCTTTACCACCAGACCAAAAAAAGAAAAAAAAAAGAAAAAAGAAAAAAGAAAAAAAGAAAGGTTGAAGTTAGTTCCCAGAGATGGGACTGAATTGCTCCTCAGAGTACAACACAGTCATTATGATTGTTTACTATTTATGTTATAATGTACCTGAAATTAGATAGAAAGGAAATTTACTGGCTTTTAAAAGAGTTAATGTTTCAAAGAAAAAATATATGACAAACTTGTGAGCAAAAAATAAATAATACTCCAAAAGCTGTTGGAGTGAAAACATTGAAATAAGATATGTTCTCTGATTGGTTGAGAGTTTAGAGACAATAAACAGTTTGTTCTCAAAAAATATTTTATTGTTTCTGTCATTGTTATGATCAGATATAATTGCATTTAAATTATCTAATTATTGGAATTAAAACAATTTCAGCATTTATTTTCAGAGCTAAGGTTATATGTTGATAGAGTGCAAGTAGCTAAAATGACAAAAATGTAAGACAATATATATAAGTTAGGAACTGAATATTTTTGTGTGCAACACTGTATGTAGGCAGGAAACAAAACTATGAATATTTGAAAGAGGCAAAAATCAAGCCTGGAAAATAAGTGTTCAGAGTGATTATTATCAAAAATACTTGATTGAAACTAAAAGAAGAAAAAATAGAATGAATATTAGAAAAATGTCCTGAAGATAAATCCTTGGAAGATGAACAATTGTTTCCCAGATGAAGTGAAGAGACTGAAACCTTATTCTTCCAAATATTTTGACGCATATAGATAAAAATATGTCATGATTTATTTTTAGAAGCCTAAGTTAAGGAAAAAAAAACAGTAGCAAATATACCAGTGTTTATACATGTAACTAAATGTGTAATCATGTCAGTGTTAGTAGATATTTAGCATGAATATGGCTTATAGTTTTGGAGGATAAAATTTGACAAATTCAACATGTTATCCTGTATTTCTTACTTCAATGTGTGAAACATTTTCAGTCTAAAAATGTACCAAAGGAATCACAGAGAGTTCATTAGTTTTTAATGCATTTGTATAGAAGAAGGAATCGTTATCATTTTCATTTTACAGTACACTTTGCAGTAATAGAGAAAAGTCACAGAGATGCTATTATGTTCTCCTGGGTAGAGACAAAACCATGGAACTGGAAAGAGCAATATTCTGTCTTCAAACCTACAGTAGTGTTCACTAACTACTGGAGCCTGTGTGCTTTTTTTTGTCCCATTGTTCATAAAAATGAGTTTTGTTCAATTTCATTGGTGATATTCTTTCTCTTCTAGTGATTTTCTTGTATCCTGACGCATCTTATGAACCATTATGAAAGATGGAAGTTTGCAACACAACCTCTAAAATCCACAATTAAAACTTGTCCAGATTTAATGTTACACAAATACTTTGATCACTTGGCTTTATCTTCTTTTCAAATCAACATCTATCATTATGTATGATCAGATGCAGAAGTACTAACTAAAGCATGGGTGCTTTGATAGTAACAGAGAACAGTAACAGTTCCTAAAAGATTGAGGTTTGAGTATGATGAGTAGATGATTTGTATAAACAGATTGCCTTTAATACAAAAGTGAATCCAGAAAAATCACAATGCCAAATCTATATGAGGTACTACGAGATATGATTTAGTAGCTTAGTGGGTATTAATGGTGATAGGACTAGAATGGTTGGACTAGATGATCTTGTTGGTCCTTTCCAATCTTGTGTTTCTATGATTCTATGATTCTATATAATGTTTATGCTTACCTGTGTGAGAAACATTGTGAGAACCTCTTCTGAAAATAGGATTCACATTGTCTATCATATCACACATACACAATACATTTATGGGAAAATGTCATCAGTGGGATAATTTAAAATACTTTAATTCTAAGAAAACTAAGATAGCTTCAGACAGACAAGTTAAAAATGAGGCTCTGAAGCTGGATAAAGTAAGGCCATGGAAAAATAGACTCTAGATAGTGAAGGTATGCAGTGAGGAGCTTGTCCTCAGGCAACAAAACATTGACTGCTTTCTCTTTCTTTCAGCCTACATATCTGTCCATTAAAGTTAATCTATGCATTAGTGTTAAGCTTTGCATCAGCTTTGATGCACTGTATGTCTGGCGGAATAATGATCAAACCAGACATACACCTGCAGGTAATTTACTGAAATATGTTCGACCTATGGATGACGTTTGTGGAGCCCCCCACTGTTTTTCCTCTTTTTATTTTGGGTGTAAAGGTTCATGTTTTTCCAAAAAGGCTGGGCACATATTAAAAATTTTACAGCACTTCCATTACTTGTCTTTGTATATTAGATGATTCAGGCTCTGACTCCAAAGTACTTTTGAGTATCTCCTTTTAAAAAAGATCCAACCTAATTTCCTAAAACTAAATAGAAAACTTGTGATATCAAAGGTTTCCGTGGTCAAAATCTGATTTTTTATTATTATTTTTTTAATTATGCGCTCTATGCAACTGCATGCATTGTCATATCTGAATAACTTCTTATATATCAATAATCAAACAAAGTTTTGGATCTATTCTTGAGAAGAATGCATCATATAATGTATATTGTAAATGCTTTACTTTATTTGAGGGCATTCCACAGAGATGTGAAACTTGCTGTTTTGTGTTTCGACATGATCTGAAGTTTCTGCCTGTAGGATTTGGTTATTTCAGTCTCAGGGAATTAGCAAGTTGTATCCAAAACATATTAATATTGTGATAACACTTCGCTGAGGTACCCTCAGGTCATGATAAATCAAGGAGCATGCCAAAGTATTCAGTGACAATCTGAATAGATCTTTCTGTAAATTAAAGTTCATGAGATAGATGTTCTTGCTTTATGTTCTTTAAAGTTGCTGATGGCTGGATAAGGCAATAGAGAATTATCATGATACTTATGTAAGCATGAAAAAATCTTTTCTACAGTAAATACTATTAAGGGGGATTATACTAAAATGAGTGTGTTTGATAAAGACAAAGAGAAGAGAGATTTGAATCCTAATCCACAAAATAAAAATGTTTCTAGCAAAAAAAATTGTTGTCTACATATTTACCATACATACATCTATGCAATTTAACCAAAAAATTACACTAATATTCATGTTCCATTAAAAATGGATTGCAGCAAAAACTATTGGAAGATGGAGTCAAGAGTTATCACAGTATAATATATTATCTTGCCAGTCAGCCTCATCTTCATCCCTGGAAAGGTTACGGAACAACTTGTTCTGGATACCATCTCCAAGCAAGTAGAAAAGAAGGTTATCAGGAGTAGTCAGCCTGGACTCACCAAGGGGAAATCGTGCTTGACCAACCTGGTAGCTTTCTATGATGTCATCACTGGCTGGGTAGATGTGGGGAGAGCAGCGGATGTTGTCTACCTTGACTTCAGCAAGGCTTTTGATACTGTCTCCCACAATATCCTGATAATGAAGTTCAGAAAGTGTGAGATAGATGAGTGGACAGTGAGGTGGATTGAGAACAGACTGACTGGCTGAGCTCAGAGGGCTGTGATCAGCAGCACAGAGTCTGGTTGGAGGCCTGTGACTAGCAGTGTTCCCCAGGGATTGGTGCTGGGTGCAGTCTTATTCAACATCTTCATCAATGACCTTGACAACAGGATTGTGTCCACCCTCAGCAAGTTTGAAGCTGGGAGGAGTGGCTGATATGCCAGAAGGCTGTGCTGCCATTCAGGAGGACCTGGACATACTGGAGAGTAGGGCAGTAAAAAACTGCATGAGGTTTAACAAAAGCAAGTGTAGAGTCTTATCCCTGGGAAGGAATAGCAGGTTGGCCACAAGCCAGCAGTGTGCCCTGGTGGGCAAGAAGGCCAATGGTATCCTGGGGTGCATTACAAAGAGTGTGGCCAGCAGATCAAGGGAGGTAATCCTCCCCTTCTACTCTGCCGTGGTCAGGTCTCACCTGGAGTACTGTGTCTAGTTCTGGTCTCCCCAATACAAAAAAAGACAGAGAAGACTGAGAGGAGATCTTGTCAATGTTTATAAATATCTAAAGTGCGAGAGGCAAAGGGATGAGGCCAGTCTCTTTTCAATGGTGTGTGGTGATAGGTCAAATGGCAATGGCCACAAACTGGAACATAGGAAGTTTTGCACAAATATGCCTGAGAACTTCTTCACAGTGTGGGTGACAGAGCACTGGTACAGGCTGCCCAGGAAGGTTGTGGGGTCTCCTTCTCAGGAGACATTCAAGACCTATCTGGATGCCTACCTATGTGGCCTGCTATAGGGAGCCTGCTTTGGCAGGGAAGTTGGACTTGGTGATCTCAAGAGGTCCCTTCCAGCAGCTGAAATTCTGTGATCTGTTTGCTTCAAGGAATGAATAAAAAGGATTTTTTCTTTTACTATCATCTTCTTCAATTTGAAAACATTTCCAAGTAGCTTATATCATTGACCCTCTTCAAAGAAATCATGATAATTTCTGCTAACATGTTTTATTAATGTAGAAATTAAAATAAAAAAACTGTACCTCGAAACATTTTTTTGAAAGTATTTTATTGCTAGACTTTCATTATAAAAACTATTATCACAGTTTTGTTACTTAAAATATACGAAACTGGGAAGATGGGAACACTTCCAACTCATGACGAAGAAATAATTGCTCTTCAGGGAAAAAAGTTGAACCTCTGAGCACTGATGTGGAGGATTAATGATGCCAAATTTTGTTGTTTGTTTGTTTGTTTTTATGTGAAAATACTGTAGAACACGAAAAACATGGATTTTGCTATTTGATAAACATTCTGGAGATACACTGTTGGACACAAACTCTTACTGTGAGGCAATGTGTGAAATGTTGCACATGGCGTCTGTACACAATAGGCTACTTTTTCTTAAGATAAACAAAATGTTGCAAAAAATATATCACTGTCTATATAGGATCAGACAAAAGATTCATTTATCTGAGCATCCTCCTGCTGGCAGTGGTGAAATGTTGATGCCAGGAACAAATTGCTGTTTAATTTGCCAATAAGGTGAGTAAATCACAATATTCTCACAACGTCCAACAGCTGACATCTCAGCTACATCCTGTGACAATGGTCATATTTTTGAATTAAGCAGTCCTTTTTGTTTTCCATACAATTTCTCCAGATGCCTCTTGAGATTCTACTGATTTTCAGCACTCCCACATCTTG
This sequence comes from Penelope pileata, assembly GCA_013396635.1. NCBI lineage: Eukaryota > Metazoa > Chordata > Aves > Galliformes > Cracidae > Penelope > Penelope pileata. The sequence goes on from WBMW01000235.1 coordinate 35,438, forward strand.
AACAAAGCAGCTCTACAGCTTAACTACAGACTGTGTCAAGAAACATTTGCTTCATTTTTTTTCTGAATTTGATACCTACTATTATCTGATGTTAGTTCTTGATTTGTAAGGAACAAAGAGCAACAGATCACTCTTCACAACATAACATCATATCACTACAAATTTTCTATGGATTTTTTTTTTCCATTTAAGGCCACTGACATTATTATCATGTGTGTGCATGGATAAGTATATCCATGAATATTAACACTAAATATACGGTTATTAGAAACGTAAAAAGCAATCTTTTGAAGAGATGAGATCCCATTTTGACAGATTGTAATTTCTCCTCCAGACATTTTGCACTCTTCAAGAATTGTAAAATACAATAGTCATAGAAGAATTATTTTGTAGAAGTAAGCTCTTTACTGGCTTTAACGTGACATGGGCAATTTCTGTGCCCGTCACTGATCACAGCAGTGATCAGTGCAGAAGGTGTTCTACCTGTCTGAAGGCCATGAAATAAAATAGAAACTGAGTAAATTATCAGTTCTAACTTTTTTTTCAGGAGAAGCAGGCGTCCATGACCACTTTGTGTTATGAGATTTTATGAATATCGGTGCTTTTTGGAGGCCTTGTTTGTTTCAGTATAACCTATGCTTGCTTATTTATTAATTTTGCATCTAAATTGACTGTTTTAGAATTTTTCCCCAGCTTTCTGTACAATATTTATGTTTCATACAGTTAAGAATTCAGTGTAAGAAATTAGAATACTAAATATATTTTTTCTTCTATAAAAAAGAGAAAAGAGAATAAAATGAATTTTTTCAAAATAGCAGACAAAAGAAAATAAAACAACAAATCAAAGCATTTTACTTGAAAAAAATCTAGATTTTTGAACTTTGGTGGAATCATAGAGCAGATAAATTTAATCTCAAAGAGTTAAAGCAGACTTCTTTCAGCAACTATGGTGATGTCATAAAACTCAAGTTTCTCCTGAACTGAGATAGTTAATCTCACTTAAGATCACCCTTCATTTTCCTTCCTGGAATGGACTAGAATCTCACTCCCATGGAGACAGAGTTGTTGAGATATCGGTAATCTGACTACAAGGAATTCAAGTATGAGCTCTGAAACAGAACTTGTATACAACATAAAATCTTTCTGGCTAACATCCAACATTTAAAGAGCCTCAAAGCTTTTCATAGAAGTGGCAAGGAACTGACTTGCAGAGTTAAAGATTTGGTTTCCAGACGAACAAATCCATTTGGGAAATGGCAAATCAACTGTCTTTAAAAGGCTTCCAACAGTGCAGGTCACTATATCATATCTAATGGAAAGGTCATCTCTTAGGAAATGTTAGAAAACAGTGAGAGCTTTCTGCTTTTTGACTTCAGACCATTCAATTCAAACACACTGCAAAACGAAGGAAAGGAGATTGTTCAGCTACATGGCTGCATAACATGACTGCCTGACTTACCAAGAGAGTGCAGAGGTTTAGAACATAAAGACGCATGGACTGGGACAAGTGAGATATAAACACTAGTATGAAATGTATATTTTGCTGTTGTTGAAAAACATGCACTTGAGACTGACTGACTGATGGTGCCAATACAAGGTTAGGAAAATGTTTTCTTTAGATATGTGGGAAATATATTTAAAAAAAAAAAGATAAAGTCAGTATGTTTTTTACCAAGGACATTTGGAGTGTTTCTATTTTAACTAGTAGCTAACTCTGTGGTGGAGAAGCTCTTCCCTGATATGACTTAACTCTTTGGTTACATGTGTTCATCCCACACATCTCCCTATTTTTTCATCAAGGATAAAAGATAAAACAAACAAACAAAAAAATCATGAATACTAAATTACCTCTGCTTGTTCTAGGGAAATTTTCATCTTTAAGCAACTATGCATTAAAATTGGAATCTCCCTATATATTTCAGATAAGCAAATATTGAAAATATATGACCTCTTATCAAATGGTAATATAAAGATGGACAAAATCCATGGAAACCTGACGTGCCTTAACTTAAAATCTTACATTGAGCTTTTATGCATCTTTGCTCTGTTTACCAGTGTTCTTACCTCATATGATAAATAACTTTTATTAAGTGTTGCTACTAGTCCAAATCCCACAAAATCAGTTTCTTGAACTGTAGTGGCATTAATTAGATTTTATTTTATTTTATTTTATTTGTAGGATATTCTGGAAGTTTTGGCATACGTGACTCATAGAAAAGGAAAGGAAAGATCTTTTTAATTTCTTACTGTCTGCCTAGAAATATTTTGGGCAGAAAATTATTTTGATCAAAAAATTATTTTTGAATTCATAATGGAGAATTCTCATGTAATCATAGAATCATAGAATGGTTTGTGTTGGAAGGAACCTTAAATGTCATCTCATTCCAACTCCTCTGCCATGACTCCATTCAACCAGGACTGGAATGGTATTAGGCATAAAACTATGTATCATTATTTGTATTTTATATAATCATGCATATGTAATTTCACTATGAAAGTAACTGGTATATATTGAATTTCAAATAGTCTGACTGAAACAGATATAGTTTGCATTATGCTGGTTAATTACGTTGCTTATACATTTATACAGACTGCAGTAAGAAATATGGGTGGATACAGACTGCAAAATCTCTTCATTGGCACTCCAGGCTTATGAATATTAATTTCTATGCACATTCACACTAGTATGTATCAAAAAAAATGTATAGAGAAAGTACATGCAGAAGAGCTCTAGAATTAAAATGTGAACATAATTCTTTTAGAACTGTGTCCATTGTTCAATTCATACTAACTCCTGTGCTCTTCAAACCAGTGAATTTTCTTGCATGTGTTTTAGATAGAATTTCGATATATTTCAGTCTCTTCGGAGTCAAGCACTTGTCATAGATAGGAGTAAATAACTGCAAAAAAGAATGCCTTCATTACTTAAATTCAGAATTTACTTCCCACTCATCTTGGATTAGGTATAAATCTTTATTCATCTAAATAAATGAGCCAAATTTAATACCCATCTCTTTCAATTTTCTTTTCTTTCAATTCATGTTGTAAGGAATTGCCTATGGTGGCTCTTCAGTGTTTTCCTGGAGAAATCTGGTTCCTTTAAGTTATTATTCACACACGTCTTTGCACCAAGTTCTTTTGAAATTTTAACATTACTCATGAGCTATCATTGCCCCCTGAGTCTATTCAATCCTGTATTGGATGGATCTGAACTGTAACTGGGGAAAAAAAAAGAGGAAAGGAGGGAGCATATGTCTTTCATGTCAAATACTTGTACAATTCCTTACATTTCCCATATTCTTTTGAACATTTTTGAATATTATAGCAAAAGGATTGGTGAAAAGGTATATCAATGTAAGACTGTATTTTTTTCTGTTGCTTCAGTTGTAACTGTGAGCATTAACTGATGGTTAGTTTCATGGTACCAGTGTTTCAGCAGCTTTTTGCTTATTGTTTCTTGACCACTATTGATTTTTTCCCTCCTTGTCAACACTACGGATTAAGTCTTCGCTCTGCATTCTTCTCTGAGGATCAATATGCCACTTTATGAAACAATGTAAATATTTGGTTTAAATTTTATGATCTAATCTGTGGACGTGGTTTCATGTTATGAAACTGTTTTTTTCTCTGGTAGTTTTCAATATGAATTGTCTATCCTGGCTCCTATGACTGTCCCCTGATACTAGAAAACTGCATACCAGGAGTTTATGTTATAGGCTTCTGTTATTCCTGGAAGCTTTTACCTCTGTACTTTGAATGAGTCAGTGCACACTAAAAATATGCATTTAGTATTTAATTCTTTTTTATTATTTCCTCAAAATGTTTCTAAAACGAAAAGTATTGAATTCTGTTTTCTAATTTTGGGTGGTTTTTTTGTTCTGTTCTGTTTTGTTTTGTTTTGTTTTGGGAAGCCAAGAATAAATATCCTAAGTATCTGGATGCTTGAGTTGAACAAGATATTTTAAACAAGATGTTCAGTGCCATCTTTAGCAAGAGGTATGCACAGTTGCACAGTATATAAAAATGAGCAACAAACAGGTTATATAAAAACAGAACATATGCATACAACCATTACGTCACAGTCTTTGGCTTCCTTACAATAAATAAACAAATTCTTCTTCTCATAAGGTTTCTCTTGTTCTCTTTCGGGTGGAGCAGGATGTCTCTTGATGAAGCACAGCAGCAAGGCACGGCAGCAAGAACCTCCAGTGAACACATGGTGTAGAGGATGCAAACTTATCTGGCACCTGTAACACACAGGAGACTAGAAACACCTATCTCCTTAATTGGAGCAGTCTTAAAAGTTCAGGTTTTTCTAGTGTTCTTCCACTGTGCCTCAGAAGATCAGTGCCATGTGGGGCTGGAAGCTCAGTAAACTCATAGCTGCCTGTAGGTTAGTTACCACTCCTTTTTTCACTTAAATGTTATATAAAGCAGGCTGGTTTCAATCTTTGTTAACTTTCAGTTTGGCTTAAATTTATCTGCTTTGTTAACTTTGCAATGATCTGACAGTATGCACTTGACCAGTTGCTACTGTTAAACTGGGGGTGTATTCACTTCTGAAAGCTTCCAAAACAATCACAAACAGGTTCAGGAATACATATCAGGACAATTACACCTCCAAGCAGCAGCAAATATTCATGTCATGCTAAGTAGTGTCACAGGCCTTGCCAGTGCCCTAAAAGTAAAAGGCTTCATGTGCCTTTCTCTGTGCTCCCAGATAATCACTATTTCTCTGTGCAAAAGTGACTTTTCACACTGAAATGTCACGTACAGGAGTGCCACCATACTTGAAGAGAACAATGACATTTGAACACAAATGAACTGGCATTCCAAGGACTGGAAGTGTTATTTGTGGAAATCTCCCTGTTGGACAGCATGTAAGGAAGTTCAAACTTGTGAAAGTTACTAAGTCAAAGCTGCTAAAACATCTAGGGCTTTGAGACAGTGCTCATATGATGTTCAGTACAAAGAATTACCAGGACAGACTTTGTAAGGTTAAAAGCATCTCCAGAACATGGGCAGAATCAAAGAAGAGTAAAGCCCTGGAAGTGCAAATGAATAACACTGGTGCCCAAGTTATCTCTTCTTCAATGTTGCCAGTTGGAGGAAAGAGGAAAACAAGAAACAGATGTATAATGCATATCAGCTCCTGGCTACATGGCTGGTGAGGGCATGAGGGTTTTGGGTTTTATGACAATGGGCTTTCTATGAAGATTATGACTTGTTAGAGTGGGCTGGAATCCGTCTGTCTAGAAGAGGCAGGTCAATCTTTGGCAGCAGGCTGGCCAATCTAGTGAGGCAGGTGAGATTTAAACTGAAGGAATTGAGGGATGGGGTCTAAAACGGCAGTGCTCACACCATTGTAATCAACTGGGGAATAAGTCAGGCCAACCAGAACAGTGATAAGTGTTCCTTAGCTGCCAGAAGGCCAGCCATCTCAAGGGTGTGGGGGATCCTCCTGCTATGAGGTATCCTCTTGTATCCCTCCAGGGATATTGACATCCTCTGCTCCCTTTTCTTCTCTGAAGTGCCTGTATACAAATGCAAGCATTGGAATAATCATGGGGAATAAACAGGAAGAACTAGAGAGCTGTGTGTGGTCACAGGGCCACGATCTTGTTGTGATCACGGAGACATGGTGGGACAGCTCATATGACTGGAATGTTGTCATAGATGACTGCGTACTCTTTAGGGAAGACAGGACAGCAAAGTGATGCTGTGGAGTTGCTCTTTATGTGAGTGAGCAACTGGAATGCATTGAGCTCTGCCTAGGGATGAACAATGAATGAGTGAAGAGTTTATGGGTGAGAATTAAAGGGAAGGCTAATATGGGTGATACCATTGTGAGTGTTTACTACAGGCTACCTGATCAGGAGGAGGAAGTTTTTAAGGCCTTCTGAAGACAGATGAAAGCAGCCTTGCAATCACAGCCAATGGTTCTCATGGGAGACATCAATCACCTTCGTATTTCCCGGAAAAGCAACACTGCTAGGCACAGACAGTCCAGAAGGTTCCTGTAATGCGTGGAAGATAACTTTCTGACGCAGGTGGTGGTGGAGCCAATAAGAAAAGGTGTGCTGCTGGACCTTCTTCTTATAAATGAAGAAGGACTAGATGGGGATGTGAAGATTAGGGGCAGCCTTGGATGCAGAGACCATGAGATAGTGGAGTTCAGGATCTTACATGGAAGAAACATGGTAATAAGTAGGATTGCAGCCCTGGACTTAAGACAGCCAACTTTGGTCTCTTCAAGGACCTACTTTTAGATATCCCATGGGTTAGGGCATTGGAAGGTAAGGGGGTCCAAGAGAGTTCGTTGACGTTCAAGCACCACCTGGGGAGAGAGGCAAGTGGGGAGAGAACAGAAGCACAATTATTTTGATCTGGAAATGTTATCATGAAACTTACAGTAGCTTTGCAATCAAATGTGAGAGTCTTGTACTTCCAATATTTTGCGCATGCTGTTTGCTGGTGACACTGTTTTTTTCTATGAAGTATCACAGTTTCTTCCCTGAATGACACCCTTTAACAAGAGTCTAACATTTATTTCTACATTGTGACCAATAAAAGAGAATGAGGGTAAAATACAGATGAACAACAGTTCTTATGGAGCACTTTAGGGAAATATGTAAATCAGAATATTTTTATTTGAATGTTAATATCCTCCACAGACTTTTCATTATTTACATGTACAGAATAGGTATTTGCTTGCAATTAATCTTCAATGTTTAGAAAATATATCTGCATATATTTAACAGATACAACAATTAAATTAAATTTTTTAAAAACCTGACTCTTTGTTCTATCTATATCAGATATATGCCTATCCTACAGTGCCTATCCTCCATAGTTTAAGGCAGTTCTTAATTTATGGAATCAGCTTAAGCACATGGTGAACGATTGTAAAAAGAGATTCAACTCTGTAGATGAGTGAGATACTGCACTCTCTACAATTTTCATTATACCCTTGCTAATGCTGAAGAATTCCTTTTTCTGACGTCTTAGTGACTGTCATTTTGTTTTTCAGTTTAGAGAGCATTAATTTATCTTTTTCTTTAATTACTTTCCTTAAGGACAAGAAGGCTTCTAGATGTACCGTGCCAGGACTGGAATAAATTTTAAACACTTCAGGTCTCTTCCAATTGGTTTATGCTTCTGGGTTATGACAACCTTATGAATTATAATAGAACCCTTACGTTCCGTGATATCTAGTCCATACAGATACATTAAAACTGCAGCTTGGAACCGCACTCAAAACTGGGAATGCTCTATCAGTACCAAGTCTCCTGAAGTGACCTAAAGTTTGGTTCCCAACTGGAAGAAGTCCAAGGGCTCTATAGCGCATGTAACTGTACGAACTGGCCCTCAACTATCTAACAGAAATCTGAAGTTCACATCAAAGCTTTTAGCAGCTAGCAGTTTCTTCCTATTGCAGAGGAAAAACAAACAAACAAACCAACAAAACTAAAACTACATTATACTAGGACACAAAAATTAGCAGAAAAGACAAATCAGCACTGCAGTAGCATCTTACCTCTTAATTTCTTCTTGGCATGTTACGCACATAATCCTCAAACTAACATACCTAGCAAAGCTTCACAGTTCAGGCTTACGAAAATCATCATTGCTTTAATAATCACTTTTGTTACAAGATGAATTACATAATTTTTATAAAATGATGCATAATACTGATGCCATCAAGTATGGAACAGGCCCCAGCATGGTGATTCCATGGTGCTTGACCTCTCCATCTGTTTATTTTCCTGCTGATCAGGGATAGCACCCATATCACTCCCTGCTGGTTCTCCTGACCGAAAAACACATGAGAGCTAACTTGGATGATCTGGTCAGAGCAACAGATCTGGCATGGTCCTGCTGCAGTAACCAAGCATGTGGCTGCCTGATTGGTAATATCAGGTAGCATCAGTTTGAAGTTTGCACATCCTTTTTTATTCCCTGTCCTGTTTCACGGCCCTTCTTTTCATCACCATTGTTCTCCCTTTTCTCTGCTCAGTCTCAGCCCAAATGATCAGCCTGTCCAAGATGATTTTTCCCCACTGTTGCCAACCATGACTGAACCTAAATTTATTATTTCTTTTATTGTTACCTGGATATTCTAATGTGATATTGCTGCTATGATTAACCAGATGACATTGGCCTTTCAAGACTCTACTCCCCAACTGGTGTCCAGTGTTTCCTTCTAGCTTTCTGTGAAGTTTGACAGCTTCCTATGATTGACTTCTACCTTAATCATCTATGAGATCCAGTGGTGATTCATGTCAGTATTTGTAACTTTTGTCAGCTCCTCATGCAATTTTTGTTCTAGTTTTCTGTGTCCTCTTCAGATCTCTTAACATCAGGTCAGGTAAGAAACTTAATTTGCTGGCAACCCTAACATAATTGTGTCAAACTTGCACTGAAACCAAGTTTATGTAGTGAAAAAGGATCTGCTGTCTTTCTTTATGTTGTCTTAGGTAAATCAGTTTAGATAATTATGTAGCTAGGTTGATACAACTTCCATATGCACAAGTACTGTCTAAGATCTTTGTTGCACAAATACTTATTTCTATAAAAGTATTTTTTAGAGTAGTAAATAAATCTAATCCCCACAAATAATGTAGCTAGCTGAGAGTTATTAGTAATTGTTAATCTAAAATAATAATTTATAAGCTGAAAGCAAAAGGACAAATTCATCTTTTTATTTTATTTAGTAAGTTGAAGAAGAGATGATGAATAAAAATAAAACATTTCTGGAATACTGAGGGTTTTTTTCTTGAACTGATTTCCTTCATACCCTGAAAAGACATATAAGAAACAGTCGATATCAGTAAATACGAATATCTTGATAGCCCAGACATTAATTTTATTGTAAGATTAAATTGATTGAAAATATTTTATTCCTATTTGTATTAGAAGAAAATCTTTCCCTTTGTGGGGAAATAACATGTTTAAATAGCTTAAAAACTATGCTTGATCTAGCAGGCTGTATCTATTTGAAAGAAGATTGCTGAATGTACATTAAAAAATGATAACTTTTTTGAAATGACATGCATTTGTCCTGTACCTGCACCTTCTCATGCTCTTTCTAGTGCAGCTCTCCAGAGAATACTTTCCAATTGCTTTCACAGAAGTACAAATACACTGCATTAACAGCAGACAAGGGAGCAGAGTCCACTTCCAGCCTTCATTACATAGGTTATGACTTTTGTTTTATTAATATTAATTGCTTCATTATTATGGATCATCTAATTATTTTTGAATTCCCAAAATGATATTCATATGGCCCTCAGGGAAATTTCAATTTCAGACTGCTAGAGTGAGATGGACATTTGAGACAGTTATTGGAGAGCCTCTTACTGTATGTACGTAGCC